>OX123181.2:100898626-101498626 GCA_944739405.2 Euclidia mi
CGCCGGTTACGGGTACTTTGGACCTTACCGTTTTTCAAAACGTCACCAATTTCGTCGACAAATGTCCTTACACGGAGACTTAGGTATCATAATATCACACACCCTAATAAATAAACAATTTTCTGCCATTTTAGGAGCCCTACAACTGCGTAGGCGGGGTGAATATGACAAATGATAGTCAACATTACGATGGGTTTTTTTTTCTTTGACAGATATAGGTGATCCCCGTGGGGTGAACGTGATATTTTCAAACAAAAATACTCTAATATTCTCTTCACTTCAAATATTAAAATTGTAAAAATTTAAAAAAAAGAACCTTTTCTATCAGCATTGTGTTTCGAATATCTATTACTTTTACGTCCAATATAATATTTTTGAATCCTCCTATTTGTCGTACATATTTTGTTGCCGAGAGCACAATTTAATTACCTTTTCGTTAAGTAAAATCTAGTAACAGTAGTCATGGTGTCTCTTTTTAATTCATTTTGATGTCGTAAAATTAACTTCGTGTAAGACAAACAAGTAAATACTAGCGGTTTCTCTTTCTATATAACTTGTGTTAACCATACATGTCTCTTTCTCTAGAACGTGTGTTAACCATATACATTGTAACTTCATCACTCAAAACGACAGCATAAAACCTCTTCAAATACTCCCTCATAAATTCACACAAGGAACAAACAAGCGTTTCATCTCGAAAATCGCTCCCATAAGAACCGTGCTAATGAACTTAAATTAACATCGACTGCCCATCGGAGTGCCGGTGGGTGGGATCGCGTCTCTTGGGGAGAGACCAGGTAATTTCCATGGCTGACAGGCTAATCGTGGCAAGTTAAGAGAATACCATGGAGAATTAATGCCCTTCGGGTAGTCGGTACAAATAAATCCTGGGCTAATAACTGGTATAATGTTTGTATAGTTTGTTCGCTCATGATGAGAACCGATGTAAGCCTGTCGAAATCTCTGTGAAAACGTAAAAGTGTCAATACCTTAAATATGTTAGTTAACCCGATTAAGACCAAGAGGTCTTAAAATTTTATAAATATAAAGTAAGTTACTTGTAACTATGAACTTTCGTAATGAATCGGTGGTATAATTTTGTACTTTAGTTTCTTATGCTAAAGACATGGGTCTGTATCACATATTCATCCCACTGTCAGCAGTAATAGTATAAAGTGGTAGTTAACAATGCAAAATATAAAACCATAAACATTATAACATCATGCGGAACTTAAAACCACGGTCAGTTTTTTCACAGCGCGCTCTAGAAAAGCAAAACTCTTTCCGCAAATGTGGCTTTGCATTTGATCTGTTAAAGTATACGGACAGAACAAACCGCATGCATCTACAAACCTCCTTTGTACAGTTAAGTGCAGCCTTTCTAGGCCGTGGAAGTAAGTGGATAAACTTGTTGCGCGGATCTTACACCGAGATAGGGCTAAATGTTGTTTTGACTTTCGTTTTTTAGATTTTTTTAGGAGCAACATGCATGTATTGAAATTCTGGTTGACTTTATTTCTTTATATGAAAGAAAAGAAAAAGAAAAAACCCAGTAACACTTTTTCCCGACCCGGGATCTCCGATCAGCAGTCGCATACGCTCTCCACTGGACCACGGAGGCAGTCGGGTCGGGCAAAAGTGTTACTGGGTTTTTCCGTATTCTCAGTAGCAGCACGGAGTCTGGTTGTCTAGAGTTGCCGTAGGCAGGCAGGAAATTGTTCAGAGTGCGCAGTGGAAGTTGTAATACATCTACCTGATCACGACAAGGCAAAGATCTAGACACATACTGTGACTGCACAGCGATGAATTCAAAGTTATATGCAAATTTACTTACCAAATCTTCCCTGATGTTCCGGAGTGGACCTATAAGATTAAACTCATAATGTTGGCCAAAATAACAAGCGAATCGTTATAGTTACTACTCAAAGGTCCAGTTCGGCGTCCTTCTTCAGAACACGATGCACATTGGTGGATTCACACAAGTTTTACAATGTTCAATATGTTACAAATGTTCAATAGTTCACAAGTTTGACTTTTATCACAATATACCGGTGGCGAACGATCTAATGACGAGCGGGGCTAATGCATCGATTTTGTACCTAATTAGAAAAATTCCATACTAACTTTGAGCCTCAATATCTCCTGAACCAGTAATTTCCTAGGTATGGTGCCGAAGTAAAAATTTTTCGTAGTGATTGGTACAACATGGAATTTCAGTTTTCGTTAAGGGTCTTTTTAGACCCTGTACATGTAATATATATATAAGTATATACATAAAGACATAAAGACATTTTTATTTCTGCATTTTGGTTGTTTACAACACATATACATGACAAAACCCTATTCTAGATGATGCCGGCTTTTCCTAGCTAAATGACTTCTTGAGAAGAAAAGCCGAAACAGACTCAGAGTCATTGCTTTTTTTGTCACTTCAATTTATTTAGTCTTTTCTTGATCTTTTAAAGTCCAGATAAAAAAAAGGGTTTAGTATGCAAGTACAATGCAGGAAATCATCTGACGCTTTTGACTGACTCGGCCCACTGATGGCCCGCATTCAACAGCAAACGTACGGCTCAACCTTGATTGAGGGAGCCAGCACGATCTGTATCACTATGCCTCCACGCCATCAGAAGGTGTATGCATAAGCATGTCAGCCTAAGCCATCAGACAGGTTGCCACAACTATTTGCTTATATGTTTAATAATGCCCACATCGTACTCACAACTTTACATGCTAATACATAGTAAAATACATGTTGTAAACAATATGTAAAATTATAAAAATTTAAACTATAAAATGTCATATATTTAAATGTCAAAAAATATTATTGAATGTCAATTTAAGAATGTCTAAAAAATAAAATAATAATATATTACTTAAGTAATTTTAAATGTCAAAAGAAAATAACAATGTCAAAACAAAATAAATAAAATTACAAATGTCAAATCAAAAATGTCAGAATGTAAAGATATAAGTACTACAAATGTAAATAAAAATATTATGTCACTAATTTCAAAATGTCAAAATTCATAATGTCAATTCATAATTTAATGTCAATTCATAATTTTTAAACTCAATTCCAGGCGTTTTTGTCTGCGAAATAATCTTTAACTGTGTAATAAGCTTTTGAACACAAGCTCTGTTTAATAAATACTTTGAATTTCTTAATACTTAGTTCCTGAATATTACCCGGAATTTTGTTATAAAAACGTATGCTTTGACACTTGTATGAGTTACTTATTTTTTGTAGTCTAGTTGAAGGTAGAAAAAGTTTTTTTTTATCGTGTATTTATTTTATGAATGTCGCTGAATTTAGAAAACATATTTATATTTTTCCTGACATATAACAAGTTCTCATAAATGTATTGAGATGCGACAGTCATTATCTTATTTTATTTAAATTTTTCCCTCAGTGAACCAAGACTGTAGATTGCACGAATAGCCCGCTTCTGCAGTACAAACACAGTTTGAATGTCAGCTGCGTTGCCCCATAATAAAATGCCATATGACATTATGCTGTGGAAATAACTAAAATATACTAATCTGGCCGTATCTATATCAGTTAACTGACGAATTTTATAAACCGCGTACGCTGCAGAGCTAAGTCTATTCGACAACTGACCTATATGTGGGCCCCACTGTAGCCTAGAATCTAAGGTTATGCCTAAGAATACGGTGTTCTCTATAAGATCCAACTCTTCTCCATTCAAACATATGTTAGGTTTAACTTGTTTTACATTCGGTCTTGAAAATCGTATACATTTTGTTTTTCTTTCATTTAACAGTAAATTGTTAGCAATAAACCATTGAACTACTTTAGAGAGAGCGTTATTTACATCGTCATTATTTGATTGTTCTCGTCTAAGTTTAAAGATAAGTGATGTATCATCAGCAAATAACACCATCTCTTCATTATTTTGCATAATATATGGCAAAGGTCTCGGCTGGAGCTCTGGATTGGTTTTCTGATTATCTTCGAGGTCGCCAGCAGTCCGTCCGCGTTGACGAGTCCTCATCGAGATGGTTCGAGATGACCTCTGGCGTTCCTCAAGGCAGCATTCTTTCACCTCTTTTATTTTCTATATTTATAAATCTCCTAACACAAAATCTTCAGTGCGCCTACCATCTGTACGCAGATGACTTGCAGATTTACACACAAGTAAATGCGGATTGCATTACCGAGGCCATCGGTAAGATCAACGACGATTTGGCAGCTATATTACCCTGGTCGGACAACTTTAGTCTAACTGTCAATCCTAGGAAGACTCAGGCGATTGTTGTTGGTAGTCAGTGGCTTTTAAATAGACTTGACTTCTCGTCTCTGCCCGATATAACGTTTAATGGGACCACCATCAGTCTGTATCCAACAGTCAAAAACCTCGGGCTACACTTAGATAACGCGCTGAATTGGCAAGCTCAGATAACTCAGGTGAGCCAGAAGGTCACTGGTTCTCTACGCGCTCTCTACCGCTTAAGGAATTTTCTACCATCCGAGACCAAGACAATGTTAGTGCAAACTTTAATTTTCCCTCTGATCGACTATGGCGATGTATGTTACTTTGACCTGAATGCAGATCTCCTTAATAAACTTGACCGTCTTCTAAATAACTGCATTCGATTCATTTTCAATCTTCGCAAGTATGACCATGTGTCTACTTATCGCTCCCAACTAAAGTGGCTTCCTATCCGTCATCGCCGTAGATTGCGAGCTCTCACTACCCTTTATACTATTCTTACGTCCCCCACTTCTCCGCAGTATTTGACCTCCTATTTTCAACTTTTATGTACTAACCATGAAAGAAACCTCCGTTCTGCTAACAACCTTCTTCTCACAGTCCCTTCTCACAACTCCAATTTTCTTCACTCTTCTTTCACTGTCCAATCTATCCTTCTCTGGAATGCCCTCCCTCTTGAAATCAGGATGGCCAAGACTAAGTATACATTCAAGTCTAAGGTGAAGGAACTTTTATTGGCTGAGTCGGCAATTGTACAATAAATCACATAAATTTCAATTTATTCAATATAAATATACCCATGTATTTATTTATCTATATACACACACACATATATATATTTAATTATATATTATTATGTAATATATTTATATATATTTGTATGTAGGTTTATAATTTGCATATATTTATGTAATATTTGTTATGTATGTATTTAAAATACGTTTATTTATTTGTATGTACCTAGAAATCGACGTAATTTTCTTAGTTTAATTTAATTCTCTTTGTCTTATATTACACCTACTACTTTTCTCTCTGTACCACTTTAAGGTAGACTGGGAGAGAATGCCTATGGCATTAAGTCCGCCTGTATACTTTGTGTATATGAAGTTTTAAATAAATAAATAAATAAAATCATTAATATATACAAGGAAAAGGAATGGACCAAGAATTGAACCTTGCGGCACTCCCATTGTGACCACTGAACCTATAGAAACTTTTCCATTTACCTCAACTCTCTGTATCCTATTACCCAAATATGATGTTAGGAGATCCAAAGCAGTGTTCTTAACTCCATAGTAATGTAATTTCCTGATCAATGTTTCATGAAAAACGCAATCAAAAGCCTTAGATAAGTCACAAAAGACTCCTAGAGCATCATGCGACTCCTCCCAGGCATCAAAAATACTATCTAAAAGCTCAACTCCAGCATCGGTAGTTGAGCGACCCCTAGTAAAACCAAATTGTTTTTGATGTAACAGCTTATTGTTATTAAAATGAGTTTGAAGCTGGCCTAGAATTAATTTTTCAAAAATTTTACTAAACGTGGGAAGCACAGATATTCCCCTATAATTTGTGGGGTCAGATGTGCTACCTGATTTAAATAACGGAATTACTTTACTACTTTTCATTTGATCAGGAAACACACCACAGTCAATGCATCTATTGAAAATCATTGCCAGTTCAGGTGCTACTGTGTTGATTATGGATATCGTAATCACAACAGAATTGCCCCAAAGATCACTAGTCTTCTTCAAATTAAGGGTATTAAAAGTTTTTACAATATCTTTGTCAGTGACATAACTAAATCTAAATTCAATGTTACACCTATTGACATTTTGTTTTAATAGAGATTCGGCGTCATTGGGGGATGAGTTCAGGGATTTAGTGGTTGATACTGGAATGTCTGTGAAGAAATTTTCAAATGCTGTGGCAACCTCAAAATCTGATTTTATTATCTTTTTATTTACTTGAAGCGTGTAATCGTTACTTTTAATGTTGACCCTTCCGGTCTCATTTTTTATAATATCCCACGTTGCTTTTATTTTATTGTCACTGTTTTTAATTTTTGATTTTAAATAAAGTGTCTTAGCTTCACGACAAATCTTTTTAAATAACTTAGAATAATTTCTTACGTATTGACAAAATTTTTCATTTTTATTTATTACTTTCTGTTCATATAATTCGTAAAGCTTATTTCTACTTTTATAAATTCCAGTGGTTGCCCATTCACTGAAGGATGTAGTACCAGCAACTGAGATCCTCTTAGGGACAAAGATAGAACTGAATATAGTACAGTACATGTCAAAGAAATAATTGTACAACTTATTGGGATCGTTATTATAGCATAAGTATGGTAGTGTACGTGTGAGTTTATCCTTAAGTCCCTCCAGACGACGCAAAGTTTTTGGCACCACACTGAATTCCTTTCTACCTACTTTTTTAGACTGCATAGCAAATGTTATAGATTGTCCACAATGATCTGATGTTAATTTGTTTATTATTTGCTTTCTAACTGGTACAATATCTGTAAATATATTGTCTATACAAGTAGATGTCGTGGAAGTTATCCTGGTGGGTTCCAAAAATAAGCATGCAAGATTATATGATTTGAACAAATTCTTAATTCTGTGGCAATTCAGGGAATCTTCGAGTAAATTAATATTAAAATCGCCACCTACTATTATAGATTTATTTTGTTGGCATAGCTTCCGTAACACATCATCCATGACACTTTCAAAGTTATCATAGAAGGACGATGGTGGCATATACACACTCAACACAACAAGTTGGTCCAACTCCACACAGGCTATTTCAACTGTCCGTTCAACAGAGAAACTAACAATGTCACTACGATTCTTAAATTTAAGCAGCTTGTTAACTAAAATCAACGATCCACCATGTATTGCATTTTGTCTGCTGAACAAACTACCAACTAGATGGTTATTAAAATTGCACATGAACTGGTGATCTTTAAGCCAATGTTCTGTTATACACAAAACATCAACGCATTCACCGTTCATGAACAACTCCACTTCTAAATCTTTATTTGACATACCTTGTATATTTTGATGTACCAGTTTTAATACTTGCGAATTTCTAAATGTATTATTAGTTGAATTGGGCTTATTCGTACATACCAGCCCATTATTAATGAAAGTGTTATTGCAAGAGGTATTCTCTATTGTCGAACTATTTAATTTAAGTTAATAGAAATGTCAGACTGTGTAGCCAAAATATTGGCTGAATAATTATAAATGTCATTTTGTTGCTGTATAGGGGCAACCAGTTTATTAGCCAAATTCTTGGCTGAAATGTCAATACAAAATGCTAGCGACTCAGCTAGTTGTCTTTTATAATAAGAATTCAGATAACAAGTATCTTGCGTCAAATGTAAAGCTTTACTAACATAATTGTTAGAGTCAAAAACATGAAATTGATCGTTATTGTAATAATAATAATAATAATAATAACTTTTTATTTGTTTGAACATAGTAGTACATGACATGCAAGTTGTTACAATATAATAATACATAGTTTCATATGTTCAGCCAGTTATTGGCGTACAAATTTTAGGAGTATATAAGAATAGCTTAGCATTTTAATCATTTCTATAATATTCTTATTCATTAAGTCAATAATACTACTAACACAGATCACACAATTACAAATAAACATTCAAATGAGATCATGCTTAAAACAATATTAAATATCTACATAAAAATTAGTGCTTGGTAATGTCAGAATGAAATTTGTATCAGAATTAAAATAAAATTGAAATTGGTTATACATGTCAAGATTAAAGTTCAATAAAAGAATAGAATGTCACAATAAAAACAAATAAAAAAAAATAAGTTAACGTAAACATATTAATTAATCATTCTGTTACCTTATCTACAAGGAAGTCCGATATATTGTAATAAGCTTTCAATAATAAATAATTTCTAAGTTTTATTTTAAATTGTGTTGTGTTTAGATATTTCCATGACTCAGGTAATTTATTAAAAATAACAGGGGCCATACAGAAAACACTTTTCCGCATAAGTGTAGTCTTTGATTCATGTAGGCAGAGTCTACTTTTATCTCTCCTGTTTCGGGGGAATAAATCCGATATTTGTGGAAATAGATCCCTATTTGTCTTGACAAACGTAGCTATTTCCAAGATATATAGCGATGGTAAAGTTAATATTTTATGTTTTTTAAAGTAAAAGTTGCAACTGTCAGTAACTTTAAGGTTGAACATTGCACGTATGCATCGCTTCTGTGCTTTAAAAGCTACTTCTTTGTGTGTACTATTTCCCCAGAAAATTACTCCATATCTTAGGATTGACTCAACTAGTCCGTAGTAAGCAGTTATTAATGTGTCTACACTTACGATATCTGAAAGTTTGTGAAGAGCATACGCTGATTTACTTACTCTCTGAAAAAGTGATTCTATGTGTGGTTTCCAACTTAACTTTGCATCAATTATTAAACCTAAAAATTTTGTGGTATCACTTGAGTCAATGTTTATACCATGGCAGTTAATATTGAGATCCTTAGTAGGCAATATACGTTGTCTAAAATGCATTATATTTGTCTTTTTTAAATTAATATTTAAATTATTATTATGCATCCACTTTGCCACTGATGCTAAAGTTTCATTGATGTCACTTTCATATGTATCTAAATTTTTGCAAGCAATTGTTAGAGTGCTATCATCGGCAAAGAGCGTTATGGGGTTATTTGTTACGTTGGGTAGATCATTAATATATAAATTAAATAGTAACGGGCCTAATACACTACCTTGGGGGATACCATACACTATGTCACCCTCGATTGATCTGAATATCTCTTCTCGTTTAGTGACCATATTTACATTTTTTACCTCAGTAATTTGCTTACGATTAGTTAAATAAGATTTGATTAGATCAAGAACATTACCACGAATACCGTATGCTTCTAATTTTGTGATAAGAGTCTTATGTTGGACACAATCAAAAGCCCTTGTCATATCGCAATAGATGGCTGCTACTGGTATTCTATTGTCAACATTAATCATTACAGTCTGTAGAAAATTGTAAATCGCGGTGTTGATATTTTTATTTTGTCTGAAGCCTTTTTGTGCATCATTTAAGATATTATGTCGTTCCACATAGGTATATATTTCTTGATGGATATGTTTCTCAAAAACCTTAGCTATTACTGGTATCAGTGCAATAGGTCTGTAGTTTTCCAATTCATCTCTTTTGTCCTTTTTATGAAGAGGTTTAACTATGGATTTCTTTAATCTATCTGGAAATATACCTTCACTAATTGTCAGGTTTATTAAATAGCTTAAATGATGACATATTGTATCTGATACAGCTTTTATTATTTTGGTGGAAATTTTGTTTCGCGCGTTAGCTGGCTGTTGGTGGACGTGTTTTTGTTCGGTGTACTTAGTCGAAGTTAATTATTTGTCTGATTTGTTGTCGTGATATTTTTTCGGTCCCTCTCGTACTATCTTGTGGAAAGTGCCATATACTGTGTGCGCCATATTGGAAGTTGTAGTGCGGTGTCCCTCTCGCACAGTGTGGAGAAACAATATTTTTATAATCTTGGAAAAAGTCGCGCCGATCGTGGGGCGCGAACCGGCGGCGCATGCGCGATTCATCGGTGAGCGGAGGCAGCGAGTTAAACCACTGGGCTAACCGTGCATGTCGGCGCTGCGGCGAAATACTGTATTGCTATCTACACTGCCACTTCCCGTGTCAAGATAATATAGTCAAAGATTTGTTTATCTTTTTTATACGTAATGATGTCGCAGTCTACGGAAAATAAAAGCAAGTCCAATCCAGACTTGCACTTGAGTAATGAACCTACTACCAAAGCTACTCAAAGAAAACGGAAGCAACCGGAATGCGAACTAACACAGGCTATGAAAACATTGTCTGAGGAGTTGAAACAGGCTATTTCGGATCTTCGTTCTGACATAAACAACCAGTTTTCGACTGTAAATACATGCATCACAAACCTCAGGGAGGAATTAACTACTTTATCATCTACTTCCTTACTCATTCAAAATGATATTAAGGAATTACGTGTAGAATACGGTAATATAAAAAGGGAATTATCGGACTTAAATACAAAACATTCCGAACTTGAAAGGGAAGTGAACTGTTTGAAATCTACAGTTAACTTTAATTCTGAAAACAACGTTGAATGTACAAAACATCTGAAAGAGTTGGAGTTGAAGATGAGCAGTTCTGCCACCTCAACAATTGCATTACTGGAAAGAAAAATAGATACCCTAGAACAGCAAGCAAGACAGTGCAATATTGAAATAGCGAATTTGCCTGAAAAACGCGGAGAAAACTTGATTACTATATTGGAGTCAATTGGTTCGGCAATTAACATATCTATAGCACAGAAAGACATCATCTCTATTCATCGTGTTCCGCACGCACATACACAGAACAGCCTTCCGAAGAATGTAATAGTTAAGTTTTGTTCCCGAATATTGCGTGATAATGTTTTAACTGCATACCGGCTGTCTAAAGGACTGACATCTGACCGGATTGGACTCTCAGGAACTTCAAATCGTTTATATATTAATGAACATTTGACATTGCGTAATAAGGAGTTATTTCGGAAGAGTCGTCAAGCCGCCAATGCTAAGAAATTCAAGTTCGTGTGGGTCAGAAACGCGACTGTCCTGGTCAAGGAATCTGAGGAATCCCCTACATACGCTATTCACTCGGAGGACTACATATCCACCAAGATTAAGTCAAGTGTTCGGCCCTCTATTGCACATGAAGATAGTAAATGATGTTTGGTTTAATGTACCGTTACTTTTCGGATTCAAGGTCTATGTAATATTAGGCTATATAGCACCAGGCATGGGGGGCTTTATTCTTAATATTTTGAGCTTTGAGCTAGAAAAAAAACTATATACTGTCATCATCTTACATACTGGTACAGGCTTCTCAGCTCTTTATTTCTTCTTGAGCATGTTAATAGATTTTAAAAACCTATTCTTGTATATGAATGATTATAAACGTACATACTTGGCTTTTATTATATGTGTGGTTGCATCATACTCAGTTATAATACATAGATTTACTTCTGATTTTATTTGCTTTAACAATGGCTAATAAGTTGAGTATATACTATCAGAATTGCCGGGGGATCAGGACCAAATTGAATACATTATATATTAACATCCTGTCCCATACATATGACATTGTTATCTTGACCGAAACATGGTTGACGCCGAATATATCTGATAATGAATTTATTGACCAACGTTACGCAGTATTCAGAAGCGACCGTAATCGGTCTTGCACTAATAAAAAGGATGGTGGAGGCGTTCTAATAGCAGTTTCTAAGGACATCAAACCAACAAGTGTAACACTTTTACCTCCTTTAATTTTACCAGAACATGTAATAATTAGAATTCCATCTCATGATAATAAGTACTTACTTGTCTGTGCTACCTACATACCACCCAATACAACTGAAGATATTTATACAAAATTTATCAATTCTTTAACTGTTTTGTCTGATGACCCTTCCATAGATAATATTATTTTAGCAGGTGATTTCAACTTTCCGGAGCTAAATTGGACCGCATCATCTTCTCACATGATCTGTGCCTCAAATAGTTCTTATTCTAACAGTAGTCGTAAATTACTAAACTTTTGCTCTCAACTAAACATGAACCAATTTAACAGTTTTTATAATAGCAATGGTCGTATACTTGATCTGTTTTTTAGTAACACACATGTAGATGTTTTTAGACCTAATACTTCACTCTTACCTATTGATATACACCATCCAGCCTTATATGTTCAAATCTTATTTATCAAACCACCACTACTACCGAAACATAAAAAACTTAATCCATTAAATTATTACAAATCCAATTATACAAATATAAATACTGACATTGAATCAATAGACTGGCACGTTTTACTAGATACACTGTCCCCCGATGAAGCAGTTTCAAGCTTTTACGAAAAAATATATGAGATAATTAAACATCATACTCCTTTGCACAAGCCTAAAAAAGGTAATTTTCCTAACTGGTTTTCTAAATATTTATTGAATTTATATACTAAGAAAAGTCGAGCATGGATAAAGTGGAAAAGATATGGAAATGTTAATGACTACGAAATTTTCTCCAGTTACAGGGCGAGATTTAAAAAAGAGGTTGATTTATGTTATAAGAAATATATGATTATGATAGAAGATAACGTAGCTACTAATATCAAGGCATTTTGGTCGTACGTCTCCAGTCGCAAGGCTACCAATTCCGTTCCCTCTACGGTATACTATCAACAACAATATTCCAATGACCCTATTTCAACTTGCAATTTATTTTCAAAATTTTTTCACTCAGTTTATGAGCCCTCTTCATTCGATCCAACTACATGGACGCCTCCACTTTCTACTGTAGACACAGATATTAATCTATGTAATCTGCATTTTTCGCTGCATAAGATACGTAAAGAGTTGAAGTCATTGGATGCGTCCAAGGGGCCTGGGCCAGACGGTATTCCCTCAGTCTTTTTGAAAAATACCTGTGATACAATCTGCCTTCCTCTGTTCATTTTATTTAATAAATGTGTCTCTAAGGGTGTATTCCCTGAGGTTTGGAAACGTGCGAACATTGTCCCGATCCACAAAAGCGGATCGAAAAGTGATGTGTCAACATACCGTCCAATTTCTTTACTGTCAACCCTCGCTAAACTTTTTGAGAAATTAGTACACAATGAGATCTACCCCGTCCTGCGCCGTGTGATACTCAGTGAACAACACGGGTTTGTAAAAGATAGATCCTGTGTTAGTAACCTGCTTATTTTTACATCTCAGCTATTTGAAGGTATGGACAATAAACAACAAATTGATGTCGTATACACGGACTTCCAAAAGGCATTCGATAAAGTTGACCACGAGCTCTTACTTCATAAAATAGCTTACAATGGCATAAGGGGAGATCTCATGCGGTGGTTTATATCCTATGTTACTAATAGGACACAAAAGGTGGTGATTATCGGCTACGAATCCAGTTCCATTAAGGTTACTTCAGGAGTCCCTCAAGGATCAATTTTAGGCCCACTACTATTCATTCTATTCATTAACGACATAAAAAACTGTTTCCAAAATTCAAAATTTCTGCTATACGCGGACGACTTAAAAATTTATAAAAATATTGCCAGTATTTCTGACTGTATTGATTTCCAAAATGAGCTTGATCGCTTTTTTAATTATTGCACTACTAATAAACTTCATCTTAATCTTTCCAAATGCCATAGCATCACTTTTACTAAAAAGAAAAATGTTATCAAATTTACATACTGCTTTGGTAATAGCTCTCTTGATAATGTTTCGTGTCTTCGTGATCTTGGTGTTACGTTGGACTCAAAACTACACCTTGATGCTCACGTGGATAATATTGTTAATAAAGCGTACCAAATGTATGGTTTCGTAATGAGAGCAACTAGGGAATTCCGCCGACCCTCTACTTACTTATATTTATACAAATCCATAGTCCGGCCTCAATTGGAATACGCCGTTGCCATTTGGAATCCATTCTATAATAAATATAAAGAAATCATAGAAAGGGTGCAACGAAAATATCTACGTGCCATGCACTATAGATGCTTTCGCAAAAAACTGTCCTACGAATCTTTAATGCAAAAATATAACCTCATTACCCTACAATCTAGACGCACTGTTCTCGAGATGATGACTCTCTTTAGTATATGTCGTAACCAGCTTAACTGCGTCGAACTTGTGAACAATTTGTGTTATCTGGTCCCTCGCACTGTACATGGTCGTGAAACACGCTCAAAATGTTTATTTGCAACCAATTTCTGTCGTACCAACTCTGGTGAGCGCTCACCACTACACCGACTTGTTGACACATATAATAAACAGTTCTGTTCAATTGACATCATGTTTCTTGCCAAGAATGTATTTAAAAAAGAAATTACATCTAGTTTAAGATAGACCTTGAACCTTCATCTTACTAATTAATTTATAGATATAAGCTCTAATTTTTGATATTTAAAAGATAAGTTTATCAACAGCTAGCTATTTTTATTGTAATCTGTGAATAACGCCGTGAGTAGTATATTTGTTACTATTATTCTGTACTGCAATGTGTCTAATATTTAATATACTGCTGTTTGTTATTCCTAATAAAAAAAAAAAAAAAAAAAAAAAAAAAAAAAACATGCCATCGTAACCGACACTAGATGTATTCTTTAAGGACATTATAATTCTTTTGACGTCAAGGGGTGTACAAGGCGCAATAAACATGGATTGTGTTCTATTAATAATTAGTGATGTTGGCTTCAATCCTGAACCTGCCAGGCATTGAGTTTTATTCAAGAAGTAATAATTGAAAGTAGTAGCGATATGTTGTGGGTCCCTAATAACTTTATTTGCATGATTTATATTTGAAATAACATGTTTTGGTGTGTCAAGTTGTGCTCTTTTTATTATTTGCCAACTAGTTTTACACTTGTTTACAGAATTTTTTATCTTGTAATCATTTTGTGACTTTTGAGTTAATCGTATTATTTTCTTTAATAATTTTGAATACTTTTTAAAGCTACTTCTATTGTATTCACTTGGATTAAGACGATATTTCCATAATAATTTTCTCTTATTTTTGCTGCATTGTTTAATACCACGCGACACCCAAGTTACTTTTTTTATAGTACTGATTGTTGTTGTCTTTTGGGGAAAGCATAGGTTATATAACAAAGAAAACATGTCAATAAAGTAATTATAAGCAGCATTAGGATCTTTTGTTTGATACATGTCTTGAAAGGTGAGACACTCTATATACATATGTTCTGAATGTATTAATGTGTTCTTGAGAATAGATACGTTCAGTTCTGCGCCAATATTTAAGACCACATTTTTTATTAACAGGGCATTTTAGTAATTGGGCAGTGTGGTCAGATAGGGCAAGTTCTATTGTATTGGCTTTACATAACCTATTGAAATTATGGGCAAAGTTGTCTATACATGTTTGACTGCAAAGGCGAGTAGGCTGTCTTAAGGCCAAGTGTAAATTAAAACTCAAGAGAATAGCTTCAAGTTCTTGAGATTGAAAAGTTTCCTTCAAAATGTCTATATTGAAATCGCCAGCCAATACTATGTTTTTATTATCATTTTTTACAAGTATTCTTAAAATATTTTCCAATTTCTCAAAAAATAATTTGATATTCGATAAGTTTGGTACCCTATAAATACATATAACCAACAGCTTGTGATCAACTAGCTCTATTCCACAGCACTCGAATATGCCTTCTGTTGATACCTTTTTGATAATTTTTATTTCCTTCCACTGATATCCCTTTTTTAGAAGTATACAGACTCCACCTCTTTTACTTTTTTGCCTAGAATAGCATGCAACTAGATTAAAATTTGGTATAAATAACTGGTTTTCATATCCAGCCATCATGAAATGTTCAGATATGCATATTACATCTACATGAATATTTTGCTTCTCAGACATTTCATGTAAGCTAGTTATTAGAGTGTCGGATTTGTTTAATAAACCTGCAATATTTTGATGTAGAACATACAGACTCTTAGTGGAGAAAAAACTCTTATTTGAGAAAAAACATACACTATCAGCTTTATTGATCAAACCCGCACTGTTTTGATGCATTCCATAAAGTGACTTATTGACGAAAAAAGCTATCAAATTTTGGTGAGGGTTTAGTACCAATACAGTCTGTTGGTGAGTTTGGGTTTTTTATGAGCTTTTCACAATCCAATAATTTACATTTGCAAGTATTTGATTCTACCACGAGTGTTTGGGTGGCCTTCTCTAATAATATAGGTTTGTTTGTAAACGGTATGATCTGAGACTTCTTAAATTGCACTTGGTAGTCTGTACGCAATACTTCTCTAAGTATTAATTGGCACACGTGCCGTGTATAGAAAATACGATGCGGGATTTTCATACTAAAGCCCATATCAAGAAATATAGTATTTGTAAATTTGGAACATAACAATTTAACTTCGTAATTTAGTTTAGTTGCCCTTAGACACTTATTATATGAGACACAGAATAAGACATTCGTATTCCTAGCCTGGCATAAGAAATTGCTTATACAAATCTTCAGAATTGTTGGTGATCTATCATGGACTCCACCTAAAACAACAACATAATCTCTGTTTGTTAATGACCTTATTTGAGTAAGGTCTGACAACAGTACATCCTGTAATGCAGCCCCTGCTTTCCAAAAGCAGGTTACCTGAAATTTGTCACCAATTAGGGTTTGTAGCGTACGCCGTAAATAACGTCCCTGGTCATCCGCAATAATAATAACTTTCTTCTTCTGTTCTTTGTTCATGTCGTTTGCTACATTGTGGGCATTCTCAGTGGTGATATTCGACGATACAGAAGAGCGTAGAAGCAACTCTTTATTTGCCCCACTATGTTGACTGTTGTTGTTTCCTGCATAATCCTGTCCTTGTGAGTTATTTTCAATGTTTGCTATGTTTATAGTTTCAGGCGCTTTACTTAACTTGTTGTTTTCATCTGTGGATCTGTTCTCTTGTATGCTACTTTCGTGAGGTTTTGAGAATAGTTGCTCCTTTATTTTCGAAGGCGATAAGTTTTTGTTATTAATTCGTTTGGCTTTTCGTTTGCGGCCCGTAAGTGGCGTCATGCTTATAAGTTCACTCGAATTAATCTTCTTGTACGTATCGATTATTTTCATGCATTTTTGTAAATCAGATTTTAATTTTAAGTTTTCGGCATTAAGGATTTCTATTTCTTCATGCGCACTTTCCATATTGTTAGATATTTGTTGTAGTTTCGTCTGTAAGTCTAGTACAGTCTGGCTGGTATTGAATGAAGAATCTCGTAGACTTAGCATAGTAGTGTCAAATAATGTTGTATTTTCTTGTGATAAGTCATTTAAGGAACTAGTTTTTCGGTGTTTACGAAATGTAATATTTTCATCCATCATTATCAACAAAAGAGCTCCACCTGTTGTTGAACTCCTTTAACTATTAGTTTGATCGATATCAAGACGCTCAAGTATGTAGTAGTAATGCTACTTGGCACTAGATGGCAGTATTCAGAACAGCTTTAAAAAGTTCAAAAAGTTATCACTATTCACCACAGGTAACGCTAGTTTGTACGTCAAAGTTCAAATCCAATTTTTCATAACTGTTATATTTATTGTTTCATTTTGTTATTGTTCGTAAATGTTTGTTATTACATGATATGTCAACTTGATGAACTGCGTACCTTTTTATTGAACAATCCAACTCCAATAACAGTCACTTCACAGTTGTATTTGTGGTTTGTCACTCCGAACTAGTTCGTAACTTTGAGAAGCGTTTTTATTACAATGTCTGTACAGTTTTTTGTGATAACACTTTTGCGTAATATTTGCACTGTTATTTCACTGAAGTAATGTTCAAATACACGTTAAGTTTATTAATTGTATTGTATTTATAATTTGTATGACCAACTACACAAATTTATATTAAGACTATGTGTAATATTATTTTATTTCTGTGGCAACCCTTTACTGAAAGGTAAAGTGAGCATAATAATTTGATTTAAATTTAATTCATATAATTTACTGTAATAATAGAATAAAAGTCTTTTATTTAAAGATCCTCTTTTACCAAGTAGAATCAATAAAGTTGTATCCTGGTCAAAATTGAAGTTTATAATTTTATCTAAAATAGCAATGGAACTTAACCCAGGCAAACAGTAGTTCATCACTAACCCATCACTATATGTGTTTGCCAACAACTGACCCATACCTTTTCCAATCTCATCACTAAATATTATCACTTTATTTTTATTTTGTAATATAGTTTTACTGTCTAGTTTGTTATTTTTTAATTTATTTACAGTGTGTTTAATATTTGATTTTGTATTGTTTAGAGAACTATTTAGCAAAACCGGGTTACATGTTGGCAATGAGCAAGCTGGCGAGTGTTGGAGGTTGAACGGGATGTCATTGTTCAATGGTATTGAGCATTCGTTACTATTTGATGCCACCAACTCATTCATTGCCAATATGTACTCTTTCATTTGTAGTTCAGAGCTTTTATATTTATTTGTCATTGATACTAATTTGTTACTAAGATTATTTAATTCTACCTGCAAATTATTTATTTCTAATTTATGTTTCAAATTATTTTGGTGATATTTCTGTGAGTAATTTTTTAATTTTTCAAGAGCAATTAATCTTTCCCTATTTAACTTAACATTTTTTATGAAAAACTTTTGTCTGTGAACTAATTTTTGTGTCTTTTTTATGAATTTGTTTATTTTAACATATTTCTTAATTCTATTCCTACTACCCCTAATCAATTTTATTGAATTATTTGATTCTTTGCACACTGAGATACTATTTGGAAGTGATACTTTAAAATGATTTATATCAGTAATCATGCTTGGAGCATGAACCACCAGCTCATCGAACAGACTTTGATTTGCCGTCGTAGTTATCTGATCTTGGGTGAATTCTAGATGACTTATTCTACTGTTTGCCTCATGTAACTGTTTGTCTAAGAACTGTATACGGTCAAGGGCTTGTTCATACTGCAAACTACATTCGGCAAACCCATCCACAATGAGCTGGAGTCCATCCCGAACACTCATGGCATCAGAGAATTGATTATGTAGCTGAGCCATTTTACATTTTAAGCTCTTATTTTTTTCCAGTAAGTTCAACATTTCTTTCTCATTTTCTTCTCTTTCCTCTATCAGTTTGTTACACAACTCCTTAGAGGTCTTTAATTCAATTAAAGCCAGTTGGAGTTTAGACTCTTCCTGGCGAGCCAAAGCTTTACGAGTCATAATCATAG
Source organism: Euclidia mi (assembly GCA_944739405.2). Taxonomy (NCBI): domain Eukaryota; kingdom Metazoa; phylum Arthropoda; class Insecta; order Lepidoptera; family Erebidae; genus Euclidia; species Euclidia mi. The sequence goes on from OX123181.2 coordinate 100,917,688, forward strand.
TGAAAAGAGAGAAATACACGTAGTTCAAAGAAAGTAAAGGAGAAGATTGTAATAGTAGTAATAGTACGGTTTAAAGCTAAATATTATTGTAAGAAAAAACAGCTGATCTCGTCCAAAGTTGTGTAACCAACTAACAAGGTTTAGTTTAAGTTTATTTATTTTTACTATTTATAGGTGGTTATTTAGGAACTTGATAGCACTTTTTATTTGGAAATATACTAATTAACACTATTTTATACGTATAAGTTGATTTTAAATAGTAGTTACAATGTTATACCTGTTTGAAAAATGACAATGCAAATTTAGCCGGTAGATTGGTTGTCAAAAAAGAAATCACAATAAACTCACCTTATTTTCACAGAAAAGACTAATACGTTTATAGATTATTACAAATAACACATTTTTTAACCAATTAACTTGTTTATTAACCAATTAGCTTTAATTATTCGATTATTTTATATTTTTACTTGTAGAAAATACGGGACAAGGTCGGATCAGCTGTTAGCCTTAGTGTTGCCACAGAGCGAAAAAAGATTATATAATGATACATATACAGGGTGTCACAAGACCCACCACCAAGCCGAAGCCTACTCGTTTTGGACATCATGCCACGTCATACTAAGCAAAAATAAAACTTGGGAAATGATTTATTTTTTCAAAAAAGTCCCTTTGTAAGCCACAATTAAAAGAGTGCGCGTGCAATTTTCGAAATACCTACTTATCCATGGGTGCATAGGACATCCATAGAACAGGTTGGCGGGGTAATTGCATCGATTTTGTACCTAATTACAAAAATTGTAAAGTAACTTCGAGCCTCAATATCTCCTGAACCAGTAATTTCCCAGGTATGGTGCCGAAGTAAAAAATGTTCGTAATGATTGGTACAATATGGGGTTTCAGTTTTCGTTAAGGGTCTTTTTACACCCTGTATATTGTAACGTTTTCGGTCATTTTTATGTTGCACATGGGTCAACGCTATTTAGTTTAATAAAATATCGATATATCAGTAACAATATACATATTTCTGTAAAAAGAATCTATACAGCCTTTAGCAAAAGAAAAAGAAAACTGATTTTACACAATTTTGACTCTAAACTAAGATAGAAGAAAGGAGTTTCGTATAGTCACTCCTGGATATGCAGAGGGAAGACGACTTAGCATGCGATGCTGCGGCGGCCAGAAAGGGACGACCATCGCCGCACGGTCGTATTTAATGGCCGAAGTGGAGTGCCTGAGGTGAGAGGGCGGAGGCCAGCCGAAAGGTGAGAGGACGGTGACCGCTACGACGTCACAATAGAATTTTTTTTTTGAATCTGCCATATAGTGCTGAGTAACGAGATTTTTAAACATGTTTAAGGATTTAGCCAGTCTGATAGATTCGGGCAACGTATTCCATAATCGTACAGCCTGCATAGTGAAAGAATTTTTCAAAGAAAATCGTTGAATGTGTAGGGACTTTCAGTTTTAGGTTTTCTGATGATCGTAAGAACTTAGGATGTGTTTTATGTAGATATTCGAACCGAGAATACATGGGATAGGAAGGATTAAAAAGAATATTAAAAAGAAGACAAAGAATGTGAGTATTCCGTCGAAGGCGCATTGGTAGCCACTTGAGCTTGTTACGAAATTCAGAGACGTGATCATATTTACGTAAACCGTATATGAATCTTATGCAGAAGTTCTGAAGTCGCTCAAGTTTATATAGCTAAGAGTAAGAGATCTAGATAGCTGGCATTGGCATAGTCAAGAATGGGTAGAAGAATAGATTGCACCAGTGCAATTTTAATCAATATTGGCAAGAAATTGCGCAATCTTCTCAATGACACTGAGGCAGCATAGAGTCATCGACTAATATTTTGTAGCTGCACAGTCCAAGACAGCGTTTTGTCAGTGTATATCCCCAGATTCTTCACATCATTACTTATAGGAATTACAACGCCATTAAAATACACCTGGGAAGCATTGAACCTTTGTCATCATTCTGGATCTGCCGATAATAGTAACCTGGGTTTTAGCAGGATTAATCTTAAGTCCATATCTATTGGTCAATTGTGTTATTTCAGCCAAGTCATTATTAATAATGGAGATTGCTGGCGGCAAGTTGTCAACCTTCTCTTGAGAGTAAATTTGCAAATCATCTTCATATAGGTAGTAGGAAGAAGATAAACTGTATGAAATTGAATTTATAACAATTGAGAAGAGTAAAGGAGATAAAACGCCACCCTGGGGTACACCTGCGAATTGCCGCACCATGGAGAAAAATATCATCCAGATGAATGCGCTGCCGGCGTCCAAACAGGTTACTACGAAACCAGTCAATCACTGATGGAGATATGTTAAGAGAGCTTAAAATGGCAAGGAGAATGTCAAAGTCAACTGTATTAACAGAGAACTGTTAGCCTGCCACCCTCTACGCCTGACCTTATATCGTCCGTAATGCTGACAAGGGCATTTGTATACTGAAAGGGATTGAAGATAATGTTTTTAGAAAGGAAGGAGTTAATTTGGTTATGGATGAGACGTTCAAGGACTTTAGAAAGGAAGGGTAGTTAGACATGGGTTGATAGTCAGAGAAAGAAACAGGAATGGATTTTTTAGTTAAAGGAACTATATGAGCCTCTTTCCAAGCAGTTGGAAACACGCTATTTGAAACGGAATGATTAAATATATGGGAAAAAATAGGTAGGATAGATATTATGTACTTACGTATAGTATTATATTTATGTAGCTAGTGTAACGATTAAAATTTAATTAAAAGTTAAGTACCTACTTTCAATAAAACTATTGGCTGTCAATATGAATGTGCACAGATTTTAACAAAATAAATTAATTTAAAATGTTCTGTGTCCAATAAATAAAGGTTACACGAGAGCGATCGACTTGATACTCACGGGCCACTTAATTTTGTAACAGTTAAATTTGTATAAAAAAGAGCTCATTTTCTGATGAAATTAAAACTTTTACTCGGTAAGTCAATAAAGACAGCAAAGTAGTAGATACATATGTGTAATCCCAAAAAAGTATAGTTTATCCATTGTCTAGTGTCTACTACAAGAGCTGCTTAGTTTGGGACTAAATGGTGTTGTATGTGTGTGGTAGAATATTAAATTACAGAATTGATTATATATTGAATATCATGGGATGATAGTGGGATGGAAATTAAAATCCCATGTAAATTATTAATAAGCTGTTGAGTTTCCTAATAAATAATCATTTGTCAAGCCACAAAGGAAAGTCGAATTCGAGGTCTGAGGTCATCATCATCATCAGCCCTGTATATAAACTGTTCAACTGCTGGGAATGAAATGCTTCTTACTATGAGAAGGGTGGGGGCATAATCCACCAAGCTGGCTAAGTCCGGGTAGGGAACATTCATATGTCTTTCGAGAATATTATGAAGAAGTTCCAGATAGGCAGTTTTCCTTCACCGTTTAACAAGCGATGATTAACAATTGAATACACTCTGCTTTGCAGTTTGTCATTGTCTTCACTAGTCTATCATTGCATTTTGTAGGAAATCATGTTTTTTTTATCGGTGTCTGTCATCAGTACGTTCTTATACACGTTTTAACAGATGTATTATATAAAACGATGCTATTATATTGAAACAAAACTACTGTTTACATTTCGATATACATTAGAATTATACGTTAACACATCTTCATTATATTTTAAAGGACAACAATACCTTAAATCCTCTTGAATGAATCACAACACAGTTTCTATACTATTGTGCAAGGTCATTATGTAGTTTATTTATTATGTATCAGTTTTGCTGACAATTCGAATAGATCGGTGAAATAAAGTTTAATGTTCTGGAAATTAAGCATAGGATTATTGTATGAAAATCAGCTCAAATGAAGTGAAGGAAATAACTACCATTATTTTAAAATCTTAAGCTCTAGATGTATATTCAACAGAGTCGTAATAATGTTTCTTTATCCTTCTATCACACCACAACAGGACGATATTAGGGTATGATTTCTCTTCTAAGTGGATAGTTAGGAGGCTGGACAGTGACGTAGGTTTTGTACAGTACTTACGGTAAAAAATGCGCGTATGCAATAGATCGTGAACCGTGTTCCCTTTTTCTCTCTTGTGTGTACGTAGATAGGTGGAATCACGGGTGGTATATTCGACCGTGATTCCATGATGAGATGAGCACTTTAAGCAAGCTACAGGAAGAGTACTGCGACATTGGCACCCAACGCAGGGCTGCACGGCGACAAATCTAGATTTTAACTTCTAACTATATTTAGCCCTCGTTTTGTAATAAGGCAGACAAGTATTAACTCGAAAGAAAACTTGAACGGTACAAGTAAAGACCCCAATAAAAAAACTCCCTCAGAGAAAATCAAAAAGTAAATGAATACGGTCGTCCTGTCGTGTACAAAAATTATGTAATATGGAAGTAAATCCTGGTGTCCAAGAAGTAAGTAATCTCGGTTCCTGAGTTGATCTAACTTGTAAAGACATCCCTTACAAGCCGTTTTTCGAAGATAAGTATCATTCAGTCTTATTTTGTGACAAAATACTCGTTCCGTGCGTACAACCCATGTACAAACTCATTTACTGGACACATAACGCTATGTAAAGACCATGGTTTCGTATGTGAAATAGCAAGAAACCACGACAAAAACGCCGTAGTCCAGTAGATAGCGTATGCATTTGCTGATTGAGAAGTCCCAGGTTCGAGTCCTAGATCGGGCAAAAGTGTTACCTAGTTTTCGAAATACTCAGTAGCAGCAAGAAACTGTAATTTTGCATGTATGTTCCTTGGGGATTGTAGGGTGTGTACCAAGAGAGCCTTTTGGGAAATTCCCATTAAAAAGAGACACAATATTTAGCTACGAGAGTCTCATGTATAAACAAAGTTAATAAGCAACTCAACAACGCGGGTCTTTTTAAATCTCATTTCTTTTAAAACACTTATATTAATATATAACAAAAAAAAAAATTCTTGCCTCTGAGATAGGAACACTGGCCAAATGACAGAACATAAATCAAGAAGAGAATTACCAAGGACAAACGTGTAATAAATCTCGTGGAATTGATAATTAACGGAAAAGGACGAACAATGAATAAAAGAAATAAGATATCGTTTACAATACAGAAGGAGGGGTTAGGCGTATCTGTGGAACATCGTTCATCGCGATCTAAAAATAAATTTCTAATTTGTAAAGTGGATTAAACACAAATATAAGAAATCAAAGTCTATATAGATCCGTGGACCGGTGGATACCGTATGCGTTTAAACTAAACCTGATAACTACTATACCTGAGTAATTTTACACGCAGTTTTAGCACCCACCTTGATTTGTCTCTGCACCACCCAAAGGTTGACTGGTAGAGAATACCTTGGGCCATTAGTAATCTGTGCTTGGGCATTAAGTCCGCCTTTGTACAAATTATTTTGTTTTGTGCAAGAAGCCTCAAATAAATAAAACTAGTTCTTTTTTAAGTAGCAAACTAAACAAATGACCAATGTAGCAGTCTATACCTACCCCTATAGCTACGATCTATACCTACCCTCGCCTAGCATACGTCGAGCAAATCCGCGTGTGTACAAAAAGCGCCCAACATTAGCAATTAGATGACACGTCCGAGATTACAAGCAACCGCCATCTGTGGGCGACAAAGCGTCACGTAGCGCGGACACGACTTGCATTGCGATGCGACACTGCGATTTGCGACTAACTTGCCAGTCGGATTTTCGGACGTGAACACTTTCTATACTTACGAACATGCATATGATAGGATCAGGTGATACGTACCTGCAAGCAAACGGTAAAAGCAAATTTGATCGGTTCCCGGTTTTGATTCCTAGGTTGGGCAAAAGTGTTAAATGAGTTCTGAATTCTCAGTAGCAGCACGCGGAGTCTGGCAATGTGTCCAGTAACGATAATAAGCTTGGCCCCTATTACGTGGGTCCTAAAATTCATAATATTGCGAAGTTTGGGCGTAATATTACCCCTCTGCCTATCCCTTCGGGGATACAGGTGTGAGACTATAAAAATATAAAGAAAACCTGCGCAGTAATAAATCATCATCATCAGCCCTCTATACTGTCCCACTAGAGAAGGGTAAGGCCATAGTCCACCACGCTGGCCAAGTGCGGGTTGTCCGACTTCACATGTCTTTCGAGAACATTATGGAGAACATACTCTCAGACATGCAGGTTTCCTCACGATGTTTTCCTTCACCGTTTAGCAAGCGATAATTAACAATTCAATACGCACTTGACTCCGAAAATTCATTGGTGCGTGCCGTGGATTCGAACCCGAGACCCTCTGCGTAGCAGTCTGACGGTCTCTCCACTCAGCTATCGCTGCCTCATCATCAGCCTTTAACAGTCCACTGCTGGACTAGGCCTCTCCTTTGAAAGGAAGAATTGGCCTTCTATACCACGCTGGCCAAACGGGTTGGTATAGGGTTTGTATCAAGTTTTCCTTCTATTACAGTGCTGTTCTCTGCATAATATGTTCCCTCTGTCGGCTTTTAGGACACCCATGGGATGATATGGGGTGGTGATATTCCGTATTCTTAATCCGTCACCACACGGCATATCTGCCTAGTATCGCTGCGCTAGTAGTAATAAATCATTTAGCAATAAATCTTTTTCAATTTCATTTTTCAGTATTCACTCGCGAATGGTTCTGAACCCACAACCCGATAGAAAATAGGATATTTTGACCAAATGCAAAAGGTGCTATGTTCCGTAGATATTAGTAAGCTTTTAGGAGTAATCCAATTACGGACAACTGGTTTCAATCACCATTGCCATCGGTTCCGTTTGGGAAACAAGCCACACCCTAAAATTGCGGGCAGTTTTGTCACATGTGGTGTTTGGGCTCTAGTTGGGAACTTAATTAAGGTGAACTATTTAGCGGTGGCTCATCTTAGGGACAATAAGTTCGACAGTAAAGCGCTTTGTCGTGTATATCTATTTCATTAGTATAACCTTTATATACCTCTGTTTCAAAAGGTAAGAAAATAAAAACTAAAAAAAATCCGATCCAAATAAAAATTGTGATATGCTATAAATGCATATCGCAATCTTTATTAAGATCGGGATAGTCATATCTAGTTTCTGTAATTTTGCAATTGAAAGATCTAAATAGGTATCACATTGTACGAGTACGGATCTTTCATAAGGGTCTGATTCAGATTTGCGTAATTCAAGTGAAACTACTATTTAAAGATTTCATTGTGGTTTATGTTGGCTTTATAGTACCTACGTACTTATATTTAAACCAGAGTCATCTTGTGACCAGGATGCCGCAAAACAAGTGAAACGTCAGCGAATAGTACAAAATGAAAATGTAGATAAAATACCCTTAATATTAGATTGATAATAAAGGAAAACAACACTACGCGATTAGAAGTTGGAGGCGAGCTCCTGCATCTGGAATCCACACGAGGTTTCTTACGCACTTTTACTTGAAAAGGTTCAGAAAAGGTTTTTGAGGTTCCTATATAAAGCCACTCTTGGTTACTATCCATATTTGTATCCAACCAAATATTTAATAGGGTGTTTAGGATACAATATGTTAGATACCAGAAGTGAAGTCTTATTCAGCTTTATATGATGCTTAAAATATGTAGAGGGATAACTGATGCTCCTGATCTCCATAATGAACTGATGCGGTTATATGTTCCAAACAACTACCTTCGCGCTCGAAAGCACCGCCTACTATCTGTGCCCGTGTGCCGTACCGTGGCTCGCGCATCATCTCCAATACCTCGCGTCATGTCCACGCTCAATAGTCTCATGGAAGCCTACCCAAACTGTGATCTATTTGCAGACGAGTTAAATACTGTTAAGATAGTTTGTTTAAGTTTTTGTGAAAGTTTATATAGTTAAATTTTTGTTTCTTTATTATTCTAGTGTTGCCTTGTTTTTGTTTTATTATTCTGTGATATGCTCCTTTGTATACTTTTCTTTTAAATATCCTTTAATGTGTATATGTTTGTATAGTGTTAATGTAATTGGTTTATGAAACCGTGTAAGCATAAATAAATAAATAAATAAAATAAATAGATACACACAATCTGACTACGGCACTCTATCTAGTGAGAAACTATGACTCCAGCCTTCACATACAAATTTTATTGAACCAACGGAATAACAGATCTACACACATTTGCCGACAGCTTAGATTTAACGACGATTTTCCTAGAATTTTTGCGAAAATACAAATACCAAACATTGGGCTTAGTATTTCTATATAAGAAGATAGGGTTTCATTTGTCTACCTTTAACGAGGGCTTCGGTTCGCTGAAAACTTTTCAGAGCTCCATATTTCATGTACGGAAATATGGAGCGAACCGATCGCTGAAAACTTTTCAGAGCTCCATATTTCATGTACGGAAAGCGTGTAATTGGAGTTATCTATTGTAAAATACTAGAAGACATACGTAGAAAATACTCCGAAAGCTTTTCTTTAAAGGAGCTAATTCTTTTCTCATTATGCCTCTACATAAATTTTAATGGCTTTTGTTATTCCACTAGCAGTGCCCGGGCTATTTTGGGGCTACTGCTCCGCATCTATCGGCTTATAGCGTGATGTTATATAGTTTAAAGATAATCCTCGAATAGTTTTGTTTTGTGTTAGTGAGCAATCTAACAGAAAACAAAACTATTCGAAGCCGACCTTTTTTTTTTTGGTGTCTGGTTGGAAAATCCTCAAGGAGTCCCTCCTTCCTGGGGGAAGGGCAAAGGAGACTGTCAGACTCTTACTGACTAAAAACTAACCTGTGTTCCTCATGTACCCGTGTGTCGGAGGGTCGGGTATCACCGAAGCATTCCTCGCTACCCCCCGACGGGTATTGGCCCGCCACATGGTCAGGCGGGCCCCGAACAAAACCCCCTTGGCGGCGGATGAAGGTGTTGGGCTCCGCCGCCAAAACACCCAGGTGTTGGGCTCCGCCGCCTAAACACCCAGCGGCCGCAGAGATAGGGAGGACGGCAACCTGACAACACCGCATCTCCTTTTCCTCTGCGGCCCCACCGCAACGCAACAAATGGTGCGCCTCCATTTGGTCGCGGGAGATAGGGCGCGCGGCAACGAAACACCGACACGCCTCTCCTCCCGCGACCGCGCCCGACTGCGAGGGACAGAAGAACTGACACTTGTACCCGCACACCGCGCACGTCAAGCCCACGTGGAGCGTCCACTCCCGGGATCTCGCTTAGCTTCACTGTGGGTGACCCAACCACGGTTACCGAGCCCCCCCACCACGACAAGGTGGAGATCCCACGGGGGCGATTCGAAACCGATCCGTAGTCACTGAGTTAAGCGCGTTCAACCAAAGAAACAAACTCTTCAGCTTTACAAATATAATACCTACATTTATGTATAAATTATAATTATTTGCTACACATTCCTTGGGTTATTATAAAATCTTAAGCTCCTATCTGTTCACGATCTAGTAATCAGCTAATCGCCCTTAGCATCTTGCAAGTGGTTTATTATTTCGCATTCAGAAGTTTCTATCATTAATTATTTGGTTTTTATGGATGAAAAGTGACGTGTTAACAAACGTTTTATCAAAATCTATTCAGTTGTTTAAAAATTATACGGAACAAAATAGACTGACAATAATAAAATATATTTTTTGTTATGGAAACCTTGCAGTGATAAGAAGCTCTTAGTCGGGCCAGCTCAACAGGTGCAGTGAAGAATTCACACTGAAATCAGCAGGGTAGTAGACTCATATAAATCTATAAAACAAATTATTTTTAAACTTCCGCGATTTGTACACAAAGTCCATGTTTCAGCTTACACCCGCTGTGGCCGAATTGTTTGAGTAATATCTATAACACATTCCTCGCGTGTGGACAATATGTAATCATGTGCAAGTATCTCCTGACAGCCTAGTGAGCACGGCTAATCTCCCTCAACGTTCTGCAAGTACTGCGTTATCGCCGGATTACTACAACCAAACCACACACAGTTCTGTGGGTTTCTTCTTATCTATTCGTCGTTTTTATTCATACTTCGATAATTCAGTATAGGTATTTTCTTCTTATCAGAGCTTTTTTTGAAGCACTAACAGTGCTTAACTCGAATAATCTAATGCAAAAAACTAGAAAACCTACCTGAAGACCGTCTCTTGGTAAATGTAGCGTAGGATGCTTTACGTAGTGTGGCTGGCAGTGGCCGGATATGAAGGATGGAAGGTCGAGCTTTGGGGCTTGCTATTTGTGAGGCCCACATCGAGCAGTAGACTTCAATAGGCTAATGATGATGGATATTTTTATTGAAATTGTATCTTTTGGAAGAGATGGAAATCTTACACATTTAACTCTACATCAACCCGTTACCCCTACCAGCGTGGTAGGGTAGAAAAATCCTTTAATTGACTCACAAGGCCATCGTGATGTAATAAGTAGAGTTTAATGAAAAAAAAGATAGATCAGTTCAGTGCACTAAACGTTGAATCCAAAAGAGTCTTCTATTTATATCTTTATAAACAAGTTATCTAATACCGTATCACGCGATTTGGTTGCGAATATGTAAAACATTGATATTGTTTTTTTTTCATAACCTAACACACATTAATCAAATTTAAACCCTTAATATGGTACATAATATTGTCAAAATTTAAAACCATAGCAAAACAAGAAGAAATTACGAGAAGAAATCCAGACGCAAAATAATTCATACCGTACAAAAGGGAAAACACCGTCTTTGACGTAAATAAATAATGCTTTATTAGGACAAAAGAAGCCCTTTTTACTGGCGGCGTTTCTGCTCTCCACAGTGAATGCAATTCATTTGGCCGTGGCGTAGGCAGGGTTAATTTGCGTGTTTTGATTGTTATCCACGTTGTATTTGGTTTAACCCTTTTGGCGCCTTGGGTTATAAAGAGGTGCGCGGGTTTTTAATTAGGAGAAGATGTATGATTTTTAATATCGTTTCTGTAAATGCTTGGTGAATTTTTGTTATTCTTAATTGTCTCGGTGTTGTTGAATAGAATGAGTTATGATGATTTTACATTATCAATGCTGCTATTATTAACCTTTCAAGTACCGCGTCCTCTAAAACGTCAATTTGCTTATAGTACCGCGCCGTACGACATCATCGCGCGCGCGTTACTAGACATTGAATATTAACTCTCTGAGAGGTCTTTGTTTATGTTTTCAAGAGTTCGAGTTACAATTTCTTGAAACCCACTTATATAGCCTATAATAAAAAAATATAATAATAACATTTGAGTGAATATTTAGTTTTGTGTAGCTCTCTGTTTTGAATGGATTTTGAAATACCGGTTTTATCGACAATTATAGCGTAGTATAATTGAAAACAAAATTATTTTTTGTTTATTTTTGTATTTTTATATTCTGTATAATATGGGTTTTCCAATTAAAACTAAAAATATGCATGTGTTCATTATAATAATTCCCCCTTTTCAATAGCAAACATTTGCTAAAATTCTCAGTTTTCGCGCGCATTAAAATGAAATGTCCTTTTACTCTTTAATTTGACATCAAATTGGATAAATAAAGGTTTAAGGGTTGCCTATGATTCGTAAAAATAGTGTGAGTGTAAAAAACGTCAAAGATTGAAGGACGGAATCTGGACACGAATTCATGTCGTCGGTAAACAAGGGTTTTTTTTTGTAGGATATGAATTCATGTCCTCGGTACTCGAAAGGTTAATCTTTTTAAGGATTTTGCATGCTAAATTTAGTTTAAATTAAACTACAGTTTACGGATTTTATCGCGTTGTGTTGGTTTCACTAGTTATTACATTTAAACCGAATGATCTAGAAACTACATTTTTATTACTAGCCGACGTTTCGAATTCTTTACAGGATTCATGTTCACGGCAGACTGAAGTGATTTTTGTCTTTATTTCTTGAATGTATAAGTTATCTCAAAGTACCCGAACATTTTTCAACTATTGGTGTTACTACCTATTTACGCAGAATGAGCTCACAGTGTCCTCAGGTCTTCTGGTGACTTTGTCCTTTTTGGGTTTCATTAGCCTTATGACAGAGTCCCAAGCTGGAGGAACATTCCAACCGTCTTCTCTATTGAAATTAGGGTGTTTTTTAATTTCAATAGCCTCACGTATTGTACAATTTAGGGCCTAACCTTCGATAGCTCTTAAGTATAGCCCTAAGCTTGCACGTACCTAAACCTAGACTTATCCTAATTTAAGCCTACTGGTTCCTATATCTAGCCTAACCTATGTTATGATATACCTAACCCTATACCTATCCCTATTTTAGATCTAACTCTAACCTAACTCCCTAGTCTACCCTAGCCCTGTTAGGTATAGTGTATAGCGAGGCCGTGTACACTGTGGTCACACAGACTGTCGCGTATACAACTCTAATCCCTAGTTCCCTAGCAGTCCCAGGGATCCCTAGGCCAGGATATCTGTCGCCGGGAGACCTAAGGCGACAGACGGAAAGTGGGTAGGATTAGGGTGTAGTGAAGTGGGTTTTCTCACTGCCGGTCGAGCAGACTCACAAGACCGATCATGGTGACGGCTAAGGGTGTCTTGGCCGCAGTGAGAGGTGAGGGGTAGGGTATGAGTCAAAGCCGGGAGTGAGCTAATGACTGGTTTATTTCTTAAAAGTCTAATCTTATATACTAAACTTATTCTATGTACACATATACACGTATTTAGTTGTGTGCCGTCGGTGTATTGTGCCGATGCAGCATGTCTGAGCCGACCGCCGTACGTGATAAATTACATGATCTTAAAATATCACGCATCTTCCTCGGTGATAAGTTGGATGTGTGTTGGAATGCCAAGAATGTCATGTTCATGTTTGAACACGTATCATCCTTGGAAGTAAACGGTGTTCTTTTGCGAGTATCTGTGGTTCATCAAATTGCAAGTAGTGGTTGGGTCCTTGTTCCACATGTTCACACACAGCAGACTTTGTTGAGCGTTTATGTTTTATGTCAGCTATATGTTCTTTAAGTCGGACGCCTATGCTTCTCTTGGTTTGTCCAATGTATGAGAGCCCACAGTCACAGTCTATTTTATAGACACCGGCCTCTTGCAAGGGTAACTGACACTTGACTGTTGGTAGAAATTGACATATCTTCGTTGGCGGCTTGTAGTAAGTTTTGATTGAAGCTCGCTTCAAGATGTAGCAACACATCCCCCGAGCTCTCTGAAACATAGACATTCCTACAGTAGCTAACTGTTTAGGATGGTGGTGATTGTCTAGGTGTTACCCATACAAATAGGTACTCCTTAAAAAAAACTTACCTATTTGTATGGACTTTTTCCTTTACTGGCTTAAAGAGTTGTTTTTATTCCTGATAACAAGTACATCTAAGAAAGCTAAAGAATTGTTTGCCTCTTATTCCATTGTGAATTGTATTTAGTATTAATGGAATTAAGATGTTCTAGGAAAGCACTAACACTATCTGTTGGTAAAATTGTGAAAGTGTCATCTACATACCGCTTGTAGAACCTCGGTGTAATGATGGCAGTCTGCAGGGCTCGTGCCTCGAATTCCTCCATGAAGATGTCAGCGACAACAGGCGATACTGGAGAGCCCAATGCAACACCTTCTACTTGTATGTAGTACTTCTCGTCCCACAACAGATAGGCTGTTGTCAGGCAGTGTTTGAGTATCTTTGCATATTCCTAAGGCATGTTGTTTTCTGTCAGCTTCCTTCTAGTCATTTCTATACAGTCTTGTACTGCTATGCATGTGAATAATGACTGTACGTCAAAATATACCATAGTTTCCTTGTCAGAGCGATGTAGGTGTTTGATTTCACTGACAAAATGGTAGGAATCCTTCACATGCGCTCTCGTGTTACATTTAAGCGGTCAGAGAATCTTTGCAATGTGTTGAGCCAGCCTGTAAGTTGGTGCGCCTATCTGACTAACTATCGGGCGCAGTGGAGCGTTTTCCTTGTGTATTTTTGGTAGACCATACATTTGAGGAGGTTTTGCACACAATGGTATTAGATATTTCACGTCCAGATTAAGTTTCTCAGAGTATTTCTTGACTTTATCACTCGTTTCCTTGAGTATTTTGTTAGTAGGGTCCGTCTTAACCATTTTATATGTACTTTCATCCGACAAAAGATTTTCCATTTTTTGTTTATAATCGGACGTGTCCATCACTACTATTGCATTCCCTTTATCTGCTCAGAGTACTGTTAGTTCAGGTCTAGCCCGCAGGTTCTTCAGTGCGAAATATTTGGGTTTTGGCAGATTCCTTGCCGGCACTTTCGATTGACATAATACAGCAGAAACGTCCTGACGTATGGCCTCGAAATCTTCCTTACTCACATTGTTCTTGACTAGACAATCCTCAACGTTGCAAATAATGTTCTCATACGGTATTCAGGATGGAGTTATCGCATAATTTAAAACTCTCCTCAGTACTTTTTCAGTGTTTTGATCTAACGTATGTTTTGACAGATTGACAACTGTTTGGCTATGGTCGGACGGTAGCACGAGCCCTGCAGACTGCCACCATTACACTGAGGTTCTACAAGCGGTATGTAGATGACACTTTCACAGTTTTACCTATATATATAGGACAGATATAGATAGTGTTAATGATTTCCTAGAACATCTTAATTGCATTAATACTCAAATACAATTCACAATGGAATTAGAGGCAAACAATTCTTTAGCTTTCTTAGATGTAATTGTTATCAGGAATAAAAACAACGCCTTAAGCCACACTGTGTATAGGAAAAAGACCCATACAAATGTGTACTTAAACGGTGAATCTCACCACCATCCTAAACAGTTAGCTACTGTAGGAATGTCTCTGTTTCAGAGAGCCCGGGGGATCTGTGACAAGAAACACCTGGACGCTGAGCTCCAACACGTCAGGCAAGTTCTGCTAGACAACAAGCTCCACCCACCGCGCCACTGTCAAAGATCTCTGAAGAAAGAAAAACCAGCCACAGTAGAAAGACAACCTGCTGTCTTCCCATACATCAAGGGCGTGACCGACAAAATTGGCTACATCTTGAAGCGAGCTTTAATCAAAACTTACTGCAAGCCGCCAACGAAGATATGTCAATTTCTACCAACAGTCAAGTGTCTACAAAATATACTGTGACTGTGGGCTCTCATACATTGGACAAACCAAGAGAAGCATAAGCATTCGACTTAAAGAACATATAGCTGACATAAAACATAAACGCTCAACAAAGTCTGCTGTGTATGAACATGTGGAACAAGGACCCAACCACTACTTGCGATTTGATGAACCACAGATACTCGCAAAAGAACACTGTTTTCTTCCAAGGCGTTTCATCCTTGGAGGCTATTGAAATTAAAAAACACCCTAATTTCAATAGGGAAGACGGTTGGAATGTTCCTCCAGCTTGGGACCCTGTCATAAGGCTAAGGAAACCCTAGAAGGACAAAGTCACCAGAAGACCTGAGGACACTGTGAGCTCATTCTGCGTAAATAGTAACACCAATAGTTGAAAAATTTTCGGATACTTTGAGATAACTTATTCATTCAAGAAATAAAGACAAAAATCACCTCAGTCTGCCGTGAACCATCCTGTAAAGAATTCGAAACGTCGGCTAGTAATAAAACTTTAGTTTCTAGATCATTCGCTTTAAATGTAATAACTAGTGAAACCAATATAACTCGATAAAATCCGTAAACTCTAGTTTAATTTTAATGTGTAACATTCGCGTAAATCCAAGAAAATACTATGTTAAAGCTAGTAACTGAAAGCGTTTCAACGGCATATCGTGTTTGCCGTGCCACAATTTGTATCTCACAAAATCATTGAGTAATTCTTAAAACTCGTGTTGCCAATGCAAAATTTGACACAAAACTCACTGGAGCTTCTATGGTGCAATTGCTGTCTTAAAATAAATACCCAATACAGAAATATCACCCCAAATCTAAAAATAAATTGCGAGCAATAATTAAGCCGAAGAAGAAGCCACGGAACACGGCAGTCTCCCTGTCAATTCGTAATCAATTGAAATTATTACAAATGATTTATCACACCCAAAATCTGTGAGAAGCCAGATTATATTCAACATCCGCCAATATAAAACGTATCTCAATCTGAGATGTTTCGAAGCAATTTTTCCAAGTGAACGAACTCTAAAGCTTGTTATTTTTCTTATTACAAGTTCTTAATGGTCTGTGTCGATCATAAAGTAAGGAAGTAATAAAGACCGCATTAATATAGCAACCTTACCCAATATATTCACTTCACTCTGGCTTATGCTTTTTTTCTCATGTAAGAAAAAGATAAATATACAAATGTCATTTCGAATCTTCGAAATTGTCGTAAATTTAAATTAGACCAGTGATGTGCTTACTCAAAATGAATTTCAATAAAATATCGATAATGT
Organism: Euclidia mi; assembly: GCA_944739405.2. NCBI lineage: Eukaryota > Metazoa > Arthropoda > Insecta > Lepidoptera > Erebidae > Euclidia > Euclidia mi. The sequence continues at coordinate 100,934,022 of OX123181.2, forward strand.
TTGCAATAAATCCTTAGATTTGGTTTACTCAGAATGAATATCAATTGAATGTTGAGAAATCCTCAGATAAAATAAAATATGTGAATAAATCCAGCTTCTATTTAAACACTAGTAAATAAGTAACGATAAAAAATATATTTTTAAATTACCTTTTTAAGGTGAATAAGGCAATTGATATTCATAATATCACTAATAATCACTACCTATATGCAATGATAGGGTCAATGACGAGATCATTACCACGATATGGTTTTCGAATACACAACCACGTAACGTATTTCAGACTTTTGGAAGTTATATGCTTATTATTTAGAAAATTATCACGATCGTCAAGTGTTTGTCTAAAATCTTCCAAACTAAATTAGGCCTTCTCCAATTGAGGGGAGGCACGAGCCCAGTATACTCGGTTACATAATTATATTAAATCACCGATCGAGAGCAGGCTGCAGTAATAAGTGAGTTAACTAATAGATTAGAAATAAAAACTTCAGGGTCAATTTTAAATAAAAAATTTCACACATAATGAATCACATTTATTTAAGGTAAAATAGAAAAAGTCACTGACAGTGTCATTGGCTTAGTTAGAAAAGAAACTCAAATCTTTACAAAATCATATTATATATACAGGTCAAATTAATTACACCCTTATATATACGCCTAGGTCTAAATTAAGTGAGAAATAAAATAATTTAAAAGAATTAAACCAGGAGCCCGCATAGTGAGTAAGAAAGAAAATAAAATTGTGTGCGTACTTCTAATTGGCATCGAACTCAAAAAGTGTTGTTGTTAAAAATATTACAGTTGCAGCTCCTTACAAAAACAAAATATGTAACATAACACTGGCGATTAAAAAGAGTGGCCACGAGTTTTATTGCCCGTTCTTTCTCGTGGTTCTACCTATTGCTTTGCGAATGGGCAGTAAATGTAAATGTAGAAGCATTAAGTTGTAACGGGTTCTGGTGGATTTTAAAATTTGACGTTCATAAGCGTCACCTTGTGACCTAGATGAATAAATGATTTTGACTTTTGATTAGTTTTTCTGCTGCCTAGTGCGAGCATCGTTGGTAAAGGCTCTTGGCGATTAGTCCATTTACTAACACAACTATCGGCACAATGATCACCGAGTTCACGTCCCACATATCGACAATCTCATGAGCTGGGCCCAAATATTTGAACTCCTTCTCTTTTTCTTTCCTCTTCCTTCTCTGCTCGGTCGATCGCTACAATATCACGCTTATTGGCTACAATAAACCTGTCTGTAATGATAGACCTATACCAGGACAACAACGTACGACCATTTTTTCGAGAACTGGGTCGGGCACAATCTGTATCTGTAGTACAGTGAACCAATGAGATTATATTTAAGGACTAGTCGCTGATGGATTATCTTGGCCACTTGATTCTTCTTCTTCTTCTTCTTCAGCCTTTAACAGTCAACTGCTGGACGAGGCCTCTCCTTTGAAAGGAGGAATTGGTCTACTATACCACGCTGGCCAAACCAGTTGGTATAGGGTTTGTATCAAGTTTTCCTTCTTTTACTGTGCTGTTCTCTGTATAATATGCTCCTTCTGTTGGCTCTTACGACACCCATAGGATGATATGGGGTGGTGACATTCTGTATTCTTAATCCGTCACCACACGGACGCAAAACTCGAACAACCGGATACTATATGTCTGAGAGATTCCCCGGGCTGGTGACATGCCCGCCATATGTCAATCGCACCGTCCCTCAGTATATACTATCTATCGGTAGTTGTTTGTCATGACAACTTCGTCCATAATTATGAAGACAAAACCTTTGGTTTCACCGAAGAGAATAATAGAAATAAGAGAATAGAATATTAATAAAAATTATGACACAAACCTGCAGTACTGCAGGTTTATGTAATTATTTTTATAAAAGTAAAAGACAGAGGAGGACTAGTCTCATCAAACATCAAAATGTATATTACATATTTTTAAAGTTACAGTTAAGGTTGTACGTCAAGGGAGCGATAGCCTGTGTGCGATAGCTGAAAGTTTGTGATGATCGATGAAAAGACTTTTTTTGAGATATATAATTGTATTCAAGTATACTTTTCAAAGAAATATTGCAGTTTAGTTTCTACATCACAATTTTAGTGCAAAGGCTACCTTTTTTTTGCAATAACTGTCACCCACATCGGTGAATACGTGGGCCGAAGCTAGTCTGTAAAATAAAAGTATCGATAAAGTTATAACGTCACTATGTTTATGCGTCACAATCTTTATGCGAATAAATCAAAGTGTCTATGAACGAAGTATCAAAGTTTCAAATGAAGTTCTATTGAATTTTGACGGGTAATGGGGCCCACTACGGTGACCTATGTCAGAACTTTGAGTGATGGGATCCCTCCGTCTATTACATAATATATATAGTCTAAGGTGTCGATGCATTTATAGAAATGTGATTTTTTACGTAACCTTTGTCAAGAAAGCATTTTTGACAACTACAATCGTCAACTGACAAAGCTCTATCGTTGAAGTCTTGACTTACAATACTTTCGCAATTCCCTTGGCACAATGGTGTTGTATATTCCATTTCATCCCATGGGAATGTACGACGAAGTGGTAAAGGACCATGGGCAAAAATGTATGAAGCCTGGGCTCACCCACCAACAGAGATGAGACCACTTTGAATATACTTGTAAAGCACTAAATATAAAGATATAAACTCATTTTTGCGAAGAATCCATGGGGTTATTCTGCTATAAATATTTTTCTCGTACCATAAATAAAACTATAATCCTACAAAGCAATGCTGTTATGGCATTGTAGTTTTTGTTGTTTGACATCTTTAACTAGTTTTAAGTCCAGGTGCAAAGAATACATAAAAAATAAAACAGCTGCTAATAGATAAAAATATTTTCATAAAAATTTCTAACATTTCAATCAATATCAGTAATAATATCGTTTAGATGACCTGCCGGTAGATTAAATTGTATGTGCCGAGAGGACACACGAAAACTAGTGATTTGCTGGATCGTTAAAAATGTATGTCCGCGGATATGGATCGGAATACGGATATTATATAGATAGGTGTCAAGATCCGCGGATACGGATGCGGATCTTTATTTTCTAACTGAATCGATGTCGGTGCGCGCGACTTTGAAACAATAGTTGACGCTACGCACGCCCACCGGAACAATAGACAGCTCATGTTTCGACTTGTATTGAAATTATATTAAAATACTCTGAATGGGATTTAATAGTTTACTAATTCTACCTAACCACCTATAGCATTCCATCCTGTCAATTGAAAATTAATAAGGTGCAAGATCCGTAAAAGATCCGCGAGAAAAGTTCCGGATACGGATCTTTCTTCTTCCTCGGATATCCACGGATTCGGATATCCGTGGATACGGATATCCAGAACATCACTAGCGAAAACACACAGCTAACACCGTGAGAACCAAGTTGGAATCACGAGTCGACTGATTGAGAGTAGTGACAGCAGACGGGCGCCCGGGCAGGCGTCCGAGAGGTGTGAGAGTGATGGAGAGTGTTGTAAATCACACGGGCGCAAGCGCATCTATCGTTTACCATTATAAAAGTATTAATATATTGTTACTTTAACAGTTTTATGACTAACAATTGTATTTTTCTACAAAATCTATTTTAGTGCATATCTTTTTTCTGCAATGGAATTGAAGGTGGTGCCGGTAGTAACAATTTTAGTACGAACAAAATCCTTTACAATGGCATATGCCATAACTCTGTTGGACACTGAGCCCAATTTGACGCATGGTCCTTTATGTGTATATGGTTTCTTTTGGTTTTTCTCACGTTTTTGTTGTCCTCAAGGTGTCGTGAGATATTGTAGTGTAATATAAGATTGCTTTGTTTCAGTTTGAAGTCGCCTTCAATATTTGTATTTGTAGTTGTACACTTGCTATCTCTTTACAAATCAGCAGACGTTGTATACAGTTAAGAATTAGTAAACCGTGTGGTTGACTTAAGTTGTACCGTTCTTTTTCGTAATCACCAATTATCGCACAGGATTAGGTACTGCGTCGCGGGAGACTTTACAGAAATGAACACCCAGAGCTCAAAACATAATTATTTGTGAATAACATAAAGCATTGTCTTGTGTGGGGATCGAAGCCATGATACTCAGCGCAATTTAAAGACTTTTCTTTATACGTCTTAAAGGCGCCCACTCACCAGCGTTTGTCCTGCTCGGTATAGGAGCAAATAGTTTATGAACGTAGGTGTCACCGATACGTTACGAGCGACTAGGTATGCGAAAATATATTTGGTTTATCGACTTATCACAATATAGTTTATTTTGACAAATCTTGTAAAGAAACATTTGGTCAAGGTACGTTCTTCTATGTTTGAGAGTCATGAGAGAAATTTTTTTGATAAGTATTTCATATGGTAACCGCTTCCGTTCAACTTTATAATTCAAGTAACGGAAAAATTTGCGTTGTACTGATTCTATTTGGTCATTATATTTGTCATATAGTGGGTTCCAAAGACATGTGGCGTACTCAAGCTGCGACCGAATGAGGGACTTGTATAATAACAATAAAGTAGAGGACTTCTTGAACAAGGTACGGGTATGTACGTCTAACAAAACCAAAAAGTTTAAGGGCCTTGGCTGTGATATAATCTACGTGGGCATCAAAGTGTAGTTTTGAGTCAAAATGAATTCCCAGGTCTTTAATTAATGAGACTTTATCTAAAACGGTACTACAAAGAGAGTAAGGAAAATTGATGACATTTATTTTCTTGGTAAAAGTGATTGATTTGCACTAGTCTATCTTGACTTAAATGAAGTTTGTTATCAAGACAATAGACTGAGTATCTACCAAGATCCTCTTGCAATTTGACACAATCTTCAATAGATCGTATTTTTCTAAAAACCCTTAAGTCATCGGCGTACAGTGAAACTGGCTGTTTAAGAAACCTTTGCTAATGTCGTTTATGAATAGAACAAAGAGGAGGACCCAAGATGGACCCTTGAGGTACACCAGAAGTGACGGTGGTGACATCAGAGGAGAACCCCTGAACCACTACCTTTTGAGTTCTATTTTGGACATACGATGCAAACCAACGGAGTAAATTACCACGAATGCCATTATACTCGATTTTTTGCAAAAGCATTGCATGGTCAACCTTGTCAAAAGCCTTGCAAAAATCAGTGTAGACTGAGTCAACCTGTAGTTGGTTATCCATACATTCAACCAAAAAAATTGAGTACAAGACTAGGTTACTCAATGTGGAGCAATTTTGAACAAAACCATGTTGCTCAGGAATTAGGATATTGTGCAACGTAGGGTAAACCGCATTGTGGACCAATCTCTCCAAGACTTTTGACATGGCTGACAACAATGAAATTGGACGATAATTAGAAATATCGTTTTGAGGCCCCCTTTAAATACAGGCGTGATATTAGCAGTCTTCCATGCTTGAGGTATGATGCCTTCCTTAAGGCACTACCGCAGGACCACAGAGGCAGTCATGATCATACCTATAGTTAAGTAGCCTTCATATTATAGTCTTTACTGTTCGGCTACTTTTTGCCAGAAGTTTCTTCAAAATCGGTTCAGTCTTTTTTTGAAATAACTGTTTTTTTGTGACATGTAGTCGCATCACTAATTCATTTTTGTCTCTGCTTAAACATGACGACTACCTCGCGCAGTCGTCATTTTTAAACATAGTGATTGCCGTCTGATAACGCAATACAAGTGTCAATTTAGTTAGGGGCTCTGACCCAAGTATAACTGCTGCCAAAGATCTTTAGACATAGCCGGGACCAACGGCTTAACGTGTTCTGCGTAGCAGGAGGCAAGCCATAATTAACGTCTCGTGCCTTGCCATAAGAAACCTGGACAACTCACTTGCAACGCCTAGCTGACCCTACTTTGTACTCTTGTATTTAACTAGTGTCATCATCATTATCAGCCCTGTATATTAAGTGTCCCACTGCTGGGCTTTTTCTCACTATAACTATTGAGTTTTTAACTCGTGTAATTTGCAAGCAAGCAAGCAAGCCTTGGAACTCTTATATGTGATATCTGGTTAGACTAGAAAGCGGACCTTGGCCTCCAAGGCAAATGTCTTGGATGCATCCGAAATAAGGCTAGAATGATAAATGACTACAAGCTTTTTAGCTTCAGGAAATTAAGTGCTTTGTTGTTTGTCTCTCCAAAGATCTAGTTCAGGCATGGCATATTAATAAAGCTTAGTTTAAAATAATATTGAAATTAAACTACAGTTTACGAATTTTATCGCAATATATTGGTTTGACTGAGATTACATTAAAACCGATTATCTGGAAACTACATTATTTATTACTATCCGACGGTTCGATTTCTTTAGAGAAATTGTGGTCTCGGAAAACAGTGGTTTAATTTCAATGCATAGCGTTCGCGTAAACCCAAAAAAATATTATGTAAAATGACAGTCTGGAGCTTCTCACTACTTCTTATCCACTCTTATTGAATCGAAGTCATTGGTGTAAAGACGAGTGAAACGTCCGATAGAGATAATTACGTTCGCGTTTATGAAATTGTAGCTTCACTGGCTATTGTGTTCGTAGCTATATACATATACGTAGCTGAACATATCACGCTTCTAAACTTACATGGTTTTATGTTAGGGTTACCATATAGTATTATGTATCATCATCACCATCATCAGACTGCCGTAGTCCACTGCTGGATATAGGCTTCTCCAACGGTACGCCACTGAGCCCGATCTTCGGCTTTTCGTGTTTAGCCGCTGCCAGTCATTTTGTGTATATAAAAGATAGTTATATATTTATTGGCACGTAAAGCCGTCGATTTCAGTCTTTGAATCAAGACAAGAATCTTTAGGACCTGTCAGTGGCCTTCAAGCGGCTTATAAACTCCCACACCAGAGTTGGCCACAACATAACATGGAAAAGAATAAAAATATTATTTCAGATATCACGTCCTTTTATATATTTAATTTGAGAGACAATAATGTGGCGTAATTGAATCCTCCTTAATCACTTGGTTCCTAAACAGTTATGCTAATAACTGCACGGATGTTGTTCTGAGATCAGCTATAGTTTACCAACCTCTTAGATAACATAGATTATGAATTCCCTGGAACTTATGCAATATGTAAAAGTTAAAAAATCCTACGTAGCTAGTGGACCAGCAAATAGTGATCGGGTCCACCAAACGCCGCCGGGTCTTATTTTTTCTGAAACATTGTGAATGGAAAAATACAAATTAGTATTTTTTTTCATCCCACCTTCTAAAGAATTATATAAGGTCCAAAAATTACGCCAGTACCCATAGCATATAAACCTTAGTGTCTTTCTTATTATAACGAAAAGCTTTAAAACTAGTTGAAGAACGGGTGCAAAGTTTAAATAGTTTATAAGTCAAGTGAGTGAGGTTGAATTTTCATCAGCTTTATTATGTTTTATATCTTGCTAGGTGAAATGTTTTAACTTTTAAGTCGTGTAACCGAGCTCTGGATAGTTTGAACACTGTCTTCAAGGTTTATATTTAAAGTGTTATAGATAAACGTGGTTTTACTTGAAGATTTTTTTTCAAGAATGAGGAAAGTTTTCTGGTTGGTGAAATTTACATAATGTGTGTTATGTATGTATGTCATGTTATGTATTATAATACAAGGACTTGAGTAGGATTAGCATCAAGGTGACGATTATGAAACTATGTATTTTAAAATCATGACTGATTCCGAATTGCGTCAACGACATTTGAACGATTTTAATAAACTAGACTTGGCCCGCGTCAATACATCTAAACCTTTATCAGAAATCACACTAACTCGTGAAAACCGTAATAAAATGCGTTTGGTAGTTTGTCAGTTTATCGCGATCTTAAAGACTGACAGGACGCGGCAGACTTCGTTATATAGTAGGTATACATAGATACTAGCAGTTTGGTAAATTGTGCCATATTTACCAAACTGCTGAACGACTGAGCACGGGAAATCTTCCCAGTATCCGTAGAGCCAGACCACATGTGACAGTAATACCCGTGTCTAACTCTTCCAGAATGTTCAAACAAGATGCTAAGCCATCCCATAACTTAGTTTAACTTGATATTCACAGGAACACGTGCATTAACCGAAGCTTGTTATTATGCACAGTTGCCGACCTGAATTTGTCTTCAAACGAAGCGTTATCGGATATCATTTTCCAATGAATAAAATATTAAATCTCACTTGAATGTGGAGTACTCTTAACCGAGGTAAAAGGATTTGCTGTAAAAAGTATATGGATATGAAAATTGAGCTCACTTACTTAGATACTAGAACTCTGATTGTAGCTTTGATTACTCGCGAAAAAATATTTATAGTTTATTATAAATATAGTATTTGTAAATGTGATTTTTTTTATTATTAACTTTTACAAATACTTTTTGTTGCCGTGTGGTTGACGGCATAGAATACAAGTGTCACCACCCCTTATCATCCCGTGGGTGTCGTAAGAGGCGACTAAGGGATAACACGATGCAAATACCATATTTGCGTAGAGACGGAAAACTCGACATCAAACCCTATACGACTGCCTCGTTGGTCTCGCGGCATAAATTTGCGCGTGTGATCGGGCGGTCCCGGGTTCGATTCCTGGGTCGGGCAGTGTTATCGGGTTTTTCTGTCACGAAATTCTCAGTAGAAGCACGGAGTCTGGAAATGTGCCCGGTACGGCAATAGGCTCGCCCCTTATTACGTGGGACTAAAGTATATCTGGCGAAAATTGGGTGTAGAAATACACCTCTGCCTACCCCTTCGGGGATAAAAGGCGTGACGATATGTATGTAAATACTTTTAGTATTGTGGAGGTCTGTAGGTACTTTATGACTAAAGCACTCAATGATGATTTTAGAATATAAATTGTATTAAAAAAAACTACATATGTTTGCTATGTATGATGTAGTAACTTGGAGCAATCATTATAATTATGTAGTACCTATCGATAGACTAGCGCTAGACCAACAGATTGACACGCAAAGGTGAGTTTCAAATAACTTTTTAAATTTCATTAAGTGAAATGAAGAAAGCCTTTCAAAATGAAGTGCGTATCAAAAATTGCTTGCTAAGCGTTACAAGAAAAATATCGCCAGAAAATCTGCATGTCTCTAAGATGTAACGGAAATAATAATGATAAAGAAGATGTGAAGTCTACCAATTTGCACTAAGCCAGTGAGGTGGACATGGCTTAAAATGATTCAAACTGAGAAACTTGATCAGTGAGATAGCCCAGCAGAGGGACAGGCTCTGAACAGCGTTACTATTTATTGCTAATTTACATTTGGAAATATTGCAATATTTATTCTTGGTTTTGGGAACGTGCTCTTAGGGTTAGGCTGTTAACCAAAATCCTTATATGCCTTTAATCCATAGTAACTTCACATTTTCTTCGCGACATACTTATTTTCCAACAAAATTATACTAAGGAATAGCCCTTGCATCATCTGCGCCGTCTTAACCAAGTCTTTAAAAGTCCATTTCATCCGATCTTATTTTCCCCTATCTTTTACTCACAAAGAAATGCATTTTAGCTGATGGATTAATTGCGCTAAGTCTCTGTTTGTTGAAGAAAGGCGCGGCGACAAATACCTGTAGATTGAACGTCCAATGACATCTACTCGGAATGGGGATGCAATCTAGAGAACTTGCTCGCAGAAGATTTATTAGCGGTAATTACAATGATTGATAATGGAATACGATGATACTTGTAAGATTGATGGTTTTGGTTGCTTCGTAGTTGTGAAAAAACTGCAACTTAGTAGACTATATCTAGACTGAGTGTAAATTAACACAAATAATTTGAATTGAATATCTGCTCCGTGGTCCAGTGGATAGCGTATGCGTCTGCTGAGGTTCCGGGTTCAATTCCCGGGTCGGCCAAAATTGTAGGTTTTCCAAATCTCAGTAGCAGCACGGAGTCTGGTGATGTGCTCGGTAGCGGCAATAGGCGCGCCTCCTATTACGTGGGACCGAAAAAATCATGGCGAAAGGTAGGTGTAATATTATACCTCTGCCTACTACTCCGGGATAAAGGGCGTGATTTATAAAAAAAATCTAAAAACAAAAATGAATATCTCGAGGCAGATCTTTCGCATTGCGGGAGGCGGTTGGCTGGGGCGACTCAAAATCGGTATGTATAGCAAGCTTTCAGGGAAGCCTTTCCCCAGCAGTGGACGTATTTTGGCTGTGATGATGATGATGAAATAACTCAATCTTGATCCGCAGAGATGGTATGTAAATGTCGTGGTACTTGTGTAAGTGGACCCTAGATTGAAACTGAGATAACGCTAGGAGGATGATGATGATATGTAAATGTCAGCAGTATCGGTGTAACAGTCTGTTGGTCGCTACACTAGGCTATCACTGCTTATTACCTGTTCAGTTTTTTGTTTTTTTTTATATTTACGCCAATGACCCATTATGCAAGCGTAAGTACCATGACAAATTGTTAGTGGCATCGTATGAACATTGTAATAGTGCATGCTTCATTAACTAAATGTGCAATATTAGTGTTAATAATCGTAATAATTAGTGACACTCGAGCTAATTATAGTCACCTGTATGGACAATATACCCGGACAATAGGTACCTAATCGGCACGTAACTCTTAACTGTACCGATATAGGAGTGTTTTACGGGCCTTCGAAATTGTAACACCGAATATCACGTCTATGTAACTTTACTAACACGAAAGCCATGTCTACGAATGCACGTTACAACGGAAAACTTATCGCCGTAGTTCTGCGATCTCGAGTAACGGAATCTCGAATACGCTAACTAGAATGCCTACCTACTCAAAGCCACTTATAAAAAATAAATTTACTGATGTTATTTTTGTGTTAAACGACCAATGCAAGGGCGTAGACTAGGAAAAAAAGAAATGCTATACAATAATAACAAAATTTCACTAAAAATAGTATGAAACCAGCTGCAGCAAGTAGCACTACTTTCTCTTAATTAGATTTGTTTAAAAAATAACTGTCAAATCGCACTACGTCACTTTGTCTTAAAACTAAAATTGTTGCTAATACAAGTGTATTTTCGTAGTAAAATTCATTCGTACAATCTAAAAGGTTTTGAAGTCAGTAAAAATTCCTAAAGCCATCTAATGTTTAATTGGATTTAAAAAAAATACACGCTGAATAAGAGGCATTATAAAAGTGATTCTTTCATTATGTTATGTACGTGTAGTGACAGCCTAAGAATACAAAATGTCTTTATGCAATTATATTCCCTGTTTGTAAGAGGTGACTTAAAAAAATAGACGAAGCCAATGAAACTCTGTAAAAGCCATAGCGCGCTGACTGTACAGTCTGCGTGGTATAGTAGGCCAAACCCTCCTAAAGTCTGTGAATAAAATTAGAAGAGGCTTAACTCTAGCAGTTGACTAAGAACGTGTGCACAGGATTCGATTTTTAATAGCAATTTTATTCGTACCTAAAAAGATATTAACTGAAGGTTTTTGGCGTACTATAAATGAAATTAGTTTATCTTCTAAACTCATAATCCATTAATTTCTTCATAACATTAACACGAACTTTCATCGGCTTCTCATTAATCAATGCTTTGAATAGTAATTATATACAGTGTATTCATTAAATGAACATGTAATCCAATCATAGAAAACCGCAGAACACCACATTTAAACCTAATCAAACCTTCCAAAACAAATTTATATTAATTGATTAAATTAACAAGCAATAGAACTGCAAAGCTTCGATCGAGTACAAAGGAATTAAGGTTAGATATTATAAAAGCATTACTCTCAAGACTACAACCAATTATAAACTTTATATAGATAGCGATAAAGTTAAAATTTTCTTGGTTTTTATTGCGTTAAGAAACCACACGTAAGCTTTAATATGCTACTGAAAATTAAACGTAATTTCAAAGACAATAAGGTCTAATTTAACTCTGTATGAAAGCAGGATAAAGTAGTGACACCTTAAGGCTCTTTAGCACTGTCTTTGTAATTCACGTTCGAGTTTTCTTTATTTATGGCGAGGGTTAATTTGAATGGGAATTTGAAGGCATTCTTTCCGAATTTTTTAGACAAAGATCCTGCTAGTATCTTTCAAAGAACATAATAATTATCTTAATGAGGAATTCGAAGCTTGGGACATCCGGTTGCGCCATTGTCTAACACAAATTGTTCGTGTTTTTTAAAGCCTCCTTTTCGCTATGTAATAATTTAAGACGCTAGTATTGGTACTATATTATCACTTTATTGCGTAGTTCAATTTTGTTAGCGATTTTACTCCAGAAGAGCAGATGCCTCGTACATCAAATAGCATCACGAAAATGTTTTTGAATATTTAATATTTTTCACTCTTTGAATTATCTAATTATCCTAATGTTGGGGTGGAGAAAGGGCTGTGATGATCTGACCAAGTTGGAAGCTTGGTGAACTTTGGTCTGACGTATATTGTAGAACTTTGTTTATATAGTACTAGCCGCTTCCCGCGGTTTCACCCGCGTCCTGAGGGAACTACTTCGTGTACCCAAAAAACCCAAATGTCTTACGGACCCCTATATTTCTCAAATAAAATATAGCTTATGTTACTCGCAGATAATGTAGCTTTCTAATGGTGAAAGAATTTTTAAAATCGGTCCAGTAGTTTTTGAGTTTATCCATTACAAACAAAAATACAAATTTTTCCTCTTTATAATATTAGTACAGAAAACTTTTAATAGCGCGTCAATCATGTCTTCGCAGTTCCCTCGGTGCCAGTTAGATGTCGCTAGAGTTTGTGTTGGTCATTGTACGATCGTAACATGTAGCTACAGCTGCAGTGACACACGTTCAGGATCTGGCGTTGGGAGTTCATAATTATTCCACTGCATATGAAGACCGACGATAATGACTGGATGCAAGCTAGTTTGTAACGCTCCATACATTTTAGAAGATGAAGATGAAATTACAGTTCATAATCAGCAGTCACGCATCTGCATATTAATTTATTTACTTTCTGTAAATCCTCTTATAAAATCCGTTCATCACATTTCAGTCTTTATTCTCCAAGACTGGCGTTAAAACGGCCGAGTATAAAATCGTTTTAGCTTCACGAACGGTTAAGGTAACCGTCAGCTAGCTCGGCTCCTACATACATACATACACACATACATATCGTCACGCCCTCTATCCCCGAAGGGGCAGGCAGAGGTGTATTTCTACACCCACTTTTCGCCAAATATACTTTAGTCCCACGTAATAAAGGGCGAGCCTATTGCCGTACCGGGCACATTTCCAGACTCCGTGCTGCTACTGAGAATTTCGTGACAGAAAAACCCAACAACACTGCCCGGCCCAGGAATCGAACCCGGGACCTCCCGATCCCACGCGCACATTTATGCCGTGAGACGAACGAGGCAGTCGTATAGGGTTTGATGTCGAGTTTTCCGTCTCTACGCAAAGATGGTATTTGCATCGTGTTATCCCTTAGTCGCCTCTTACGACACCCACGGTAAGACAGGGGGTGGTGACACTTGTATTCTATGCCGTCAACCACACGGCGAATTATAGATGGCATAATGGTTAAAGTCTCACAATTGAAAGAATGTTCAATTAAAACTCCCGTACGGATTAGAATTAATTCTAGTTACACGTTGTCTAGATTACATCCATAACAAAGAAATATTGTAGCATTTCTTGCTTTTTTTTCAAGTTGATACCTCTCTTCCTCTCATTTTGCTGAATCGTGATGGATTAAGAATACAAAATGCGACTATCTCATTTCTTTCTGTTTCTTAGTTTTTCGTCGTAGTAGCTTAATAATCGCTGCAATGCAGTGGGTATCGGGTTCAAATCCACGGCGCGCACCACTGATTTCTCGGATTTATATGCGTATTAGATTGTTAATTATCACTTGCCCATGCCTCGGAGAGCATGTTGAGCCGTCGACCTCGGCTGTCATGAAGATCTTTGGCAGCCGTTATGGGTAGTCAGTATCTTAGAATAAACTGACACTACTCTTATCCTTGTAATATAACTTCCCTTTAGGTTGCGGCGATCAGACAGGCAATCGCTCTGTGGAAAAGGTAATATTCAGTCAAATCCTACCTACTACCTACTCAAATGCGGTTAGACTAGTAAGCGGACCTCGGGTTTCAGCTGGGATAACGCTAGGAGGATGATGCTGACAACCTGGAATAGTAATTAGCGTGTAAATTTGATGTTCATAAGTGTCATATCGGGACCTTAGCGAATAAACGATTTTGACTTTGACCGCAACCGCGTTAATACATAAATACCATTTATTATATTTTTTGTATTTGAAAGGATGTCTAAAATATTTTAACAACTTAGTCATATTAATTACGTCTAAAATTTCATGACGGATGATCTTGAACTATAACTAGTTCTGTTGAGTTGTAGGTTTATACGTATAGTTTTATTTGTAAATAGGTTAGTGAAAATAAGTAAATAGTTGTAAAATAATTTAATTGAAATAAATAACAAAAACCTATTTTAAAATTCCGTGGGAGAGCCATGCTTCGGCACGAATGGGTCAGGCTCGACCGGAGTGATACCACGGCCTCACAGAATACCGGCGTGAAACAACGCTTGCGTTGTGTTTCGCCGAGTGAGTGAGGATACCGGAGGCCCAATCCCCCAACCCCCCCCCTATGATGGTGCAGTTGAAAAACTTTTTGCTACCCCAGGAGGGTACCAACTGCGCTAGCGTTGGAGAATCCCTCTCTGGACGTCCGCGTTCAGGACACAACGCATCTAAGCGTGGACGCCCAGGCCGCCCCTCGTACTCTGGAGGGGGGGGGGCAAAACTGCGCTCGAAAAGTCCCTAAAAAGGAGCAAAAATATCCTGGCACCCCCTGCCACACTGGCCGTGGACTTCTGCAATATCAGGGGATTACACACCAACCTTAATGCTGTCCACCACCACCTCGAGACAACAAAGCCAGCCTTGCTCTTCTTAACTGAGACGCAGATATCGCCTCCAGCAGACACTTCCTACCTTACTTACCCTGGGTATGGACTTGAACACTCCTTTCTGTCCAAGGCCGGAGTGTGCGTGTATGTTAGAGACGATATCAGTTCTCGTCGACTTAGAAATCTTGAAGGTAGGGACCTTTCCACCTTATGGCTACGTATAGATAGCGACGACCACCCTCGCGTCTATGCTTGCCTTTATAGGTCCCATAGCGGTGATACCGAAACTGACCGACTCATTGAGCACATCCAAATGGCTTCAGACTTAGTGCAGCAGCAGATCCCGTCAGCAGAGATCATCTTGCTTGGCGATTTTAACGCCCATCACGCCGACTGGCTCAGTTCCAGTAAAACTAATCATGCGGGGAGATCTGTTCACGACTTCGCACTGGCTTATGGCCTGACACAACTGGTTACCACGCCCACGCGAATCCCAGACGTTGAAAGCCAGAATCCTTCACTGCTGGACCTTCTGCTGACTTCTCATCCGGACGGCTACAAGGTATCCGTAGGCGCCCCACTTGGCTCCTCAGACCACTGCCTTGTACGAAGTGTGGTGCCTCTCACGTGCTCGCTGCGATCGCGGGCTACACGCAGTCGCCGTGTGGGGCACTACAAGTCAGCAGATTGGGATGGGATGCGGAACTTCTTTGCGTCCTATCCTTGGGGACAAATATGCTTCTCGCCGGATGATCCCAACGCCGCTGCTGATTCTGTTGCTGATGTGGTGCTACAGGGTATGGAACTTTTCATTCCATCCTCTGTGGTCCCCATTGGTGGCAAATTTCGACCTTGGTTTGGTTCATCTTCCAAAAAGGCTTCTCGCAGGAAGCAGGAAGCTTACCAAGCCTGGGCTGTTGCGGTGGCGGCGGGGGATAAAAATACCAGCGCATTAAAAAAGGAGTATAACTTTGCCTCCAGGTCTTTCAAAAGAGACATTGCTAGTGCGAAGACGAAGCACATCGGTAGAATTGGCGAGAGGCTTGAGCGCCTTCCATCGGGCACTCGTGCATTCTGGTCTCTTGCCAAAGCTATCGAAGGGAACTTCTGTAAGCCATCCTTTCCACCGCTACACATGGGAAATGACTCCTTGGCCCACGACGCAAAGCAGAAAGCCGATCTTCTGGGCAAACTCTTTGCGTCCAACTCGACCTTGCATGACGGGGGACAGGAACCGCCTACTATACCGCTGTTGAAGGGCTGTATGCCGGATATTCGGTTCCACCAACGCGCAGTCCGTAAGGCACTTCTGTCCCTCGATATCCATAAGTCGAGTGGGCCTGATGAAATTCCCCCTATTGTGTTGAAGTTCTGCGCTCCAGAGTTGGCACCAGTTTTGACACGCCTTTTTCGTCTCTCCTACTCATTTGGCGTAGTCCCAACATCGTGGAAGACAGCCTTGGTCCACCCGATCCCTAAAAAAGGCGATCGCTCTAATCCGTCCAACTACAGACCCATAGCCATAACCTCCCTCTTCTCGAAGATAATGGAGTTCATTATTAACTGCCAGCTCCTTCGGTTTCTAGAGGATAATCAGCTGCTTAGTGACCAGCAATACGGCTTTCGTAAGGGTCGGTCGGCTGGTGATCTTCTAGTATACCTGACACATCGTTGGGCACAGGCGATCGAGACAAAGGGGGAGGCTTTGGCGGTCAGTTTGGACATAGCGAAGGCCTTCGATCGGGTCTGGCACAAAGCGCTTCTTTCGAAGCTCCCTTCCTATGGGCTGCCCGAGAAATTATGCGAATGGGTCACCAGCTTTCTTACAGACAAAAGCATAAAGGTCGTAGTTGACGGTGAATGCTCTGACGCCTTGTCTGTAAATGCTGGTGTTCCTCAAGGCTGCGTGCTATCGCCTACTCTGTTCCTCCTGCATATCAATGATATGTTGCTAGATAGCGGCATTCATTGTTATGCAGATGACAGCACAGGTGATGCTTTATATACCGGCCACGCCAACATTTCTCGGGAAAAAGTCATCGAGAGCCGACATAAACTTGTGTCTGAAATTGAGACCTCCTTGGAGATGGTCTCAGATTGGGGAAGACTTAATTTGGTCCAATTTAACCCCACAAAGACACAAGTCTGCGTTTTCACCGCAAAAAAACTGCCGATGGTCGTATGTCCTCGTTTTGAGAGCACCCCCTTGACTGCCTCCTCCAGTATTGGAATACTTGGTGTCAACATATCGAGCGAAGTCCAGTTCCGCGGTCACTTAGAGGGTAAGGCTAAGTTAGCCTCGAAGAAGCTTGGCGTGCTAAATAGATCGAGACGGTATTTCACTCCGGCCCACCGCTTGCTCCTTTATAAGGCGCAGGTCCGGCCGCATATGGAATACTGTTCTCATATTTGGGCAGGGGCACCCCAGTACCAGCTTCTCCCTCTAGACCGCATCCAACGGAGAGCCGCTCGAATTGTCGACTGCCAAGATATTTGCAATCGGTTAGACCCCTTGGCGCTGCGTAGAGATGTAGCCTCGCTATGCATCTTTTATCGCTTCTACTATGGGGAGTGCTCCGAGGAATTGTTCGGATTAATCCCTGCCGCCTCTTTCCGCCATCGTTCTACGCGACAGCATTTCCATCCCCATCATTTAGATAGTTGGCAATCCACAACGGTGCGTTTCTCTAGAAACTTTCTGCCTCGCACCTCTAAACTGTGGAATGATCTGTCACCTGCGATTTTTCCGAACCAATACGACCTTCAAAAAAAGAGCGTATTCCTTTTTAAAAGGCCGGCAACGCACTTGTGACTCCTCTGGTGTTGCGGGTGTCCATGAGCGGCGGTAATCGCTTAACATCAGGCGATCCGTCTGCTCGTTTTCCCCCTATTCCATAAAAAAAAAGACGTTCCGTTGACTTTTCTTATTTTTGTAAAATATGAATAACTTGAAGTTGTTACATTAGACCTTTCTAGGTTTTCCCTGAAATTATATTCTAATATTTCAAAAAAGTTGGCGGAGGCATTTAAATCAACTGAATCTTAACCAAAATCTCTTTCCTGGAAATTTATTTGTGTCGTTGTCGCTAATGGTTCAAGTACCAGATTTGTATGGTTATGCGCATGTACCTGTTAAGGCCGGTAGGATGATATCATATGATTAAACTTGTAATGCAAGATTATGCCTGTATCTTCGTCCATGAAAACGTCTACGTAAAATGTTATGATGTACACTGGATTAGTTAGATAAATTCGAGGTAACAACGAAAATATAAAAATGTAAGTCGAGAGTCTACCCAGATCCTTCAAAGAAGCATAACTGTATAAATTGGTAACTCGTAAACGGATTCTGATAACGTTATAAATCTGGTCGATCAATGAAAGAAAATCTTTTTATTCCTAATTTTTTTATCGCATATGATCATAATACGAATATATGGTGGACTGTTATTGTGCCGTTATAATGTAAAGAAGATTCTAACGCACGCACGGTGGGTGGTGTAAAAATGTTAAAATGGGCATGTGTTATGTGTGTCTAAATGTAAATCTTCGGTGGTTTGGTTTCATGTGTTTATTAGGGCTGCTGATTATCATAGAGACTTTATGTTAAAAAAGAAAGCTAGGTAGTATCCTTTTTTGTCTCCTAATTCCATGAAATCAATGACTATGTGTTGTTTTAACTGTAACTTAATAAAGTGTAGTTGTAGTTAAAAGTTTACAATCATAACTTGTGTTGCGACCAACTTATTTGTGTATGGCACACGGAAAGATAAAGAAAAATAAATACAAAACAATATTTTTAAAAGATAAAATGATTTTATTTTTGTAAACGAATAATTGAGTGTACTGTTTCTGCAGTAATCGATTAATGCCATTAAAACGTTAAAGGTACCACGGTCTTTAAGACGGCGTTCGATGTTTTAAAGTAAGATTACCTTAATTTAAACGAGGAAAGCACTCCAATAACGAAATTTTGTACTTATGTAATCTACTTTATTTCACGATTGCGATTCTGGTGAGTGAGCAACTTGAGAAAATATTTCTAATGACTTCAAGTGAAGGCTATCATCAATTTGACCCGTATGTATATCATAATATAGTTGGTATTGCACAATATACGGCAGCTGCCAAATAGACTTTGACGAACGAGTGGTTGTCCAGGGATTTCGCGAAAATAAGTATATAATTTCATGGTATCAATTGCATCAGAATCTAGTTAATCGTTTTTAAACCGTAGCCATATGTTATATAAAAGTCTGTCTTAGCCCTGAATAGGGTTATGTTGCCTGCTGGTACGGCGGCCTAAAAATGCCATGCCCAGCTAGCGGAGATGTAGCGTTGTGTTATAAAGGATTATGTTATCAATGCAACTCTACTGATATTCTAAATGTCTTCATTTAGTTGTTTAGGTATTAGGATGTTTGTCATATAATCACGCAAGAACTCCAGATACTATAGAGAACTGTGTGCCGAAACCCGCACTTCCACAAGACGGCGCTGAGCTCTCATCAGTCTCTCCGCGACCACGCTCGGTGCAAAACGAGCGAAACGTCGGAACCAAATAGGTATTTATACCTTAAATAAGTTAGTTGAACGCGATTAAGACCCGCTAATTTATTTTGTATGAAGTACGGAAATGATTGCCGGGTATTGCTTTTTCATCTATCCATCCTCTGAATATATTTTTTGTATGATTGTGTGGTCATCTCCGGTGATCTACTTTTAGACTCGGCCTCCAACATAGCCTTTCGATTTTTATTCTGAGACAAGAGCCGGGTTCGACGGTCAAAGCACGGTAGCGCTCTGATGTACATGCCTCACGTGATCATCCTTCCAATTGGTGAACCTTGCAAGCGTTGCTTAGCTGCCAACTAACTGCTCTGGGCGCTACTTTTAATATGTGATTTGAAACTACTATTTGAATAATACTTGTATTGCTGCTGTTGTCACGTTATGACTGCTGTGATGATGACTAGTGCGATCTTCGCCTAAACTTTGGGCAAATTTAAAGTAGGTACTGAACTTATATTTTATACAGTTGAGACTCGTTACATAAAATACATACATACAGACATACATATCGTCACGCCTTTTATACCCGAAGGGGTAGGCAGAGGTGTATCTCTACACCCACTCTTCGCCAGATATACTTTAGTCCCACGTAATAAGAGGCGAGCCTATTGCCGTACCGGGCACATTTCCAGACTCCGTGCTGCTACTGAGAATTTTTTGACAGAAAAACCCAATAACATTGCCCGAATCAGGAATCGAACCCGGGACCTCCCGATCCCACGCGCACATTTATGCCGCGAGACCAACGAGGCAGTCGTATAGGGTTTGATGTCGAGTTTTCCGTCTCTACGCAAAGATGGTATTTGCATCGTGTTATCCCTTAGTCGCCTGTTACGACACCCACGGGAAGATAGGGGGTGGTGACACTTGTGTTCTATACCGTCAACCACACAGCAAAATCTCAAATGTCAAAATCAAATGTCACTCAATTTTCTAATATGAACTGCTTGTGCATTACAAAGGCAAATTGATGTCACTATTTTCATTTAAGTTTTATAACTTTTCTTTTTATATTTGAGAAAAGAACAACCTTTTAAATAATACGGTACTAAGTTTGTTTTAAGCGAGTACGTAGTCAGAGAATAATAAGAGAATGAAACGATGGACTAGGCATAATAAACCTTAGTGGGATTATACATCTTTTTCTAAAGAATTCTGTAATCTGAGCTATTTCATTATGAACTTCTGTGTAGGGAAAACAATTTATTATTCATTGAAATAAAACAAAAACTATTTAGGTACTGAAATGTCTAAAGAATATACGTCTCTCTCGTCAATGGTATGGTCTTTTGCGCAGGAAAATGGCAATCCATTCTTAAAACTCTCGCATTAGCACCAATTCTATTCTAGTGGAATACTTTACTAACATTAATTGAAAAACGAAATATAAAACACTCAGACTCAGAACAACCATTCGTATTGTTTAGGTGAGAAATTAACCCATGATATGCGACGTATGCCAGAGATAACATGGCAACTTAAACAGCAACGTACAGTCAAAAGGAATGTGCTTACACTTTTCTTTTAATTTTTCATGTGTGAAACGATGAGGAACCGAAAGGAATAGAATAAAGTTAAAACTACAATACCATAAATAAAACCGATTGCTACGATTGTTTTCTACCCAATGCCGAGGAAATAACCAGAAATCTCGTCTTAGTGCACCCCTACGCTGCCAAGGAACATGCATGTCAGAGCTTCTTGCGCCCCATAGTTTTGGGTGTGCGTAGTCTATCAGTCAAAAGAAATTATAAATACTCATATGTTTGGTTCATGCATGAAATAAATCCAGCTTGCGTGTTTCGCTAAACTAAACTCTTATAGTTTATTTTCTCAAATTATTCTGAAGTTCTTGTTTAAAGTAATTGCATATATTTTCATGAGTTAAGGTTTCTAAGTTTTATGTTGAATTACATACATCGCTTATTGAAGACTGCGTAATGAGAGCAGATTATAGAGCACTGCCCTTGCATTAGTGTAAGAAATTTGCCTAAGACTTTAGGGAGTGGAACTGTCGCTCAGCGCTTTCTTCATATACCTGAAGTAGGCGTTCTTTCAATGCGGTATACTTGTTACTCTCAGGCGGCGATGTTACTAGATCACTGACTTGTTGAATGGAGTCTCTACCTAGGTTAGAGATCAACATATTAAATTTAGCCTCTTCACCCTGTTTCTGCGGGGCCATGACTGCTTCAAACCATATAAACTGGGTAAACCATAGTCTAGGCATGTCTATCCAGAAGTCTGGCAGCTTCGATGAGACGCTGATGGCAGCTAACGTCGCTCCTGAAGACTCCGTTTGCTCTTCTTTTACTTTATTTTGCCCCGATGGAATACCGACGGCCGCCGGCTGTGTCGGCGGCGGGTTATACATCTTTACGGTTCTTACTTTGAGTTACTCGCACCGGTAGTAATAAAATAGCTCACAATAAAATGACACTAAACACAGCAGTACCCAAAAAAATTTCACCATAAATGTCTATACGCACTGTTACCGTCTTTTTGTAGTCGGGGTCACCAGTTTAGGTACTGCCGTGGGATATTAAATAAAATTCATTTGTTACTATGATGTTATGTCGTTTATTGACTAACCGGTACAGTGGTTAGCGAGCGACTGCCCGCAGTAGACTTTCATACATTCTCGCTGACACATACATAATATAATATTACAATACCTAGAGCCCCCACAAGACTTTTATTTTAATATGCTGTAATAATAGAGTCGAAGTTTTATAGAAATTGCTTTATAAATATTTTATTTTTTATGAGACTATTAGCTTCTACTACTAGCTGTATTTTAATAGTGCCTGTTTCAAATTCTGTAGAATTCAAATTTCTTTGAATTCTACAATATTAATAATAAAAAATACGAATAACATGTTTCCATGTTATTCGTATTTTACACTGTTAGGGCCAATCATTCTTCCACGCCGTCAAAATTGCTTGTTTAGCACTTTAGGAATCGCGATTTCCTCGTGGCGCAAGGCCTTCAGTAGCCCAAAATCTAACCCAGTGCATAGGACTTGTGGTACGGGAGAATTCAGTAACGGCTTGGGAACAACTACTCACTTTCCCTTACATAATTCTACATGCACAGGAAGACCGGCAAATAAAAAACCTTAACAGCCAAAATTAAAGAAAACAGTAATATTTTGGCCTCCAATCTAAATTTCCAATATCCAAAAACACATCGCAATAGCACCATTTACCACCATGTAGAGTCCAAGCTAAGGG
Source organism: Euclidia mi (assembly GCA_944739405.2). Lineage (NCBI taxonomy): Eukaryota > Metazoa > Arthropoda > Insecta > Lepidoptera > Erebidae > Euclidia > Euclidia mi. The sequence continues at coordinate 100,956,718 of OX123181.2, forward strand.
AGGGTGATATCAGGGGAGCATCCAGAATCTTATTCAGTAGCGACGTGGTGGCGCCTTGCTCTGCCGACACACTCGCAATTCTGCAGAGCAAGCATCCAGAGCCAGGAGATAGCCTCTCCTTTCCTGACCCACCTGACACTAACTCAGATTGCCTCAGGATTACAGCCAAGGACGTGCTGACTGCCATTGGCTCCTTCCAAAGCGGGTCTGCTGGTGGTCTCGACGGCTTAACACCCCAACACTTAAAATATCTTGTGTTTTCAAGCGCCGGAGCGGCCGGGGACACGCTTTTGGAGGAGCTAACGGCTCTAGTTAACCTTATGCTCTCCGGCAATGTGAACGATGCCATTGTTGACGTTTTGTATGGCGCAAATCTATGCGCTTTGCGAAAACGAGACGGTGGTATTCGTCCCATTGCCGTTGGGTGTACGTACAGGCGTATGGCGGCCAAGATTTGCAGTCGGCATTATAACTCCATGTTAGCCAGCAAATTACAGCCACTACTCCTTGGATTTGGCTCTAAGGGTGGCTGTGAGGCCGCCATACATGCCCTGTCAACGTACCTTGGCTGTAATGGGGGTGATGTTATCTTGAAGATTGACTTAAAAAATGCTTTTAACTCAGTGAACAGGGACACCTTGTTGACGCAAGTTAAATTAGAAACCCCCGAAATTTACAACTTCCTTTTGCAGTGCTACAGGCACCCATCAAAATTAATATACAAGGAAAATCTTTTGGAGTCCGCCGTTGGCTGTCAACAAGGCGACCCTCTTGGACCACTCATTTTTAGCTTAGCCATTCATCCAGTTATTAGCCAGCTAAATTCTAAATTTAACATCTGGTACCTAGATGACGGAACCCTAGGAGGCGACGTAGACACTGTCTATCAGGACCTGGCACTTCTGAAGACAAAATTTTCATCCATCGGCCTAGACCTTAATCCAAGTGAGTATGAAATTTTTATCAACGATACTTTAGACCAATCCGCTATACTTTCCAAATTTCAAACCCTGGCGCCCAGTATAACGCATGTTAAAAAAAGTTCTCTTCGCCTTCTTAGGTCCCCAATGTTAGACGAAGGTTTTGATTCTTTTATTCATGAAAATATTAAAAATTTTAGTGAAATTTCGGACCGCCTGCTCAAAATAATATACATTTGGCTTTCACTATTATTCGATACTGTCTTTTTGTGCCTAAGTTCACACACGCTTTACGTTCTTCGTCATTTTGCAAAAACCCAAGCCCACTAGTCAATATTGACAAAATTTTACAAAACGCCCTACTTACTTACTTGATACTTGATTCCACGGGCTGTTTCCGCAACTCCACGCCTTGACGTGTTTTTGCGTACCACCCCAGCTCTTCGAGGAAGGCCAGCAGACTCTTGATGTGGCCCACTGCTTCCCTCAGGGTGCTGTATCTCGTCAGGTACTGCTGCCTGTACTGTGCGACCTCAGGGCAGTCCAGGAGCAGGTGGGCTGCCGTCTCGTCAGCTGTTATACAGGCCCTGCACAGCGGGCTGTCGGTGATACCTATAGTAAATAGGTGTTTATTAAAGAATCCGTGTCTTGTGTAGGCGACCGTGACTGTCCGCAGTTGTTGTTTGGACAGCCGGAGGATTTGTTTGGCTATCTTACCGTCTACTGCGGGAAGAGCCTCCTTGGCCTGCCTACATGTTTCAATACCAATCCAGGACTGGTTGTGTTGGGTCCTGGTCCTATTCCTTACCAGGTTGCGATTAAAACAAGAAGGGAGGGGAATAATGGGCTCGGGTCCCACCACCTCTAAAGTGGCCCCTCTTCTGGCAAGTACGTCGGCTGCGTCATTCCCTCTTGAGCCACTGTGGCCCTTGATCCATTGCAGTGTTAATTTGTTTTGTCTGTTAGTTTCTGGTGGCATTCAAGCGTGAGTGCCGAGGTGTTAGTATGGCTTTTGAGGGCTGAGAGGACAGCCTTACTATCTGAGAGGATCCTAATGGATCGTTCCCTTACCTCACGTGCCATGATTGCTGTGGCAGCTAGGATTATGCCAAAACATTCAGCCTGGTAGACCGTGTTGTAGGCTTCCAGCGGTGCTGCGATGTTGATGTTTAGGTCCTCGGAGAATACTCCTGAACCCGTACCTGTATCCGTCTTAGACCCATCTGTGAAGATCGTGAGCTGGTTGTGGCCAACCGCTCCCTCGTGTAGATCCTCGTACAGTTGGATTTTGTATTTCTTGTCGAACACAAATTGTTTCGGTATTCGGTCGCCAATGGCTTGTGTGAGAGGAACTTCTTTAAAGAGTGTGTTTAAGTTGCTAGTGTGCGGTGTGTTAGTGTCTTTCCAGAGCTTCAGAGCTCTTAGCCGGATCGCCGACATCGTTGATTCCTGTTGTATGAACAGGTGTAATGGAGGCAGGTCCAGCAACACTTCGAGTGCCGCTGTAGGTGTAGTTTTCATGCAGCCCGTGGCCGCTAGGCATGCAAGTCTTTGAAGCTTCTGAAGCTTGTTGACGGCCGTTGTTAGGTTGGTCCGAGGCCACCACACTACTGCGCCGTAGCTTATCATCGGACGTATTAACAAAACACCCTAAGCAATATTTTAAATGTGGCTCTGAACGACCGAGCATGGCTACAGGCCACATTACCTGTTCGCCTGGGTGGGCTTGGCGTATGCAACATTTCCGACGTGAGCTTACCGGCATTTCTGTCATCGGTCCACAGCACTGCAGAATTCACCAGGAAAATCTTAGCACCCACACTGGTCGATTCTGAGGTGCCGTGTATCGATCGATCATCGAAGATCGATGCCATTAATGCTTGGAAAATGGCTTGTCCAAGCACTGAGTTGCCCCGAAATTTATCCTGTCAGAGGCAGTGGGACGGGCCACTTTGCAGCGCAGTACGAGAAAATCTCCTTAGCACATCTTACAATGCTGCAGAGCGTGCTCGTTTGCTGGCTGCGGGAGAGTGGGAGTCGGGGCTCTGGCTTCAAGCACTGCCATCGTCCAACATAGGTACCATGTTGGACGATACGACCTGTCGCATTGCTTCTTGCCTCCGTTTAGGTGCGCCGTGTGTCGCTCCACATCGTTGTCACTGTGGAGTGGCTGTCGACAGCTTTGGTCACCATGGCCTATCATGCAGCAGGAGCGCAGGTCGTATTTCACGACACAGCAACCTGAATTACATTCTCCGTCGAGCTCTTGTTACCGCTGGCGTTCCAGCCCAACTTGAACCTCAGGGTTTGGCAGGCAACGATGGTAAAAGACCAGATAGAATGTCTCTACTGCCTTGGAAGTTGGGTAGGCCTTTGGTATAGGACGCAACGTGTGTCGATACCCTTGCGCCATCTCCTCTTCCTAGCACAGCGGGTTGTGCGGGCACTGCTGCTGCCACAGCGGAGACTGTGAAACGGCGCAAATACGTAAATCTCGTAGGGGATTATGTATTTGAGCCGTTTAGAGTCGAAACGTTGGGGTCATGGGGTCGACTTGTCGAGGCCTCGCGTGACCAGAAGGCTAATATGTATCTAGCACAAAAAATTTACATTGTCATACAGCGCGGCAATGCTGCCAGTCTTCTGGGCACGTTCCCAATAGACGGCGATGTGGAGGGCTTCACGACGCCCTTTGAATATATATTTTCTTATTTATCTGTATTGTAATTTAATATTTTAATTTCATTTTAGTAGTAGTATTTAAGTAGTTATAATTGGTATATCCTAATAATTATTTATTTTGTTATATATAATAAATAAATAAACCCCAATATAAATATTATTTCATGCGCTAAGAGGTAACGTTAATGTAATCCATATATTATACAATAATAATATAATTATTGTTGAATATGTCAATAGGATCATCGCCAGAACATAGGTATAACCAGATTAGGTTATACCTATGTTTTGAACCTACTGTTTTGACAGCAGAACCCCTCAAATAGCTCCCTGATGAAGTCACACAAATAGCTTAGAACGCTTGTTTTGCTTTCATATACTTACTTTGTGAATAATAAAGAATTAAACCTGTACTGCAGGGAATTTTGGTGCCAACGCTGATGTATGGTAGCAAATCATGGGTATGGCAGAAGAAGCATGAAAGTAGAATCAATGCTGTGGAGATGAGAACTTTGTGGAGTATGTGCGGAGTAAGGCTGATAGATAAAGTGAAAAACAGTGTGATACGAGAGAAGTGTGGTCTGAAAGAAGATGTAGTGATAAAGATTGAAAAAGGAATGTTGCGATGGTTTGGACATTTGGAACGGATGGATGAAAGAAGAAATACGAAAGAAGTGTATCGTGTAAGAATCAATGGAGATGTCGGTAGGGGACGTCCAAGACGACGTAAGCCGACCAAATAGGTGAAGAACTAAAGAAGGGCCAAATTAAAAGTACCCATAACCGGCGAGCATGTTTGATGAGGTTAATGAATGTCGGGGAAGCGAAAGAGGTGTGTTTGAACTGGAGCATTTGGCGTTCCATAGTCTCTGCCTACCCCGATGGGAGACAGGCGTGACGATAGATAGATAGATAGATAAATAGATAAACCTGTCTTTGTGGTCCAGTATAAGTGCATCTGCTGGTCGGGAGGTCGAGGGTGCGATTTCCCGGTCGGGCAAAACTGTTACTTAGTTTTTATCGACTAGATGCATATCATGTCTAAATTTAATGTGGGTGTGATATTAAAGATATAAGTTAAATTCGTTATTCCAAACCTGTCTAATATTTAATTGATGTACAACAATATATATGTATGTAAAGAATGAGTAGTACATTTCTGAGGACTCAATGTAGTATTCGTAGTAATTAGCATTCCTTAGGGCATAAAGAAGTACAAAGGGCGGGATCAAAAGGCGGGCTGAGGGTTACGGATTCGAATTTTACGGGTGGCTTGCGCAGTAGTTGACAATGGCAGCGTTAATGTGAAGGATGGTCTGAAATGTTATGTAAATAGTTTGGTGCTTTGTACGGGCAATTTTGATGTGTTCAAGCATATTTACATTGTCCGTACAGAATCTTATACTAATATATAAAACTGAAGAGTTTGTTTGTTTGGTTGAACGCGCTAATCCCAGGAACTACTGGTCCGATTTTAAAAATTCTTTCACTGTTAGATAGCCCATTTATCGAGGAAGGCTATAGGCTAACATCACGCTATGAGCAACGGGAGCGGAGCAGTAGCCTTAAATAACGCGGGTTTAACCGCGGGCATCCTCTAGTAATAATATATGATAACTAGAGGCCGCCAGCAGCTACGCCTGCATTTTTTTTTTATTTAGCCGTTTTGGCCGATCCCGTGGGAATTTTGGGAAATCCCTTCTTAGTGCACCCCTAGGGTCCCCAAGGAACATATATGCCAAATTTTAGCTTCCTGCGCCCAATAGTTTCGGCTGTAGCGTGTCTGTCAGTCAGTCAGTAACGCAAGGATTTTATATATTAAGATAATATTCTACCACATACGCAACACCATCTAGTCTCAGACTAAGCAGACTTTGTACTATGGGTACTAGACAATGGATAAACATACAATTGTCATACATATATACATTTTTATAAATACATTATATTTCATAGATACATATTTTCATAGACCGCTACTGTTTCGCATCCGTGGCTCAAAGTGCGATGTCATAAATCCTATAGTCTCATAGCCTTGGGCTATCCAACACAAAAAGTTAAAATTATTTAATACGGATTCCATAGATTCGATAGTGCATTCAGACAAACTAACAAACTGTTCAGATTTATAAGTGAGTGTTAGTATCATTATTTTGTGGACAAAACGTAGCTTATGTCCTACTCTAATCTGAGGGAGCACCACAAACTTTCTCTACCAGCCCTTACTCGGTGAACATACTTCCGAGCGAGCGGGGAAAGGAGTTTTATCAGCCTCCCCCAAATAAGGCATGACCCCTATGTATACAGGGTTATTTGTAAAACACCGTTAAACTCTCAGGACTATGTTACTAACATCATAATCAACAACTTTTTTTCTATGACTTTTTACAAAACATAATACATTTACCAAAAACAAACCTTCAAGATTTCGTTGTCCTATCTAACACATTTGAACTCGTGTATTTTGCTGTACCTACCTACGCCTGCCGCGCACTGTTTGATTGCCCCCGCCGCGCGCCACCCGCACCCCTCGCTATTGTTCTACCGCTTTCGCATAGACTTCGGAACATTTAGAGCGTTCAATTTAAATATTTTCATTTTTGTATGAAAATTGGATGAACTAAAATATGATGAATCTTTTAAAGTCATAGAACAAAAGTTGTTGTATATATTGTTAGTAACATAGTCCTGAGAGGTTAACGGTATCTTCTTATATATAACATATCTTCACGCCTTTTATCCCCGAAGGGGTAGGCAGAGGTGTATTACACACCCACACTTCGCCAGATATGTTTCGGTCCCAATGTAATAGGGGGCGAGCCTATTGCCATCTACCGGGCACATTTTTAAGCGAGCGATAATTAATATTTTTATTTTAATACACACATAACTTCGAAAAGTCATAGGTGTGTGCCCGGGGTAACTGGGGATCGAACTCGAGACCATCGTCTCGAGTTCGATCCCCAGTTACCCCAGTAACCCTATATACCTTATATAACGCTTCGAACTTCGCAGCTAATACACATAACCATCCCTTTCGGGCTGTAATGTAAAGATTGAAAATCTTTCATCCAGTTACCTCTGTAGGACATTTTTGCTTTGTGGCTCCCGGGATAGAGTAGAGCGGGCGTATTCCCCGATACGTGGGTAGCATAGAATGTGGCAGAGGAATTGTTCGACCGATGGGAAGCGGTGCTAACTTTCATTCTGAACCGCACCAACATTGAAGGTGATTATTCCGAAAAGAGAAGAGAGGCAATTGATACTTTAGGAATATAATTATGTAGGTGACTGCATGGATGACATCGCGATGTTAGCCGCACTGTCGATAAAAACTGCGCTGAGAACTACGGATTCGATTTCCACATAGGACTCTAGTTTGCATATAAATAAACGTTTAATATTGCGCTTATTTTTAATAAGTCCCATAGATTCAATTTTCGCTAAGACAAGATTGCACGTAGAAAAAAAATATTTTGAGTCTGGGTGTTCTTTGTGTGCGTTTGTTGCATGGTTGTAAAGTGACCTACGATACACGACGTCTTTATGGGAGCTATGAACATTTTTGATCCAAACAAAAAAACTTTAATTGTCAGGGACTAATGCCTCCGTCGATGCCCCAGAACTGTTTGACACTTCAATCTGTAAAAATACTGAAATGCATGAGCATGTAAAAAACATAGTAGTAAGGCTTTTATAAAGAAACTTCCTAGGTGTAGGAAGGTATCTTATTCATCCAAAAAAATATTTTTATTCTACAACTGTATTTTATTCTGCTTCGAACACTTAGCATGGCGTTCGTGCAAAACACCCCTTTTAAATTGAAGTGGAAACGTTCAACTAGTACGTGACTGTAAAGGTTTTGACAAATAGTTCACTGGACTTGACGTTACATTTATAAATCTTTCGCTCTCTTTCTTTCTGCTTTCAGTAAGATTTAGGTGTTAAAATATGTAATAGAAAATCGCACTTTTAAAAGCAGCACAGAGAGCAGAAACAACATTAACCTTGTATATTCACTTCTGGGTACGAGCCTCTTCTCACTACGAGAACTGTAAAGCCATAGTCCACCAAGCTGGCCAAGTGTGGGTAGGCAGACTTTCCATTCATGTCCTTTGAGAACATTATAGAGACCTGTCAGACATGCAGGTTTCCTCACGACGTATTTCCTCCCATCTAGCAGCTCTATAGTTAACAATTTAATACACACATAAGATCGACAAGTCATTGATGCGCCCCTTTGGTTCCAACCTCCTGTGTAGCAGCAGAGACGGACATCTCTCCACTTGGTAATCGCTGAGGACAAACATATAAAATTATAACAGTGCTTCAGTTTCAAGTTTATTTTGATTTAGTATTCAACTCTAATGCTTTAGACGTGTATTACACACAATATCTGCATTACATAAGCGAAGCTCTAATAGTCACTAAAATACTGTGAAGCTATGCAACAATCTGTCGTGGGACCAGCTACAGCGCCATGCTTCGTTCACACTAACACCCTTACAGTGATGATGCATAAAATATCCAAGCGATTTTCATACCGGGTTATTTTGTTAGAACCTTGACATTTAGTTTCTCTACTTAGGCTGTGCAAGATTTTAAGTAATTAAAATTCGTAGTATGCTTTAAGTATGCGATTAGATACTAGTAAAACGGTACACTTTATATTTGACAAATATATATCCAAAATATGAGGCGGGAATTAAATATTTATAATTTAGGCCCAGGTTACATTCCAAATACGTTCACGTTAAAATTAATATACACGTTATGACAAACAACAAAAACTAAAGAAGTAGGTGAATTTTGTTTTTTTTGTCTGTAAATACTCCTAATACTTTTGACATAAGTACCTATTCTTCTTGCAATAGGTACATAGGCCTTCGCAGCCTACCTTCTAACTTTAAGCACCAAGTTAAACTTGTTTTTTTTTTATTACTTTAAAGCCATGCATAGAAAACTTTTCCTACCTTTCTTCAATCAGTAGCTTCCACGAACCTCTTACCTCGGGTACAAAGGCTTTCATTTAAAAACACCACTATGCGCATATATTTACGATTGACGTAGGTAGCCAACAAATAATGGAAACCTCTTTAGTGCGTATTTACTGAAGGTACAAGGCACCCTCGTCAGATCGATGGAACACCAACCAACTGGTAAATTAACCCTTTATTTATATACCTTTTTGTTGGTATCGCCCGAGTATTGGGTAAATAACAGGTACCTATATTGAAGGAAATAGTTTGCGGAAATTGTAAATGTCATGAGGCGGCTGTTTCCTGTTTGTTTGATATTTATGACACTGATGCTAAAGGGATATAACTAAGACCCATCACCAAGCCGAAGTCTACTCGTTCTGGACATCATTCCAAGTCATACTAACCAAATATAATGCCTGGGAAACGATTTTTTTTTAAGTTTCCCAAATTTGTAAACCGCTATTAAAAGCGCGCACGTGCTATGCCCGAAATACCTACTTATCCATGGCGTCATAAGGCATCTAGAGAACATATTGGCAGGGTAAATGCATCAATTTTGCACCTAATTAGAAAAATTCTATACTAAATTTGAGCCTCCAGCCAATATCTCCTGAACCAGTAATTTCCCAGCTATGGTGCCGAAGTAAAAAATGTTCGTAATGATCGGTACAATATGGGGTTTCAGTTTTCGTTAAGGGTCTTTTTACATCCTGTATATTGAATATATCATGGCTGTAGACATTTCTTTCATTTGGGTGGCGTTTAACCTTAATTTTTTAAAAAGCAAATGCGGTTCGATCGCCTCGTCTCAAAGGTATAGCTATACTCTATGGCTTAGTTATGGCTTCTATCACAGTATGTGTGCAAGGAAACTAGCCCTCTGTGATTACTGTCACAGATTTTGCTTAGTAAATATTGGAGTGTTGTCAACGGCCTCAACACTCTGAAATGTGTATCAAATTAATATTAGTTGCCTAACTTATCTTACCTAAGTATTCAATTATTACAAATAGTTATTGATTATCTGTGTTTCGTAAAGTTTTTCAGCCTTATTACGCTAAACAGAAGTGACATTTTGTTAGGTAATGTTTCAGAAAATCCATATCGGGTATTGAATTTCAGTGCCGTTGTCCGGTCGTTTTAAAGAGGTCTCTAGATAGTTCAGATAGCGCTTGAATGGGCATTAAGGCAATGTTGAAATCATACTTTTGGTCTGTTGTGCCGTGTTAAAATTTTCTAAAGTTACAGTAAAGAATGACAACTTAATATTTGCCAGATTAGTACAAATAATTAAAGAAAAGCAATTTACTGCTGCGTAGTACACTAAAAAGGATTACGGTAAATTTGGTAGTAAGCTCACAAATTCAGAACTGGAAGGTTTAAGTCGCGTTGGGTGGTGACACTACTATATACAAATATATTTTATATGCAAAGGACCAAAAATAAACCAAGACTCAAAATGAAAACAATTTTAATCAACAAAAAGACTGCGCTAGTCTTAAACGGCGAGGCGACCGCCACTTAAGATATCACGTCATAATATATATAATAATATGAAGTCAAAGTCTGTAACATTGTAGTATTATTTAAGTACTACAGACATCAATTTATATTCCATTAAACAACGTTCGAACTTCTAGTTTCACAAGCCTATCAGAATAACGTTCCACTATTAAACCATGTAAACGATGTCACATACTAATAATGTTTACATTTCACAAAGGGCAACAACACGTTGTAATCTAAACATTTATAGTTTGCAGTCGATGTTCTGATTCCACAAAATGGTTGTCTGTATATTAACCTTCCTATATTATATTAACCTTACCTTCACAACAATACGAAGCAATAACGTTTGCGTTATTGCTTCGTATTGTTGTGAAGGCAATGCTAAGATCAAAACAACCAATAAAAATGACACGTAATGGTTGTTCGATGCTTAAAGAAAATGGCTGTTATCTTGGTGTAATGTGAGATTTCGGTTAATGGTTTACCTGAGACGTAGTTTTTTTAGTATAAAACAGACCGTAGATGTACAAACATCTATGGTTGTTGTGCTTGATTGCGAGTTTTAGAAGGCGTCAAACTTTGAGGAACGATAAAAATGGCTAGGTCATCGCAGCTTGTAGATATTTGTTTCTTACAAATACCAGCTGCGTTGACCTACCCATTTTATTATGTTTCTCTATTACGGCTATTCTTTTAACCTTTGATGTTAGAAGAATAACCGGCCCTTTGGCAGGCGTACACGGAGACATAGGTCCAACGCGCAGAGGCCCTTTGAGAGTTTTAATCTAGAATGTGATGGTACACCTACTGAGGCGCCTCCATCACTGCACTATTAAGTGCAGTCACGGAGTAGCCGCAGCAGGTGCAAGACTATTGCTTCTTGTATGGAACCTTATTAATCTGGGCTATTGGGATGGGTGTTTAATTAATTGGTCCAGGTGAACACTATGGATGAAAAACGGCACCTGCCCTAAATACTCTTATAGTATGTCGAAAAGGGGCCGGCAGTGACTCGCCAACTCACTGGATGGGCCCTCTCTAGATAGCCGCCAAGGCAAACAAACTCTACAATAAAGGCAACAAGAGGGCAAAACCGGTATGAGCGGCTAGGGGTGTAGAGCGGTGCGGCACCGGTTTCGCCCTCTGAAGCATTCGGGACCGCAGTGTCGCCACACACATTCAGCTCGCCACAAAGCTGCACTGCGTTTTTGATTTTTATGTTTATTATTATATTGCATATTATTACATTTAGTGAGCGAGGCGTAGGCTTTTTTAAAATAAACAAAATAAAAAGGCTTTTTCGGACTATGTTCTAGCATTTGAAAACAAAAACATTTACAACACGACCGTACTATGTATAAATTCTGTGTTGAGGGGACGTTACAAAAATTTAACCAATAAATGTTCTTATGATTAATAATCCAAATAGGTTTAGAGTGAGTAGGCAGCGAAACTCACAACTTTTGCCCTTCTACGCTAAAAGCGATCATATTTCAACAAAGTTTTTAACTTTTCACGTCCGACCATAAACAGAACAGTCCCCATTTATCCCCATAGTTGGCCCTAACTAAAGTTTTCAACTTACTCCAAACGTAATACATCCATCAACATAAATCTAAAAGCCTTTCATTTTCATAGTAATGTCGAAACAAAAACAACACTAAATCTACCCGCGTTCAGCTGGAGGGTAGAATTAAAAAATGTTAGTTGAAATATGTCGGGCTATAGCACAGGACACATATGCTTTCTACGTGAGCAGAACAACCAATGCATGTTAATCGTACATAAACCTATCCCCTGACGTCACTACTTTTTATAAATGGAATACTAGTATTTTCATTGCAATCGTTTTACGTTTTCATGTTCGAAGTTTGATTGTTCGCATCACTGTTCTTTTGATATGTATTGTCATTTGAAAATGCGTAGTTATGTTTCATTGCAGTAATTTTGCGCTTTGTGGCGCAATATCAACTTTGTGACCTTTAACTTCCTAGTTAAAAAGGGAAAGTTTTATGAGGAATTCGCTTTGGCAGCAATGTTTTTCATCCTACGAAACATAAAGCGAATCCTCGATCGAGAAACTATTGATGTAGTCATTTAATGATGACTTCATTTGTTACTGATAGTTGCTTAATAAGCTTTGCCTGCTTTTTATGCTTGGACGCTTTGACTCTCTGGTTATATTATATCATCTATGGCTTTGACTACCTTGTAGAATACATTTGTATGAGTTTACAAAGTCATAAGTGGATCAAATTTATCTTGCAAGAATTCATTGCAGACACCGAAACAGATCAAATTAATAAAAAATTATAAAATATAAAAGCATTTAGAAGCTCGTTAAATGGAAAACACTTTAACAAAAGAATAATAATGCATTTATATGTTCACCATCGGTTTCAGAAGAGGGTGAATTTGTGACATTTACGATCAAAGTTGAGCAAAACAATTTTAATTTCTATATTCATTGAAGCTACATTTTTTCCGACAGTTGAGGCATATACGGACACTAAACCTACGTTGTTGGTTACTGCTTAATTCATACTAATATTATAAATTAGACTTTGTCTGTTACCCCACCCGCGTGAATTATACTCTTTAACCTTCCACAGGATTTGCACTATCTCTATAGATAGTGCAAATCCTGTGGATAATCCTGTGCATATACTATAATTATACCAAACGGAGCGATGTTTTGGCATAATTATAGTATGTGGAGAAAGTGAGGAAGCTGGAGTTTGACTTTTTACCGAAATAACTCAAACATACTTGGTACTAACCAAGTATGTTTTTCATAAATCTTCGCCTGCGGCTTTACTTTAAAAAAAAGCCAAACTCCAGCTTCCTGACTTTTTCCATATACTATAATTATGCCAAAACATCGCTCCGTTTGGTATAATTATAGTATATGCAAATAGATAGCAACGTCAGCTCATCATCATCAGCCTTTAACAGTCCACTGCTGGACTAGGCCTCTCCTTTGAAAGGAGGAATTGGCGTACTATACCACGCCGGCCAAACGGGTTGGTATAGGGTTTGTATCAAGTTTTCCTTCCTTACAGTGCTGTTCTCTGCATAATATGCTCCCTCTGTCGGGTCTTACGACACCCATGGGATGATAATATGGGGTGGTGACATTCCGTTTTCTTAATCCGTCACCACACGGATAACGTCAACTCATAAGAGTATTATTTCAGCACATTTTTGGACACACTTTTGCACATCATCATTATAAACATTGCAATGCTCTCTAGAGTAAAGAATGTTCAGTACATGCCTGTATGTGCATCGCTCAAATAGACCCAACATTCATCAGTTTGTAAATGCACAGAATTTCATTTTAAAACTTCATAGTCGATAGTCAAGATATGAAAAATAATAAAATAGAAAAGATTTTTCATACTGGCAGCCTTAGTATCAAGTTGTTATTTCATTCTATCTCCTTAGAGCAACTTGTTAGAAAATCAAACTAAGTAATACAAAAATGCAATTTTCCCAATAAACTCATATATAGATTTTTCTTCTACGTGTTTTTATTCAATTCCGGGCACGTTGCGGCATTTTCAACGGTCTCGTAGAAGCTGTGCAAGTATTTTATTGGTTTAACACCTTACTATACGGAAGTGCATATTATGGGAAATGTTATTATAAACTTCTTTAAAACTATTTGTTCTATCAATAAGTTAGAGAAGCGACTTTATTCATGTAATTTCTTCGATTTGTCGTATATGCGTGTATATGCTTAAGCAATTTCGATTGATTCAAATGTAGGTACTGCTTGGATATATTGTATTTTAATTATACCTACTTACATAGTTTTGATGGGCCTATAGTTCGTTCGCGTTTAGAATGCAGTAAATAAAATAGATTGAAATATAATATTAATGATTAAATTTTGATTTTAAACTTTTAAGTGTATTTTTATAAATTCATTAAACTTAATCTTTTAAAATATAATTCGTTTGAATTTAACACCACTGTGAATAATACACTTTTATCTTGTAGTTGCACTGACGACTCACTACATTCTTAACGCGAACGAACTATAGTGACAGAGTATGAGATAAAGGCTACTACATACTGTGACTGAAGTAAAAAAGAAACAGCTTAATAAACTACATCCGCTCTATCTTACTAAGAGGAAAGTAGAAAACTTACTGTCAATAAAAAGTGAGGCAACCTTTTTACATAATAATATGTTTATTTAGTATAAGGAATACCGTCACAATCCATACATACATACATACATACATAGACTCACGCCTGTTTCCCGGAGGGGTAGGCAGAGACTACGGAACGCCATTAGCAACGATCCTGACATATCTCTCTTGCTTCATTCACTCCCATCAGATCCCTCATGCATGCTCTTCTGTTCAGGGTACTTCTTTCTAATCGGCCCTGTTTTTAGGATGTCTCCAATCTGGTCAGAGAACGTCCGCCTAGTCCTGTCCCGTCCATACCTGCCTTATATATCTGCTTGGTCAGTCTTTTGTCATTCATCCTCTCCACGTGCCCAAACCACCTTAGCATATCTTTCTCGATGCTTGTCACTACATCCTCTTCTTTTACCCCACAACACTCTCTTATCACACAATTCTTTACTCTGTCAGTCAAAGACACACCACACATACTTCTCAGTCCTCTCATTTCTACAGCATTTATTCTACTTTCATGACTCTTCTGCCATACCCAACTTTCACTACCATACATAAGTGTAGGTACCAACACCCTTTTTGGATACATTATGACTGTTCATAAAAGCCTTCAAAGCTCCATTCACCCTATTACCTGCATTAACTCTTCTTTCAATATCTTCTTCATTCTTAACATTCCTAGTAAACAGCGTACCTAAATACACAAAATCATTCACTTGTTCCATTCGTTGTCCATCGATCATAACATTACAAGCCGTAACACATTCCTCCTTTTCAAAAACCATAACTTTCGTCTTGCTCACATTCACTTTCATTCCTTTACTCTCTAGAGCACCATGCATGATTGTTACCATCTCCTGCAACTCCTCCGCTGAAGACGCAAGTATTACCTGATCATCAGCATAAAGGAGGCATTTGACGAGTAACGCATTCATCCTTAATCGATTTTAAACATTCGCGATTTGTATACATCATACAAAATAAATTAGTGGGTCTTAATCGCGCACAATTAATTTATCTAAGGTATAAACGCTCGGTGCAAGACGAGCGAAACGTCGGAAACAAATAGGTATTTCTACCTTAAATAAATTAATTGTACGCGATTAAGACCTGCTTATTTATTTTGTATGATAAATTCATCCTTAATCCACAGTCACTATGTTTCAAATCTTGCAAACAACTGTCCATGAAGAGGTTGAACAGCCACGGCAACGCTACACATCCCTGTCTAACACCTGTCTCGATGGTAAACCAGTCAGTGTACGACCCGTTTATCCTCACACAAGCTCTGGAATCTTCATAAAGGGATTTCAGAGCTCGTATGAGGCTGCTGTTCACCCCATACAACGACAGTACCGACCACATATCATTACTCACCACTTTATCGTAAGCCTTTTCCAAATCCACGAATGCGCAATAGACCTTTTGACCTTTGGCCAAGAATTTCTCGGCTATGCACCGCAAAGAAAATACTTGATCCGTGCACCCCATACCCTTTCGGAATCCCGCTTGTACATCCCATATTTTCTTGTCGGTTACTTCCATAACTCTTTCAATCAGTACCTTAGCATACAATTTTTCAACAATGCTGAGAAGGCTAATGCCTCTATAGTTCTTGCAGTCTTGTTGCGAGCCTTTTCCCTTATAAAGAGGCACAACTACAGCTGTAGCCCAGTCGTCAGGTACTCGGCCGGTGCTCCAACACAAGTTAAACAAGCGCTGCAGCTGTCCAGCTATGATGCCCTGTCCAGCCTTCAGCATTTCCACTGTAATCCTATCATATCCTGCAGCCTTACCTAATTTCATTCTTCCCAGCGCCTTCATAATCTCATCTACGCCAATATCACTTTCATCATTGCTATTATTACCATTCATTTCTGCGATCGATGTCTCTATCGCTGGTCTTTCAAATAAACCTTCAAAATACTCCTTCCATCTCTTCAGCACGCATGATTCACCATTCAGTATCTTTCCATTCTTGTCTCTGATTGACGTATATTCTAAGGATTGAGTTCTTCCTCGAACTGCACGAACAGATTTCCAGAAAAACTTAATGTTTCTTCGGAAATCTTCAGATAATCTGCTATCAAACTCATCTTTCTTTTTTTCTTTCTTCCTTTTTACAATTTCTTTCACTATTCTTTTAGACACAATCCGTTCCATCACAAACATCGCTGACGTCACTCGAAAAGCTGCCACGCTAAAATGGAGCTGGGACATATCTGTCGCATGTCAGATGATAAATGGGCCAAATTAACAACCTGTGGACCTCCTTAATGCAGGCGACATTGCGACAGGCCTAGGCGGAGATAGTGGCACTAGACTCCTTTAAAAAAGATTGGTTCCAGAAGAGAAAAGATAGGGCCTTACGGAAAAAGAGTGGGGAGGCCTTTGCCCTGCAGGGCACATCACGGGATCTCCAAAAAAAAATTAATAAGGTTTTAATCTGGTTTGTGGTTTCTGGTATTTGTTTTTTTATACTTCATTGGCTTCATTTGCAATAAGCGCGTTCAATGTTCTACGTTATCAGTCTAGTTTCTATTTCAAGCTCGCACTAAGGAAAGAAAGACTAGGAAAAGAAGAAGTGATACTAGACAGTCTAAGAAAACGTTCACTCCTTTAAGTTTTCATCCATTAGTTGGTATCCCTTGTACTTACATTGGAGTTATTATATATCTTCATTCATCAAAACTTACTACATAATTTCCTCTCTATTAAAAACTATACCAAATCTGTCTTTAATAATGAGGAATGTGAATCAAGGATGCGCAATATAACAATATACTTTTCATTTACACCTTATCTTTTCTAGGTACAAAGATAAACTAACTAAAACCCCGTTAGCTAGGTAAATTGATAATTGTCTTAATATAAAATTGTCTTCACAGTTCACATAAAAGGATTCATTTTCTCCAAAGAGATTATTATAGTTTTGCTTCGTTTTATTTTGCGAATGCAGTACATAGGTATTTTATGTTAGTTGACTTTTCTTTGTTGTATTATCTTATTAACACAGGCTTTCTTCCTGAATATCCTCTGACATTTGTCAGAGATGGATGGCGATAATCGCTTAATCGATTATCACAAGCACATCAGTAAGCATTCTGTCTGCTTGCTTGCCTTCTATCACGTGAAAAAAGAATATTTGCACATATGCCAAACACAAGTAGGCATGATCATATGATTATGGAGTTTGGGCCATAGTAAATTGGGCAGGTGACAGGCAGCAAAGGTGGATAAAATAGAATCCCAGTTTGTTGAAGTATAAAATATTGTCTTCTATTTAGACATTTCATTAGCACAGTTCCCAGACACATTTCACACACTACACTTACACTTACGTTATACCTTTAATGCGAAATTTGATATACAAAGAATTTTACTTCAGTAACCGGACATGCATTGTAAGTATAAATATTGTGTCACCTATTTAATTTATGCAATATTTATTCAAACGAATGCGAGTGATATAATCATTTCAGTTTTTGGTGATATTTTAATAAATCTAATGAAAAATATTTTTATTATGTGCTTATGCGTGTATGTAACATAAAAATATTATGATTTTGTTATTATGAAGTGGAAACAAGAATTATCAGATATAAAATACATATTGTATATTTAATTATTTTTATATGAAGCATTATTACATCATTATTATCTGCGTCACTGTAACTCCAGTCCGCGGCTTCATCGTTGTCTATATCACAGTCTCCTGACAAAATTTTACAGACTACCGACGTAATGAAGATGCCTTTAATCCATTTAAAAAGATTTTGTTAGGTTTTACAGGAGAGTCTATCATTGGCGGCAATAAGCAACAACTGCTTCCGCTATGAAAAGAAGCAAGGATGGGGTGCTAGAAACGGCGGAGTTCCAAGGACCAGTTGGGGACATGATGCCGATGACCCCACAGCCAGCACCTTTCGTCACAGTTCCCTCAACCGCCTGATGCAGAACTAGCGTCCGTCCCAACACACTACCCGCACCACGAAGCGTCAAAGCTGTATCTGTCATATCTATGTAAACTGACTCCTCAACATCACGAATCTCGAAGACACTCATATTCCCCAGCTGGCTTTCATTCCTTGGATTGAAAACACCTCCAGTGCCGGCACAAGTTGCTACGTTTCCTAGTTCATGTACTTGGAGGTTGTATCTTCCTACTGTCGATACGGCTATAGGTCCAGTTATCCGAAGACCGTTCTCCGTTTCAGTAAATAAAATATTTCCATTTAATTGAGAATTATACCTGGATGTGATAAGAACTTTAGCCACTCTTGGTATTATGTCGGCTTTACCTAAGCTCAAAATGACGAGAAAAATGAACTGCGCATAAAGTGTCGACATGATTGCAGATTCAATAAACAAAACACACTAGTCACAAAAGAAAGAAGCAACTGACTACAAAACGCCAAATGATGTCCAATTTATCGTAATCAGTTGTCGATTATGATTAAAGAAGCGATTTGAAAAAAGTCCCTGGTTGTTCCTGATAGTGTAAGTTTGTTTGTATGCACATATTTTCCGATAGCTTGTGATTAGTCACCTGATCATATCTTGTTATCATTGAGTTAGGTATGATTTCGGATGTTTGTATGGATGTAAGTTCATCTGTTCTCATGTGCTTCTCTTCTGAGACACCGAATTTTAATATCGTTATTGATTTAAGACATTATTTAAATGAAGAGAATGTCCTATAATGTTTAAATGAAGAATAGTCTGACCGAAGACAAATAATCCTCTCTGCACTTTGTTATATTATGGGCGCTGGCACTAAGAAATGATTTCTCGAAATTCCCGCAGGATCCGGCAGAAATGGTAAAATAAATATTTGTGGGCGTAGCTGTGGCCATCCTCTAGTAGGTATAAAATAATTTGTCCTGAATGACATAAGTGTCTGTGGCGACTGGTGGCCAGCGACAGCCACTTAATATACTTTTTCATATATTTTACTTCTGTAGCGAGTGGCCGCCACCGGCCACACGTGTGGGCCGCGTCTATTCAAAATATATGAAAAAAGTGTGTTAAGTGGCTGCTGCTGGCCACCAGTGGCTGTGGTCGGTGGCCCGTTTGCGCCGAGCCTTATTATCGTCACAGAGCCCAACAAGAAGTTTGGACAGCGATTTCGTATTATGACGTAGGAAGGATATTTAAGGAAGGATATTTATTATGCCACTACTAATCATCTTTAAGATAAATATGTGTTAAGTTGTTTTTTACAATATATCTGACTGATACTGTTATTATGAAATCTTCTTTTGATGACGTTTTGTGATTTTTGACGTGTTGTGTTATCATAAATGACTCACTAAGCATTATTTACAGTAATCTGATATCCGCTTGATAACATTTTGATACCTAGAAGACATAATGCGATTAAAGATAACAAATAAAAATAAATATTGCATGTTAGTCTAGTGGTTTCAGCAGCTGCTTTGCGCTTCGGAAAGTGTGGTTTCGGTACCCACACTAGGTAACACTTTGTGTAAAGCGCAAATTATTCTTTCGAGTCTTGGTGTTCTTTCGTTACTAGAATGTCCCTAAAGTCCCTGACATTCAGGATTGATAGATAGTGCGGCAGAAGTATTAAATAAATCTTAAATAAAGTATAAGAGACGAACGGAACGGTCTATGCGACCAACAGGCCGAGCTGCACACCGAAGATAAGTAGTCCTGCCTACTCGATACCCTGGAACCCCACGAATACCCAAAAACACACGCCTACACCTTTAAACACTAGTCAATAAAACAAACTGCTCACAAACAAAGGCTGAATATAGAGTCTTAACATATTCTTGTAAAATGAACATTTGATTTATAAAGCATGGCGGAGAGCATGTTTCCATTGTCACAACAATGTCCAAAATCAATAGCGCAACAAAATTCCTGAGCCGATCGTAGCGACTACGAGCGCATACGCTCGCATGCTCTGTGCTGCGTTTCGCTATATATGTGCCGGCCCTTACGGTCTTTCCTTTGACTCCCGTAAATATTTCCAGATAGTAGTAGTAGCATATTGTTACCGTTCCTTGACACGTCACCTAAAATTATTGTTGTTGTTCGTTAAAATGTCACCTAAGAAGCCTAAAGCGTGGCAAATAAATCTAAAATAAGCCCACGTTATCACGTGAAACACACAGACTTACAGAGCCGGACGACACGAAGCGAGGTCTGTATTAATAAACTAGCAACAGAGCGTCGCAATCGATACCGCCGGACAAATAGGTATAGATCGCTTCATGAAGCATTTGTAACTCAACTCGGTACAAGCACCGATGTAACTGTTTTATGTTGTACTAATGCTTTATAATATTTTTTTTCCTTTGGGTTAATGTTTGTGGCTGGTTGCTAAGACACGGCATTTTTTTGGATAAGGTTTTAATAATTTAGTCTTAGATTCAAAGATTTGCACTTAAAATGGAGACTATATTTAGTAGTAGACTAGACTAGACGTAGAATCAAATAAATTGTGGGCGCAATAAAGTTCTTACTGAGATTCGACATACAACAGAAACAAGGCAATCAAACACTTAGATAAATCAAATTGAAAGGAGATGATTATTAGCTTTGTTACCTAGCAAACACTAGACTTAGTCCAAAATTCAGACATTTTAGAGAGAGGTGCTATTTATGTCAATTAGGTATGACGAGAATGAGTTGCAAGAAATGATGGACTGCATGAACGAGAGCTTTAAAGCTAAAGGTTTCAAAATGAATGTAAGAAAGACGTAAGTGATGGTGTTCGAAAAAGATGAAAGTTTGACTGAGTATAATATTGCGATTGAAGATGAAAAAGTAGAGCAAGTAAGAGAATTTGTATATTTGGGTAGCGTGTTTACAAGAGACGGAAGATGTGAGAAAGATATTGAAAGGAGAGTGACTGCGGGCAATCGTGTAAATGGAGCACTTTATGCCTTTATGAACGGCCAGACTGTACCAAAAAGTGCGATTGGCGGTTCATAATGGAGTGCTTGTCCCCACGTTGATGTATGGAAGTGAGAGTTGGGTATGACAGAAAAAGCATGACAGTAGAAATAACGCAGTTGCGATGCGATCACTGCGTAGTATGTGTGGTGTGAGACTGATTGATAGAATTCCGAATGTAACTATACGAGAGAACAGTGGTCTGAAAGAAGATGTCGTGACTAGGATTGAGAAAGGAATGCTGAAGTGGTTTAGACACGTGGGGCGAATGAGTGAAGAAAGAATGACGAATTGGATCTATAAGGCAAATGTGTGTGGGCAAGTCGGTCGCGGCAGACCTCGTCGGACATTCATCGACCAAATTGGGGACGTCCTAAAAAACGGCAAGGTCAGAAGTACCCGAAACCGGCAAGCATGTATGAAAAGAGTAATAAGTGTAGAGGAAGCGCGTGAGGTCTGTAAGGATAGAAGCAAGTGGCGTTCCGTTGTCTCTGCCTACCCTGACGGAAAAAAGGCGCGAGTATATGTATGTATGTGTCTATGGCTACGTACAGTAAAGCCCCTTAATGTCTTTCTTATTATAACGAAAAGCTTTAAGACTATTCGAAAAACGGTCGTAAAGTTTAAATAGTTTATAAGTCAAGTGAGTGAGGTTGAATTTTCATCAGCTTTATTATGGTTTATATCTTGCTGAGTGAAATGTTTTAACTTTTAAGCTGTGTAACCGAGCTCTGGATAGTTTGAACAGTGACTTCAAGATTTTTTATATAAAGTGTGTGACGGATGCCAGGAATCGAACCTTAGCTGGTCCGCCACAGTACACTGGTGGTGTGTGACTGGCGAATGTTCCTACGACGACGTGTGTTCTTCTATATGTGAGTGGACTGTATGGCTTCTATCTATTCGGGGCTTTAGAAATAAAACATCTTCATACGTTGGGAGCGATGCTGTTCAGGTGTTCGGTGCTTGGTGGTTACATATGGTTACTTAGTCACAAGATGGTAGTTGGGACGCCAACGAACTGGCCGAAAACATGTTCGCTTAGGTACTTCGGAACTTTACCTTAACGACGACCACCGCACCGAACTTATGCACAGCAAATCTTTATTTTTGATAAAGTACATACATGTAATTAACTTAGATACTATGGTACATGCATATATGTTCTATACATAGCTAGATAGGTCTCAAAAAGTTCTATCTATTAGTATACAATACTTAAACCTATCTGTTTGCGTCACGAAGTTATTCAAGAAAAACTATCGAAAAATGTCGTCACACAAGGGCCCGCCCACTATACTTTCTATTAAAAAACTATTAAATACTATCGTTATATATGTAATTTTGGTAGGCCAATATGTGCAACAATATGAAGCATCTAATGAAACAAATGCCATGAAAATATCTTTATTCTATTCTAAGTTATTACAGGAAAACCTACGATGCATAAGTAAAAATACAAATTTTCTTAAGTAAACATTATCGTACATGGACAAAGTTTTATGATAAACATGCAAATGTTTGTTATTATGTTTATTTTAACTATATAAGGTAATAACTAGCAATAAGAAAGTATCTAGATATAATTTCAAGCCTATTTGAAGCTGAAAAACATTTATAAAACTATAAAACTACTATGTAAACAAAATGCTGCTTATCAACTATAGCCCGTGCCACGAGAACATAGACTTTTTGTAAACAAATAATTTATACTAAGTTACTTAGCGATAGTTCTGTCAAAAACAAATAATGTCAAATCCAATGAGCGCAATGGTACATAGATACGTGTCATTGGAAACTAATATGTCAATGGATCGGGTTTTTATCGATATTATGCGCTGTCAACAGGATCTTTTAATGTTTTGAGGTACTGACGCCTAGAATGTCAACATTTGGCGTTAGTTCATTGAAATGTTACATTCTTGGGCTTAACATGCATTTATCAGAGGACATAATAAAATTTTTAGTTATCAAGACGAGGTAAATTTAAAGTTAAATACAAGTTTATAGGGTCGCAACGCTCTTCCCGCTGCCAGTATCTCGAAAAAGCGGGTGCAGAATAGCAGTTGACAGAAAATTATTTATACCTAAAAAGAAATTGCGTTTTCAGACTACCGTAACTTTTAATGGATTTTGTTTAAGTTCATTCTGACGATTTGCCCATGAATTGCTCCATGCCCAGAAAATTTTATGCAATGTACTAGCCAGTTATATGTAATATTATTGATTGTTGGCCAATAATTTAATATTTTAGGATAGGTATGCTACTTTGAGCAAATGATTTATTGTCTATGATTTAAAAAAAACGTGTCAATAATAGAGTAACATGTATGTACTCTATCATTAACCTACATAGTACTGTATTTTTCCTTAATTTACAGAATAAATTACGTGTACGTAAACGACAAAAAAATCGGCAAATTTATGAACATTCGATCATTCAAACACAAAATCAAATATTTTTATTTTAGTAAAATTCAACAATATAAATTTAAAAACATGTTGCATAACCCTTTGACTGCCCATGTTTATTCCGTTGATTGCCCGTGTCGACTACTGCTCGACATGGCCTTGGGCGCTATTTTGCCCGTGTCGACCGCTAGTCGACATGCGTTTTAGTCCGTTGCTTGCCCGTGTCGACTACTGGTCGACATGGCCTTGGGCGCTATTTTGCCCGTGTCGACCGCTAGTCGACATGCGTTTTAGTCCGTTGCTTGCCCGTGTCGACTACTGGTCGACATGGCAACCGCGCTCCAATTCCTGTAATATATTCGTCTCTGTCGTTCTAAGGTCAATATGTATTATTTATCTCGCTTCTCCGTTAAATTTTCTACCATAATATACAAAGCTAAGTATCCAAACCAAGGAGAAAAATATAAAAAAAGCGTTTGACAGTTGACTGCTAAAGTATTGCGTCTGTGGCGTTGCAGTTGTTTTTTGTTTACGTTTGAACATATTTTGTACAATGTGTGTTACAATATACAAGACGTGTGATACCTTTTTGGAAAGAGCATTACAAGCATTTTGTGCCACGCTAATTGCTATTTTTGTATTATATAATATGTAGATATGGAAAGATTTGGGGGAGGCCTTTGCCCAGCAGTGGGACAGTACAGGCTAGTGAAAAAAATTAATAATAATATGTAGAACAAAAAAATCAGAACAGCTACAGTGTGCCACGGCCACTGATATCACTGTGGGAATGGGAATTGTTGTACTAATTATCATATTTCTCAGTCGTGGTGAATGATATCGCTATGATTTTTTTTATTTTAAGAAAATATTAGACTGCTTATGTTGTTATATTTTTATTTCAAGCCTAGAAGTGGTATTTGTGCATCTTAGCCTTGTGCAATTTAACAGAAATTACGCCGCGTGGCGCCAGATTATTGTTCATAATCAAGGGTTCTGAAATAAATATTTTTGTTTGGACGAGTGTATGTTTCTATTTCTCATCCTATTACGTATTATATAAGTAACGTAATTTTAAATTAAAAACCCAATGTCATCGATTTTATTTTTGAGTTATGATGCTTTAAATTCATCACAAAGTTCAAATCGCGGCATCACAAAGTTCAGTGCATCATAACTCAACACAAAAGTCATTATCTGACAAACAAAATATAACATCTTGTAGCTTAACTCATACTTAAGATAAAAAACATAACACTTGGTAGTATTACAAAAGCAATGTAGGTCTAAGAAACGATTTACGACTCCGCGCCCGACGTTCGCAGAAACGAAAATCGGCGGGGCAAGCGAGGGTATTGTACGTTCTCTTTAGCGGGCAATCGAGTTACAAAGCGCGTGATGCCGCGGGCAAGTGGCGATTGATTTACGACATCGCGCGGGCAGCCAAGCGGATAATTAGGCATTGAAAAAGAAATACTGATCAAAAAGTATAAAATCCAACTGATAACACTATTTATGATCGATATCTAAGTCCCTACAGTTAGCACAAGTTTAAAACTAATGTCCATGCACTACACAGTACTTCTTATTAACGATTTGCGAATTTTCACTATTCTAGCGTTATTTTATCACTTTGACGCGTCCGGGAACCGAACCCGGTGTACCGCACCATTGGATAGCACTATTTTTATACGATTTTCACTCGCGGTTTCGAATACACTATTCACTATCATAGTTTTTAATGTCTGTCGTGAACATTTCTCCCGCCGTGCAGCAACGCGCGCAACCCGTCGTGTGGCGGTGCTGCAGAGCACCCGGTGAGCGACGCCTCGTCACTTGGGCAGGGGGACCAGCTTCTTAGCTGGCCGTTTGAGGACGCCTGCTGCGCTGTGCGCACCTCGACAGTGCGTATGGCGCCGTCGGCGCCCGGGTAGACGGCTACAACTCAACCACGCGGCCAGGTATTGCGTGGGAGTTGGCCGTCGGCGATCAGGACGGGGTCGCCGACCTCGAGGTTGAGCCCAGACCCATGGGGCTCCCGCCGGTGTTGCAGCTCGGGTACTCGCGCACCCAACGGCGCCATAACATGTTGGCGAGGATTTGGCTGCGCCGCCAGTGTTAGCTGCTGTTGAGGTCAGCCTCGCTGAACTCGCCCAGTGGAGGGAGGCGAGCAGAACCACCGAACAGGATGTGGTTCGGGGTTATGGCCTCGTTGTCTGCTGCGTTGACGGAGACGTGTGTGAGGGGTCGACTGTTTACTGTGTACTCAACCTCACACAGTAGTGTAGTTAGGACTTCTTCGTGCGGATGGCGCTCGTGAAGGACCGTATAGAGGGCGGTCTTCACGCACCTGACGAGGCGCTCCCATGCGCCCCCATGAATGGCGCTCAGATGGTGATGAAGTGCCATACGATGTCACGGCGACTCGCTTCGCGTCTCGCATTTCTTGGTCGGCACCGTGCATGTTGGTGCCGTTGTCCGCGTAGATCTCTGCGGGGCAACCTCGGCGCGCTGCGAACCTGCTCAGCGCCAAGATTACAGAGTCGGCGCTCAGGCTGGCGGTGACCTCCAGATGTACTGCCCTGGAAGTGAGACATGTAAACAGTGCCACGTAACGTTTGTGACGCTGTCTACCGACTGTAACGTATGTCTGGTACCTACCGCGTCTGTGTCATAATACTACTTATCTAAGTCATTTTGGCCTCCTCTGAACGCCTCTTCGCGAATGTGATCGTGATAAGACTGCGTTCTATGTGCCTACTAGAGGAACATTTAGATTTGTGACTATGCCGTTTGGTTTAATGAATGCGCCTGCGACACAACAGCGTTTGGTGGATCACTTGTTTACGAATAGTCCTGAGTTCGAAAACTCGGTATTCGTATGATGATATCGTGCTGTATCTTAGATGATATTGTGCTTATATCGCCATCTTTTAATGCTCATGTGTTACTATTAAATAAAGTATACGAAAAATTAAAATCGGCCAACCTTACAATTAACTTAGAAAAATCTAAATTCTTCCGTGATGAATTGAAGTACTTGGGCTACGTAGTAAACTTTAAAGGATTACGAGTAGACCCATGTAAGGTGGAAGCCATTCTTCTATATGCTACGCCTAAGAATAAAAAAGAAGTCAAAAGGTTCTTAGGCATTGCATCATGGTATCGGCGATTTATCCCTAGTTTTAGTACTATTGCCGGGCCCTTGAACAAACTTACCTCTACCGGTAAGAAAGCTGCACCATTCCAGTGGTCGGTGGAAGCTGATAACTCGTTTTGTAAACTAAAACAATAGTTAAGCTCCGCACCAATATTATCGTGCACCGATTACGAGAAACCGTTTCAAGTTCACACGGATGCGAGCGCGTGTGGCATCGGTGGGTTGCTTACACAAGAAATATATGGCGTGGAACTACCTATCGCTTACATGAGTAGGTCACTAAATGCACAGAGACAAAACTATAGTATAACAGAACGGGAGACATTAGCAGTTCTAACAGCCCTCGAATATTGACGCTGCTATTTCGATAACGGGTTAAAGTTTGTTGTGTATACCTTTTTTTTTTTAGCTTTTTTGGTGTCGGGTTGGAAAATCCTCATGAAGTCCCTCCGCTCTGGGGGAAGGGGACTGTCAGACTCTTACTGAATAAAAACCAACCCGTGTTCCTCACGTACCCGTGTGTCGGAGGGTCGGGTATCGCTGAAGCATTCCTCGCTACCCCCCGACGGGTATTGGCCCGCCAGATGGTCAGGCGGGCCCCGAACTAAACCCCCTTGGCGGCGGATAAGGTGTTGGGCTCCGCCGCCAAAACTCTCAGCGGCCGCAGAGGATAGGGAGGACAGCAACGCAACACCGCATCTCCTCTTCCTCTGCGGCCCCACCGCGACGCAACGATGGTGCGCCCCCATTTGGTCGCGGAAGATTGGGCGCGCGGCAACGCAACACCGACACGCCTCTCCTCCCGCGACCGCACCCGACTGCGAGGGACAGAAGAACTGTCCCTCGCACCCGCCCCTTTGGACGCATCCTGCGCAGGCCTCCGTCAAGCCCACGCGGAGCGTCCCCTCCTGGATCCCTCTTAGCTTTACCGCGGGTGACTAATCCACGGTTACTAAGCCCCCCCACCACGACAAGGTGGAGATCCCACGGGGGGGTTGTTGTGTATACTGACCATTCCGCACTGAAATGGTTCCTAAACTTGAGCAACCCGACAGGTAGATTAGCTCCTTGGTTGATTCGTCTGTCAGCCTTTGACTTCGAAATAAAGCGTCGACGCGGCGCAGATAATATTATATCAGATGCGTTATCACGGTCCCTACCTGTAAATATAATTAACGCGAATAGTAATAATAATAATAATAACGTGAACAACCCTAATGTTGACACTGATCAATGGTATTCAGCCACCTACAATGGTTGTATATCTTCGCCTAATGACTATCCAGACTATTCTATTAAAAATAATAAATTGTATCGTTTGATAAAATCTAGGTGTATGCTACGTAAGGAGTTCGAATGGAAAGAAGTGCTACCTTCTTCTGATCGAAATAATGCCATATTAGAGAACCATGCCGAACCCACTTCGGGGCATTTCAACTTTGTAACTACAGTATGATAGTTTGGTACACGTGTATTTCAAGGCTGAACTTTTAAGTCTTAAATTTATAACGAAAATTAATTTTACTCTTCGAGGTCCTACAACAGACCATCAATTACTCTATATTTAATTTAAGCCTCAATTGAAACATCAAAGGAATAAATATAAATTTGAGCAATGAATAAAATTCCAATTTTGGAAATTTAATGGTGCAGTAAACGTCGTTATTGACAGCACCAATGTAGATAAAGGGCAAGACTTTTCATGCGCACAGATAAATGTACCAACTTCCACAGAAAAAAATAAACACCGCGAGAACAGACAAGGTGATAAAAGCCGGTGGTAATAATTCACGAGAATTCAATCGCTTTTATTACAAATTTAATTTCATTCTTAAAAAAACATTTTTCTTTTAAAAGGAATGTTCGAGCCTTTTTTTCAAGAACATCTGTATTTTCAATGAGGCTGCCATTAAGCTTTTCAGATATTAAATTCTTTCGAATTACGAATCCTTTCAAGATTCTTTCGACGCGGAAAAGGAAGGATTTGGACAGGCGCTTTGTCGACTTGGAGGTTTTTAACATTTCCCTTTTAATTTAATTATGCTTGGAGCTTGTTATGTAACGATGTTAAAATGTAATTTCTTTATCTGTACGCAATTTTTGGTTATCTAACGACCTATTACTGAAAGCCTAGCGAATTAAGAATTTCGATAGAAATTGCAGGAATTTTAATATGAAGTTGTACGATATCATTGTGTATTTGGTCATAGTGATAATTATTTCCTGTTCAGTAGTGTAAATTTTGCTAAAGATATTTCAGGCTTTTTACAACCCATAATTTCCTTATACTGCTTGATATGCGTATTTTATAGAGTTAAACCATTGCCTTATAACTGTATCGATGTTGTTAGATACGTGTCATGTCTGGCATGTTATCAAAGATACTGAAGGCTGTTGGAAACATAAAATTTTAACAGTGAGTTCTTTCATGACGTACTACGTTACACACACCAAGAGAAAGATTTTAAACATTCCATCCCTAACAAGGTACAATGAAAAGGAAGGGTTTAAAAATCCGTTGAGTTCTAATCAAGCACTATAAACATATAGGCAACCTCTAGAATTATATATAAATAGCTTACACATCCAAGCGTACTTATCATTTCACGAAGATATACCATCCCTAACAAGGTAAAATAAAGGGGGAATGTATAACGATCCGTTGAATTTTCAATCAATCAGTAGTTACATACAAATAAAAGCTCGTAATATCTGTAAATAATAATTAATATTACATATCCAAGTGTGCTACTCATTTCACGTTACGAAACAAATAAACCGCTTCAACACCATATTCAACGATGTATTTCCTCCACATTAAAGGTCCGCATTGCCAAAATGTCTCCAAAGCGATAACGAATACTCGACATATCCTAAGCAGTTTATTCACCCTTCTCATATAATAGAGTGTACATGTTCCAGTGCTATCCGGTATTACAGCGGTCAATGGAACTATTTATTATTATAGCAAGTATTGTAGTGCATGAATGGAGCGTTAGAATATGTTGCGTTATGTAGGTCGATGACCGGGATTGTGGCATGTCTTGTCTATGATATTGTAAAACCTTTCACTTTGGATTCCTTTTTTGAAAACTAAGTGACGAATTTTTGCTGTGAGGGTAAAAAAATTAACCAGTGACTGGCAGTAAGCGGATATTCTACGAACAGAAATGGTCAGGTTCTGTTATCATTTTTGATGTAGCGTCAATTAATACAATTCAGCGTCATCTGAGCTGTTTTTCTTCATCTAGTGATGACAAATTGTTGGTGAAGAACCAATAAGTTGCTACTGCTAATGAGTAGGTCAAAAACTACGGTTTTAGTTTCCCTGTATTAGTAGGTATATGTAACAGCTTGTCTATGAGTCGACGTTCGCTTAAAGCCCTAAACAGTACTGATTGATATCGATGTCTCCGTAAAGCCAGAGCACGTTTTGAAAGGTAAATACAAGATGTCCGAGAAATGTTCCTTGAATACTCTGCCTTCTATGGAAAACGATCTTACTTTAGTTAAAGAGACACAGTCGTGTCTTTAGCTGAATAAATCTTTAGTCAATAGTTATTGGATAACTTTTAAATTATACAATTTTATTAAACGTGTCTTAATCGGGACTTTAAACTTAGTTAAGGTTTAATGTAATATTATTGTATGATGTATATACAAATCGCGAAAGCTTTGACGTTTTTTTTTAATTGTATACATAAGTTGCTATTGCGTTTTTTTTCGATTGTCTGTCCGATAAATTATATTATTATTGCATTTGACTAAGCAAAGAAAAAACAGGGCAGAGATTTGATCAATAAAGGGTCAATGTTATTAAATCCAATGGAAAATATAGATACAACGCATCAGATGGCATAATACAGCAATCCCAATCTGTATTTATCGAATTCTTTGACTGACTGCAAGACAACGCACAGCTGAAACTATTGAGCGCAAGAAGCTGAAATTTGGTACGTATGTTCCTTAGGGATCAGAGCGCTGCACTAAGAATTACCCGAAATTTCAACGGGATCGAGCAGAAACGGTTAAGATACAAAAAAGGTGTTGGTATTATAAATATGAATATATTAACATGCAAAGAAAAACTTAAGCCTTAGACAAAACAAAACATTTAGCTGCGACAGATTACATGATCCAAATACTAAATACTGAAACATATATATATTTGCAGGTATTCTTAAAGACAGCTAAATGCCTGTATACATTCATACACAAACATACAAATATAAACATAAACCAGCAGTTTTAGTACTTCCTACACAAACACTCATCAGGAAAGAGACAATACGATGCCAAACATTGGCATGACTTCAAGACAATTATAATTTGTGCGCGCGACACGAACGTTTACTTACGGAGGGAGATGTTACGGTGGCGTGTTGTTTGCTAAGAATTCTAATGTCAACTGATCTCGTGATAATTGTAGAGTATCTTTACTGGTTTCAGTAGGGATAGGTTGGTTCGAGTTGGTAAGTTGTATGTTCTATCTGTATGTATTAAACAAGATGAGCCCGCGGTTACACCCGCGTTATTTGAGGCTACTGCTCCGCTCCTGTGGCTCAAAGCGTGATGTTATATAGCCTATAGCCTTCTTCGATAAATAGGGCTATCTAACGCTCAAAGAATTTTTTAAATCAGACCAGTAGATCCTGAGATTAGCGCGTTCAAGCTAACAAACAAATAAACCAACTCTTCAGCTTTATATATTAGTATTTTCAAATATATTTACACAATCATTAAGATTAAGAAAGCAAAATTTACATGGTATCTTCTTGGGTTTACGCGAATGTTACACATTGAAATTAAACTACAGTTTACGGATTTTATCGCGATGTATTGGTTTCACTGTTATTACATTTGAAACGAATGATCGAGAAAC
The DNA here is from genome assembly GCA_944739405.2 of Euclidia mi. Taxonomy (NCBI): domain Eukaryota; kingdom Metazoa; phylum Arthropoda; class Insecta; order Lepidoptera; family Erebidae; genus Euclidia; species Euclidia mi. The sequence goes on from OX123181.2 coordinate 100,988,346, forward strand.
TACAATTTTAATTTATTACTAGCCGACGTTTCGAATTCTTTACAGGATTCATGTTCACGGCAGACTGAGTTGATATTTGTCTTTTTCTTAAATGTATAAGTTATCTCAAAGTACCCGAACATTTTTCAACTACTGGTGTTACTATTTACGCAGAATGAGCTCACAGTGTCCTTAGGTCTTCTGGTGACTTAGTCCTTCTTGGGTTTCATTAGCCTTATGACAGGGTCCCAAGCTGGAGGAACATTCCAACCATCTTCCCTATTGAAATTAGGGTGTTTTTTAATCTCAATAGCCTCTCGTATCAACCTTGGAAGAAAACGGTGTTCTTTTGCGAGTATTTGTGGTTCATCAAATCGCAGGTAGTGGTTGGGACCTTGTTCCAAATGTTCACACACAGCAGAGTTTGTTGAGCGTTTATGTTTTATGTCAGCTATATGTTCTTTGAGTCGAATGCCCCAAGGTCAAATTTGTATTGTGTATCTTGTATACACGCCTCTATCTCTTTAGAAATTTACCTTAGTGCCGCGTCATATTTATATTATGAGTATGTCATTTTGAGGGACCTTTTGTGTGTAGCTTAGATTACAGTGTGTTGGTTTTAAATAAAAAAGGCTTTTAAAATGAAATTTCATATGCAAAGTATGTGTACGTATATAATGCTTACGTAGTGTCTTCGTAGTGTATGACTTAAGTGATTTTTCCAGATGCTACAAGAAGAAGGATTTTAAAATTTATTATATATTTTAACAATGTTTACAATACACGTTAATTGTTTGGTAATAGTGAATATATATTTAATTAATTATAGAATCTTTTTGATTTGACATAAGCTGATTAGTCACGATAGTAACTACAAAAAAATGCTACTATACTACAGGAAGACTACTTTATGAGTACAAACATATATTGTTTGATGATCCAGTGAATAGCATATACGTTTGCTATTCGGAGGTCCCGGATTCGATTCCCGGACAAAGGTGTTAACTTTTCCGTATTCTCAGTAGCAGCACGTAGTCTGGTAATGTGCCCGATAACGGCAATAGGTTCGCTCCCTATTACGTGGGAATTAAAAAAACGATCATAACGAAATGTAAGTGTAGTATTACACTTCTTCCTACCTCTTCGGGGATACAGGCGTGAGTTTATAAACTAAACAAATTTTGTTTCGTGCCAAAGCGACGGTCTGGTGAAAAGTAGTAGATTGCAGTGCAGAGGGTGTCGGGTTGAAACCAACAGCGCGCAACGCTGACTTTTCAAAGTTATGTGCGAATTAAATTGTTTATCATCACTTGCCTCGTGCCTCGGATAACACGTGCAGGCGTTAGTCCCGGCCATCATGAAGATAAATGAAAATCGATATGGAGAGTCCGTATTCTTGAATATACTTGTGCTTTCACTGGGCTTAGCTATGGAATCAGTTTATATCTATATCGTCATCGGTCGCTCTGTGAAGAACTATGATGATTTTAGTTTAGAAGCTGATCATGAGCATCATTAAAACCTTATTTATCAGTCGCTTATGTAATTTTAATCTCTGAATTCGGATTTCACTTCGTGGACTCAATCAGAGGCGACTTTCAGTACTGTGTAATATCAAAGTTTTTTATTCAACTTAGTTATTTGTCATATTGTATCAATTATTATCTAGACATTCTTCACATGCGTTTGGTTTACAGACAGTTAATAACTACATCAGATGCTATAAATATTCATAAGTTTATCACAAACTTGATTGGAAAGCAAAGACAATCATTTGATTTTTTGTACTATTAGTTATCTTACAGTTAGCAATAAGACTCCAGATTAGCAGAATATAAGTTATTACAGAGCTCGACTGTCGTTTATACTATAGTTCCTGTCATTTATCTAACCAGCAAAGCTTCACAATGTAGATATGCCTCATCAATATCCAGCAAAACTTTGCCTATCTAGACATTTCTGTAACGAAAGAGCTTGTAGTCAGTACAAAGCCTATCAGATGTCAAATAAAATCAATACCAAAAGTTACATACCGAAGTTTCTCATACTTGTCCACGCAAGTTCAGATAACGATGTGCCGAAAAGGCTTTACTGTGCCAGGAACGGAACGATTTATAGATGCCACGGTCGCAATAAAAGGGTGCTGGCACGATATCTCTGTCAAGCTGAAGGCACAATTATACGTTAATGGCTTTATTGGGAAACGTTGTTTTCAGTTGCCGGGTATTGGTTCCGATATTGGGTTAATGCAGGGACAATTTGTGCCTAAAAGTAGATAAAATTTTATGGGGCTACGTGGTTAACGAGCATGATGCATTAGCAATGAGCATAAGCCGTGTATAATATATCTACAATCTGTAATGTGTATAATATTCTATTCCATCACATTCACACAACATCATCTAGTCCCAAGCTAAGAGGTAGCTTGTACTATGATACCATAAACAAACATATTTACTTTTTTTAAATAAATACACATTATACATTTATATAAATAAGCGCCCCTAAGACCAACATTCATGTTCACGCACACAAATGTTTGACTTAAGCGAGAATCGAACCTGCGACCTTCGGCGTGGCAGTCGTTTGCACTCCCACTTCACCACCGGGCCTGTTTGTATTTAGGAACTCCCATTTTGCCACAGGGCCTCTATGTATTTAGGAATATAGTTTGTTTATTTATTTGTTGTAACTTTATGACTGCCTTATTTAATTGCCATGGGTGGTCCTAATGGTGCTCAGAGAAAATTAGTAGGTGTATGGAGCTGTGACGGTAGTGCGTGCTATGATTGTCTAAAATAAGTAAAATGTATCTCTATTTAACACAACACAACACACACACACTCGAAAATAAGGCTTAATTTGTTTACAAAATAGTTTCATAATAATACCAGCATATTCTATCTGACAGCATATTGCAATCAAGCTTTTCTAATTTAATATTAAAGACTTCTCATAGGCGTCGCGGCGTGAACCTATAATACGCTAAGCGTATTCCTCACGCCGTTAAAGAACGTTACAAGCGTATATTTTACGTATACATCGTAGTTTAGTTGCAAAATAGAGTAGAAAAGATACATCATGTGCGAACTTCTTTACTTATATAGAACAGTTTATCCCGTGACGTAAACACAGCATCCCTTTGATGCAGATGCCGGTAGATGAGTAGAGGCGTCATTAGACTAATCTACCGAGACCGCACCACAACTAGTCTTTAGACGTAGAGTAAAACAGTGTAGAAAAAATACTTGGAGGGAAATGTTAGCAGTAGTAAATTGTTAGCCAGAGAATTTGTGTTTCAAAGGAGAGTATTTGGTGGATCGAATTGTTACGTGGAAAATTTTACAAAGCTTCTGTGATGTTGAAGTTTTTAATATGCTATTGTATCAAGTGTGCTTTTAAAAGGAGATATATATCATTTGAATATTAAAGACGTTATTAGTTTTGCCACTCGGGAAAGTGGCTTGTTATTAGGAGGTTCTTTAATTCTTGCTCGGCACGACAAAAAATGTGATGAAATACCTATATGCAAGAAATGATACAGGATGAACGCTTTTGAGGTATGTGGCGTTAAGGATATAATATCTGGTGTTTTTATTTTATGTTGTATCGCAGTCCGTACGACCATCACATGGATGTTTTTATGAACATGCTTGATAAACTACTAGAACACTTTTTTGACAAGAAGTGCTTTATCTGTGGGGACTTCAACATAGATCTCCTTGTAGAATCAAAGAAAAAGACAAACTTCATTAATATTTTGACAAGTTATAACTTTAGACCTTGAGACGGAGGATCTCAGGTAGGATGTCGGGGTTCGAGAGAAACACTGCTAGGCTGAACAGGTTCTTTATTATGTCTCACTACCGCTTACATACAGTATGACCGAACTAGGTAAGCACTGGCCTGAGCTGGCTGGAGTGTAGACTCCTGCTGCTCTCCGACGCTCGCAGGGTAGCTGCTCGAAGGGTCGCCGATGAGCTGGCCAAGGTGCGCTGCGCAGGCAGCTCTGTGGTCGATGTTCAGGCTGAGCGGGTGTCAGGCGGTGCAGCCGATGTGGGTCGAGCGGTCAGGCTCAGGCGTCCGTGGCCTGGCTGTAGGAGCTCGTAGGCAGGAACGGAAGCTTGGGTGGCAGCTGGCTAGTAGCGGCACGGCGCCAGCAGCTCGTGGCTTGTAGCCCGTAGAGAGAACGTAGCTCGTAGGAAGAACGTAGCCCGTAGGAGGAACGTAGCCCGTAGGGTGAACTGGAAACAGCATAGAGAATACACAACAACCGGTCAGGAACAGGCTGTCCCTAGATCGGCTGTTATGCTTAGGAGACACAGATACTACAGACAGAACATATAGGCACACAGACAACTAGAATATGCTTACCCCCAGCGGGACAGTAGATAGGAAGTAGAATGTAGAATAATCGCGAGGTGTAGCGGCAGCGTTCCGATGTCTAGGGAAAGTGACCATTCTACGACGCGCACCCATCTTATAAAGGCATAAATCTATGACTCACAACTGCCTTTGGCTAGTGAATATGACCATATTTGGTAATATTGCGAACGATGTCTGGCTAAGCTGGCGTTAAGCGCCTGCGAGATATTATAACGCAATACGTGTAGTATTACGTTACAATACCCCGCTCTGTACAGCAGGATTTTTCGTGTCTAGACAAGAAAAATCCGTCTAACTAAGTCCTCCGAACCTCTGTAGACAGTGCTAAGTAGATAGTGACTATGAAACTCAAACTGCAGGTAGGTACAATGAAAGAATCTAGTTAGGTTAGGAATCAGTGTAGTTAATTCGTTTTAAATCTTTAATGTGCCATATGCCAATAGATTTACCCGACGAATCCGCTAATTCGTATACTAGTGGTGACTTTTTAGCAATAATAGTACACTTGGCAAACTTAGGAGCTAGTTTTTTGCCAAATGATTTGTCGTAGGTTCTTTTCCACACAGTATCACCCACGTTAATACCAGCCGGTTTACGACGTAAGTTGTATGTATGTATATAAAGTACCATTGTTTTGTTGTTTACGTGCGACACAAGTATCACACGAAGATATAAACTTAATAATGTCAGCGTGCATACCAGGCCAATAATAACGCTGCGCTAAACGTTTATACGTTTTAAAAATACCTAAATGACCCGCAGCGAGTTCCGAATGGTATTCTTTAATGGCGGTAGTTCTATCCGAGGTATGTAGGACCTCTCTCCAATCGAATACTTTACGCAATGTACATTTAGATACCATATATCTGTACAATTTATCATTCCTCATAGAATAATTAGGGAAAGATGTAGGTGAGTTTTTACAGCCATTGTAAATTGTAGTATACCACTGATCCGAGGTTATAGTAGTCTCGTTATCAGTGTTAGTATCAATAGCTGACACGGTAGCATTAACTTTATTAGGCAAGGAATTACTACGAGGGTAATTATTAGATAAAGAAACAGAGTTAATATAGTTTGGTAACAATTTAAATCTTTTCCAGAAGTCAATACCTAAAATCAACGAACTAGTGACTTCTGGAATTACGTACGCTTTTAAGTTATAAGTTTTATTTTCAAAAGTGGTGGGTAGGTTGATATAGCCGATCGGTGTCAAACGATGACCACCCGCCGATCGAAAAAATATAGTAGGGTTGTCACACTTATTCAAAGGGAGATTAGTTTTAGAAATAAGTTTTATATGAGAATTATTGCCCAATATAGTCACGGCAAAACCTGAGTCAAGTAACCCAGTAAGGGGTAGATTCTTAATGGTTACATTAACATAGGGTCGAAAATCAGTATTAGGTTTTTGATCACGGATCGCAGCCACAGAATAACTGGAAAAATACACTTTTAGAGTGTTCAACCAATTTTTCCAGTCTTTTTTGTCAAAATATTTAGGTTTAGAAGATGTACAAACGGTAGGGTTTGTCATCTTATTTGACGAACTACGATCCGAGTAAATTAGTTTTTTGAAAAAGATTTATTTTTACAGTTAGGACAATTTACGAACGTGACATCCCTAAGGCCACACTTAAAACATATCGGATAACGTTCTCGCTTGCACGTCCCTAGTGAGTGATCAGTTGAACGACATCGCGGACAAAACACACACCTCTTATTAGTTATTTTTGTAGGAACAGCTGATTTAGATATCGTGTTGACATTATAGTGTTGCGGGTTAGGCACAGGTGTATCGTTCGGTTCGACATTTATAGATGCGACAGAAGCGTAGTTTTTTAGTTTAGACGGTTTATAGTACTGTGAATTATTATAGTGACCGTGCGTGTCCTTTTTATTTATGTAAGCTAAATCAGGTGCTACTGTGTTAGACGTAGGGTAACTAGGTTCGTTAAATTGTGCACTCTGGAACCTCTCATAGTTTAGACATTGTTAGGGTCCTAGGGGACGTTAAATAAAAGTGGACTGTATTTCTGCTGGTTTATTCTCGCCTTCACATTACAATCGGTCTCCCGGAAAACACGGTGTATACATAAGAGGATCGTCCGTTGCCGGTGGTGTTCGCGAGTGCAGGTCTAGTAATAAGCGGCGGCCGGCCGCCCCACCGCGCCCGAGGCGCGCCGGCGACCGGTTCGGATGACGTCGACTGGTACGGTGTATCGGTGCCGCGCGCCGCTGATGTACTCGCGCGGTGGTGTTGGGTTCGATTCCCAACATGCTCCCCGGGTTGAAGTCTGGAATGCGGACTTCAAAGATCTGGAAGTGGGCAGATGTTATTATAGGCCCTACGAATGGTTCCCCCCTTTGTCCTTAGCTCAGCAACTCTGCTAACGCCATCGCTGCCAGTGTATAGCTTGATGACTCGCCCTAGAGACCATAACAAAGGTGGAAGAGTTTTTTCCTTGACGAGGACTAGAGAACCAAGCTTAAGTTCTGAATGATTCTTCTGCCACCGTGTGCGCTGTTGTAACTGAGCCACATATTCCAAGGAGAATCTATTCCAGAAGTGTTGTTTTATTAATTCAACTCTCTTGAAGCGATCGAGCTGGCTGATGTTTCTGTCCTGGATTTGAGGTTCTGGTATAGACAAGAGTGGCCGTCCAATTAAAAAATGAGCAGGAGTAAGAACAGAGAAATCATTGGGATCAGTAGAAAGAGGAGTCAAAGGACGGGAGTTTAATATGGCTTCTACCTGAGTGAGGCATGTAACCATTTCCTCGTAGGTTAAGTTTGTCAATTGTAATAACCTTCTCAAGTGGAATTTAAAAGACTTAACGGCTGCCTCTGCCAGACCGTTAAAATGAGGACTATAAGCGGGTACAAATTTAAAATTAATTCCTTCTTGGGCCATATGACCTTGAAGGTTAGACTGAACTAAGAACCTAGACAGCTCATTATAAGAACCGACAAAGTTAGTGCCGTTATCTGACGTTATGGTTTGGGGCTTCCCGCGACGTGATATAAAACGCTTTAATGCAGATATGTAAGCATCAGCCGAGAGTGCAGTTACGAGCTCGATGTGACAGGCTTTGGTAGAGTTACATACGAAGATTTCCAAAAATGATTTTATAAGACGACAACCGCGGCCTTTCCGGTCGGCTATCAACACTGGGCCTGCGTAATCAACAGAGGAATGTAAAAATGGAAACTCTAATGTTGTACGAGACGACGGCAACTGTCCCATTATGGGTTGAACAGTGTCTGATAGAATCAGCCTTCAGGCCTCGCGAAAGCAGATCGGCAGGATTAGACCTCGACTCCACATAGCGCCACGTGTGACCTTCAGTAGTGTCCTGAATTTCATGAACGCGGTTACGCACAAAATTCTCAAGTTGTTGTAAAGATGTATTTAACCACCCTAGTACAATTGTAGAGTCACACCAAAAATAACTCTTATCTATAGTAATAGTTAAAGCTGCTATTACCTTAGCATACAGTCTTGCAGCCAACAACGCTCCACAAAGTTCTAAGCGCGGAATCGTTGTAGGCTTTATCGGCGCTACCTTGCTCTTAGACGTTAACAGATGTACAGTTATGTTCCCTGATCTACTGACAGAGCGAATATATAAACAAGCACCATATGCTCGCTGAGATGCATCTGAAAATACATGAATTTCATAACTATGACAGTTATTATTAAGGACCCAGCGAGGAATTTGCAAAGTATTGATATAAGGTAAAGTCTTTGTAAATGACAACCACTGATTTATTAATTCTTGTGATACCACATCGTCCCATGCATATTTATCGATCCACAACTGTTGCATGATGAGTTTAGCTTCTACCACACATGGACTTACAAGCCCTAATGGGTCAAAAATCTGACTTATGACCGACAATATGTGGCGCTTTGTGATTTTTTTACAATTTTTCATATTAACAGAAAATGATAAGACATCTTCATCACAATTCCAGTTCAAACCAAGAGTTTTAGAAGAGACATCCTTACTTATGTCTGAAAGATCTAAAACTTTACCTGGGTCGTGAGAAGAGGAAGAAGAAACTGCATCTAAAATAAATTGACTATTTGATTTAAATTTTCTCAAATGAAGTTTAGCTGAATTTAATGTAGAAATAACGCCTTTGCAAATATGTATGGTTTGTTCTATGGTCGGAGAGGTATGAAGCCAATCGTCGACATAGAAATCTCTCTCAATAGCCTGCTTTACGTCCGGGTCCCTAACTTGGGATGCCAAACTCACCAAACATTTTGTGGCTAAATATGGGGCTGACGAAGTCCCATAAGTAAGTGTATTTAAAGTATAAATTTTTAAAGGCTCTGTTGAATTGTTACGAAAAATAATTTGTTGAAGAGAGCGTTGTGATGGGTTCAATTCTATCGCTCTATACATTTTTTCTATATCACCCGTGAAGGCATATTTATGCTGACGAAACCGTAACAATATAGAGTGAAGATCTTCCTGTACTGTTGGACCAACCATTTGGATGTCATTAAGTGACAAGCCTGTGCTTGTAGTGGCTGACGCATCAAAGACAGTACGATGTTTGGAAGTACTAGATTCACGGGTAATGCCATGATGAGGTAAAAAATAATTATAGTGCTGAAGGCAGCTGGGCGAAGACTCCCCAGTTAAAGTCATATGACCTAAGCGTTCATATTCCTCCATGAAGGCGATATACCTACTTTTAAAATCAGGATCCCTAAGGAATTTTCGCTCCAAAGATAAAAAACGACACTTTGCCTTTTGAAACGAGTCACCTAAGACTGAAGGGTCGTCCTTCAGCGGCATGGTTACGACAAAGCGTCCGTCTTCCTTACGAGTGGTATTCTCTAAGAAGTGTTGTTCACATAAACGTTCTTCAGAAGACAGGGAGTGCTTGGCTGCTACACTATCTAGTTCCCAGAACCGGGTTAGATCTGGATCAGATTCCCCATTCACAAAGTGACAAACAGGCAAAGAAGATTGTGTCTTAGGACGGGCAACATACCCTGACACTAGCCAACCTAGTTTTGTCTCATATAATTTAGGTAAGTTTTTACCTAAATCTATAAAGTTATTACATAAGACGGACCAAAATATGTCGGCCCCTACTAAAATGTCTATGGCTGACGGTATGTTAAACGAAGGGTCAGCCAGAGTTATTCCCATTGGAAGAGGAATGTGATCGATGTTTATATAAGAAGAAGGTAATACCTGTGTAATATTGGGTAAAATATGACAGTCCACAGTAATTGTATAGTCGTCATAATTTGACATAATGGTAAGACTGCAAGACTGTATACTAAGAGAAGCCTTATTATTGACTCCTGTCACTGTGGCGCTAATATTTCGTCGCGGCAAACCCAGCTTACCGCATAGTGACTGTGTGATGAAGCTAGCTGTGCTGCCGTTGTCCAGCAGCAGTCGAGCAGGGAACGTGTCGCCCTTGTTGTCGACCACTCTCACCACAGCTGTGGAAAGTAAAACGTGTGCAGGGGTAGTAAACCGTTTTACATCAGTCGAACTAGTAAAATTATTTACTGGTATAATAGGCTCGGATGTACTGCCACTGGATGTTGTTTCATGTAAGTGCAGAAGGGTATTATGTCGTTTTTTACAATATTTACATGACACAAGCCTGCATTTACTCTCTAAGTGACCTGGTCGTAAACAATTTAAGCAAACCTTGGCTGCTTTCGCCTTTTCAATACGGGATTCAATAGAAAGTGATTTAAATGCTTCGCAGTTAAATAAAAAATGTGGTTGTTTACAAATAGGACATTGAAATTGTTTGTGGTAAGATTTATTATGATTTTTATTTTTTGTATAATTATTGCTGTTTGATGTTTTGTTATTATGATTTGTTGTCTGTAAATAAGAATTAGTTTTATAAGTCTCTGTATTGTTACCTTTGTTTTCCTGTAAAGTTTCCAGTAAATCAGCCCTGTTGCTAAGAAATTTGATGAATATATCTAAAGTAGGAGGGTCGATAAGAGTGTTCCGATGCTCTTCCCACTCCCTGTGAGTCACATTATCGAGCTTTTCTGCCATCATATGTATAATAAGGGTATCCCAGTGCTGTGTGGGCTGGTCTAAGGTGGCTAATGCCCGCAGGTTTTTATTTGTAACATCTATTAGATGACGGATGTCAGAACAGGATTCCTTTTGTATCTGACTAGCATTAAATAAAGCCTGAACGTGATTGTTCACAAGTAATCTTTTGTTGTCGTATCTACTGCATATTAGATCCCAAGCGGACGCATAGTTCTCTGATTTGACATCTAAATTATCTATTATAAGAGATGCACTGCCCTTAAGAGACGCACGAAGATAATGCAATTTATTAATATTATCTATATCTGTCCTTGAGTGTATTAAAGAAATAAAGGTGTCTCTAAACTCAAGCCAGTGTTGATAGTCACCGTGAAAAACTGGTAGTTCAATCTTTGGCAATCTTACGCAGTTAGATTTGAAAGCACTACTTGCCTGTACATCCTCGAAACTCGTAACGGAACCCTCTCGCTGCTGGAGCGGTCGAGCGCCGAGCAGGCTACGTGCCGCTGCCACCAGTTTGTAGAACTGATTTTCAAACTGTTCCCGTTCTTCACTCTCGACGTCCGGGTTGTCCGATGACATTTCGATATCGCACTGTAATTTGTCGTAATCAGCGTATAAGTCTTCAAACTTTTTAAAGCGAGTTTCTAAGTCTAACAGCTGCAAGCTACTTAGTTCAGTACAACTATGAAGTACATTTAAGTAATTACCAAATATTGTAAGCTTAGATTTCATACAGCTACGTTTCTTAATCAATTTTTCTTCCGACATTTTTAAAGAAACAAACAAACTAGCAAATAAGCAAAATTAAGTTGTAAACAAACGACTCAAGGTAATAAAATATATTGTATAATGATAGGAATGCAGGTAACTAACGACCTAAGGCTGAGAACAAAAGATCAGCTGGTTAGCAACGCCGGCCGCCGGCAACCTGTTACGTAATAATAGGCGAGCGACTCAATGCGTAAACAAGTTATAATAATTATGAAGCTATCCGTATTTTATTATTTAAATAGTGCAATATGTATGAACTTAGCGAATTTTAAAGGCCTATAATGCGAGTATGTTGATTATATGGGAAGCACTCACTAGATAGAAGCCACTAAACAGATTAAGTGAAAGGGAAGAATGGAATAATAGAAAGGAAAATAAAATTGGAACGACTCACGAGTGTCTTAACCTTTCCCTGGTTCCAATAGATGATGAAAAAGCTTCGTCCTTTTGACCTCCACGCCGCCTGACACTTGTTGGGTACGAAGTCCGACAAGCGGTTGACCTCCAAATGACTTTGATTATCGGGCGTATTTTCGTAGATGCTTTTGCACAGTATCCTTGGCAGGACAATGTTGACTGCTCCTGCAGGTATCTTGCGTAGCTGAAGTCCACGATTGAAGAACGCCGATACGTCGAACACGAAGCGGTTTTCTAGGGTTTTTTCTTGTTAATATGACGGCGATTATCCTAAAGGACCAATGTTAGGGTCCTAGGGGACGTTAAATAAAAGTGGACTGTATTTCTGCTGGTTTATTCTCGCCTTCACATTACAATCGGTCTCCCGGAAAACACGGTGTATACATAAGAGGATCGTCCGTTGCCGGTGGTGTTCGCGAGTGCAGGTCTAGTAATAAGCGGCGGCAGGCCGCCCCACCGCGCCCGAGGCGCGCCGGCGACCGGTTCGGATGACGTCGACTGGTACGGTGTATCGGTGCCGCGCGCCGCTGATGTACTCGCGCGGTGGTGTTGGGTTCGATTCCCAACAGACAGAGTGTTTTTAGAGTGTCTATAGTGTCTATAGCCGTAGTACATGAAGCTAGTACTGTAGAATAACACGGTCTAATATTGTGAAGCAATATATTTAATTTTTCATGTTCGGTTAGTACCGTGTTCGGTGACAATCGCGCAAAAAGTTGGAACATAATTGATAAGTAGATGATTATACCCTCAGTTTGCCCTTGAGTACGATTACGAATCTCGGCTAAAAGTTTATAATCATAGTCGTACGGTGTAAAATCAGCTGTGAGTTTACTAGCTAGTTCGTCCCATGTAGAAATGGAATCTTTAACACCGCGAAACCAGTGTAACGCATTACCCGTAAAAATTTCGGACGCGTAATCGAATAATCTATTGGCAGGTAGATTTCTAACCGTCCTAAATTCCGTCACGCGTTGTAGAAATTCACGAACGCAGCCTGTTCCGTCGAATTTGAGTTTCGATAGTTCGCCAACCCTCAAATGCTCACAGTGGACAGTTACCGGAGTCGACGCTGCCTGTGCAGGGGTTGAATCCGTGCAAGTCATCGTGGCTCCGACTTCCGCCGACGGAACATTCGAGTGTTCTATCTTAGATAGCTCTGCCGACAGCATCCGAAAGCGTTCAGTCAGGTCGGATATTTTCTTGCCGTATTTAGGTTCGGATTTGTCTAATCTGCCCAATCTGTGGTAGACCTGGTTGTGCAAAGCCGTAGTTCGCTTAGCCAAGTTGTGGTCGTATAGCTCCTTAAGGGAAGAGATTCGCGAATCTAAATCGGTAACTGACAGGCTAGCTCCCTTGAAGTCGTCTGCTATGTCTAGGCCTGACTCTAGGATTTCGTCATTCGGAATCAGCTCGAGTAGTTTAGGTAGCTGCTTCCGTAAACCTAAAACAGAGGTAGCCGGCTCCTCTCCGCGAATAGCGACCTCGTAGGCCAATTCATTTTTATTAAGTAGAAAGTACTTGATAGGGTTAGTGCTCATGATGATATAAAATAAGTATGATAGAAAAGAACGTAAGTATATTACAGCCCTCCGTGTGCAATAGTTCTGCTTTACAAAGAAACTACGACGATTCGGTGTAAAAATGTAGACAATAGATAGTGACTTGCAAAAATAAAAACGGTTATTTCAAGTTGCGAACAGTTACGTAGGGAATCGGTAGTTGAAATTTGAATTAGACAATAGTAAGACAACACATAATAGGTATACAAGAATAGAAATTAAAGATAGACAGCAATAAACAGATATACACGAGTTAGATATTACGTACCAGTTCGCTGATGTCTGCACCTCCTCGTTTACAAAGACTGACCTCCTAAACAAGAACAACTGCAGTAATTGGAAGTGAGACAAATAGAGTTGGGCGCCACTGAGACGGAGGATTTCAGGTAGGATGTCGGGGTTCGAGAGAAACACTGCTAGGCTGAACAGGTTCTTTATTATGTCTCACTACCGCTTACATACAGTATGACCGAACTAGGTAAGCACTGGCCTGAGCTGGCTGGAGTGTAGACTCCTGCTGCTCTCCGACGCTCGCAGGGTAGCTGCTCGAAGGGTCGCCGATGAGCTGGCCAAGGTGCGCTGCGCAGGCAGCTCTGTGGTCGATGTTCAGGCTGAGCGGGTCTCAGGCGGTGCAGCCGATGTGGGTCGAGCGGTCAGGCTCAGGCGTCCGTGGCCTGGCTGTAGGAGCTCGTAGGCAGGAACGGAAGCTTGGGTGGCAGCTGGCTAGTAGCGGCACGGCGCCAGCAGCTCGTGGCTTGTAGCCCGTAGAGAGAACGTAGCTCGTAGGAAGAACGTAGGCCGTAGGAGGAACGTAGCCCGTAGGGTGAACTGGAAACAGCATAGAGAATACACAACAACCGGTCAGGAACAGGCTGTCCCTAGATCGGCTGTTATGCTTAGGAGACACAGATACTACAGACAGAACATATAGGCACACAGACAACTAGAATATGCTTACCCCCAGCGGGACAGTAGATAGGAAGTAGAATGTAGAATAATCGCGAGGTGTAGCGGCAGCGTTCCGATGTCTAGGGAAAGTGACCATTCTACGACGCGCACCCATCTTATATAGGCATAAATCTATGACTCACAACTGCCTTTGGCTAGTGAATATGACCATATTTGGTAATATTGCGAACGATGTCTGGCTAAGCTGGCGTTAAGCGCCTGCGAGATATTATAACGCAATACGTGTAGTATTACGTTACAACCTTTGGTGAGTACCACTACTTTCATGCGCAATGGTTCCCAGTCATCTTTAGATAATATCATTACAAACCTCGATGTCATAGAAAAATGCATTGTCGATCACAATGGATTAGCTGATGGGCATGCCGGCTTAATATGTCAAACTAGACAGAATTCTAGTAAATTAAAAAATAGCATTAGTACATATAAGATTGTAGAAAAGAGAGTATTTAATGATAAAAGTAAGAGTAAATTTAGAGAATTATTATTGGCTAACAACCTCAATACTTTGGGCCCAAATGCGTTTGTCAGAATCAGGGAAGCTTCCTATAGTGTAGAGACAGTTTTGATGAACAAAAGAGACAACTATCAAATCATACTTTCATTTATTCAGTTTGGCGCAAGGATATATCTTTAGATTACGTCGTGATTCTAAATTTACATTTACAGCCCAGTTCGCAAAGCAAAGACATAGAACCAAGAGAAAGAACGGGCAATAAAACTCTTGATCATTCTTTTCAATAACTGTATATAACAATAATTAACAAACAGTGGTACAGCCAATTTATATCAAATATCGATGGTGTAGGTAGTTTTATATTACTAGAAAGGTCTTTCTTACAACAGAACATAATAAGCATTATTTAGCATCAATACAATTTACTAACATTTAGTACCACAGGTATATACCTAATGAATCTCATTGATACGACTTGATCCACAGTATATTATTCTATCCTATATTACAATCTATAATATCTCACAAACGATCAAACTACCCACAACACAATATCAATAAGATAATGATTATACTATCTTACATTGTTTCCTAGATGATGAAACTAAAGAACAAGCAACACAGAATATTGGAACACAGTGGCAATTAAATAGTCAGAACCATATCGTACCTGAGCCGTCGTCGAAGGAGAATAGGACGAGCTAGCCGAGCCTGTCGACTTATATAGGTACACCTTATTTACACGTTTGACAGTTTAACTGTCAAACGTCATGTCAGTGTCATTTAGTTGCCACTATCCTCTTACATATTATGTATAAATACTTGGATATCAGTAATTTCAGCCCAAAGCCTAGATATTATTACATATCTCTCACGGCCAGACTGACAATTACTTCGTCCTCGAAGTACAATAAATTAAATAACACTTTACTAAACAATCGCCCGACGGGCGCCCTGTATTATGTAACAATGAATTCTTACCATATTGATTAAAGCCATCTAAAAATTATAGTATCGTTACGTCCGCTACGGCTATACTGACTTACGTCGTCATCTAAGTAAGTTCAATTATAAGAATAGTGTCACAACAACAATCCATTTGTACGAAACAATTACACAAAAATAAACTGGACTCATATTTACAGTAATTAGGGTTTCATTTTGCGAGTCTAGAAATAAGTTCTGTGTCAGCTGCTTTGATACCATTGTTACAAATTGTATTTACTATTCTATGAAGGGATCATTAACATTCACAATACACATGTTACATAGAAGTACAGTTTAATTTTACAATATTACACCACTGCATTATCCATCCACAAATTGACAAAAATAATATAGTACAAAAGGAGCCACTACGAAGCATAAAATTTAAGTAAAGGTTTTAAGAATAAAAAATTAAAATAGGCAATTCTGCTTATGGCTGATCAATAAATGAAATAAAATAAATAATTTAAATTCACAACCGAGTTAAATAATTAAATTCGATTTCACTAATTTACAAGTATACAGGTACCAACATGTATGATAACAGTAGTGTAATACTAGGACAATACTTTCATTCTAATACACTCATTGCCATTGCCTTTCCTTTCACATTAAATAGACAAGTAACAACGGTCAATCTCCTTGATACTATCTAGCCCCACACCTGCTGCACATGAGTCCAGGCTAGAACAAGGCGAAAGACTTCAGCAGTTCGTAGACAATATGATCAATATCAACAACATCAAAATGATTATCAATATCATCAACATCAAAATGATTATCAAAATGATTATCAAAATGATTATCAAAATATTATCAAAATATTATCAAAATATTATCAAAATCATTATCAAAATCATTATCAAAATCATTATCAAAATCATTATCAAAATCATTATCAAAATCATTATCAAAATCATTATCAAAATCATTATGAAATCATTATCAAAATCACATCAACATGGTCATCATTGCCAGCATTATCATCAACTTCTTAACCATCGGTAAGTTAATCATCAATAATAATTCAATCATCGTCAACTATTTAATCATCAATGAATAAATCGATGTTATCACATTATTATAGATATTTACAGATACCTTTATATCATCACTGCTACCTACATTATCGATCCTTGTTTAGAAGAAGTTTATATGTAATGCTGTGTATGGTTATCAGAACCTCTAACCTATAGTAAGACCGCCCTTTTATTTTCTTTGTATATGTATTTTAAAATTTAACTTAAATACTTTAGTAAGAAAACTAAAAAAATGTTATCTGTAAAAGCTACTTTGTCATCAAAGGATATCTAAACGTTATTAATCTATAAATCGTAGCTATCTAAAAGTACAATGTTCTTTATTATATTCCACAAAAATTAACTGTAGGAAAATCTATAAATGTAACTTATCATAATCAAAATTGATATCTATATTAATAATACACTAAAATGTTATTAATTTAGAATAATAAATGCAGCAGACCCTATTAAAGCATGTTACTATAAAACATCTTTTAACTATAATATATCAAATGTACCTAGGTATAATATATAGACTAATAAAGTATATTACTAAACTGCTCCTCTCTCCTAAAAGTGTTCCATAATAATTGTTTCCTAATTGTAAGTCTACCATCCGTAAATGTACAGTATGGAATGCCATAAACTGAATTGATCTGAATGTATTGCAGCTACAAACAGTACAAAGTATAAATAAATAACTAGTAATCAAGAATGAACCAATTTAGTTAATAGTTTATTTATGTTACCAATAGTCAGTGAACTGCCTAAAGTTAAACTAGACGCCAATGCCAGTAAAAGTACTCTTGGTAAGAAACGGTATAATAAATAATCGTGTAGAAAGTCAAACCAGACACTAGTTAGAATTCGGACCAGCCGGTTAATATTTCAATATCTATAAGTCAAATATACATAACTATATTTATTAATTTAGGTCGCAACACTTAAAAAAATCAATGTACTTATACAAATACTTATTATATTAAGCAGAATATCTTATTTAATTTAATCAATTTCAGTTTAATTTATCAATTATTATTGTATCATGTGATTGTGGCTATTTTCATTCCGTTTACACGTTTCATTATAATTAAGATTTTACGATTCGTAAGAGGTTTGGTATAAAAATAGTAAGCTAACATGTAAGTAGATATTGTTTAAAATAAATAAACAAAACCCTTCAAGCACCTAGAATGATTTAATACCATTTTAATCATTATTGCCATGGTCTCCTACAATTGAACCACACAAAGTACATGTACACATATATCTTTGCATAAAAAATATCTCTAAATAGCTTATATATCGCAGTGTTTATACCAGAGATACTAAATTGATAAGATAGTTCATTACCGAGAGCTAATCCTAAGATTGATTATTACTATAATTATGGTCTAAATAGGTTTACAGTTTAACACATAATGGCACTTCATAATAAAAATAAATAATTTCAATGAATAAAAGCAGATAAAAATAAATACCGTCTCATATTTTATTAATTTATTGAATTTATTTGTATTATTTCCGAGAATGGATAAATAAACTATGAGAATGTTTTCGAAAAAAAAATCAGTGATGTAATTTGGAACTATTTTCAAATTGAATCAATTTAGTTGAATGGCTTATTTCAGATCCATTTAATTAGACAGATGTCTGCATTTATTACACATTTCATTTTAACTATTTTATCTGCTATTATCGTTATAAATAACAGGAAATTATCAACCAAAATAACACTACTTGAAAATATTGGATACACTGCCATCTAATAGTGCCAGACATAAGGAAAATGATGTCACTTTCTTTAACAAGTCAATTTAATCCTATATAATATAAAAACATTCTTCAATAACTACTTTTTAATAAAAATACCTTGAGCTATATATTTAGACGTAGCATATATGACCCCTCAGGCCTCAGGAGGATGAGGTATGTTTAAAAAGTAAAAGGAAATAGATACTAAACGAAACTATCATTTTATCGATATGATCTAGCTAGACACAGACCCGCTTGATATAATAATATAGAATATTACTGTACCTACACACAAAAGTTCGCTTGTAGTAATAGTTATACAAAACTCATTGGTTATCTTTACAACATGTCATTCAAATGTGGTGCCTCTGAGACAAATGGAAGCTATTTGGTTTTGTTCTTCCAATAGAAATCAAAGTGACAAAATCATAAGTATTTCTATTGCAAGTAAACTGGTGGAAATTATCTGGGTACATGACAATTACTCACTACACAATTATAGAAAGTGTATTATTAATTGTAATTCTATACACAAATGTTTGTGCCATAAACAACTATTAACCAGTTAAAAATACGAGTAAGTATATTTCAAAGATATGTTGAAGATAAATATACAGTTTCGTATTCTTATCTCCAGGGCAACACATTCAAGAGCTTAACATTAAAATATTCTTATTTTTTTTCTTTCGTTATAGCTTGGATCCGATTTAATAAAACTATATAGCATGAACTGATTAATTTGGTAATTGTGGCGAAAATTTAACAACAGCTTATGGAACAAAGCTAAGGCACATTCCTACACCGCAATATTGGTCTGTATGTAATGAATACACAGGCAACAAAATTAATGAAGAAATCTCTGAAATGTATTCTACCTACCATCATTTCATATTCGACTTGTAATAAAAAGATTCTTCAGAGCACTTTTGGAATTCAAATATGCAGGACGATAACGCTAATCAGTATTAACACTAGAAAGAGTTATCAACAAAGCACAACACAGCCAATGCTCACACCGAGTCTCTGTCAATCACTACAAATGTTGCCTATTTAAATTCCAACAGATTAGAACAATATCGGCTACTTTAAAAATCTATTATACATTTTGTGTAACTTTTTCGTTATTACCTACATACATAGTTTTATACTCAGATACATTTTTGATGAACATGTTAAAATAACCTGGTACAACAGTCATATTTTTCGACCATTCATGGCTATAATCTTGGTGGAAGTACATTACCAGCGTTAGCAGTTGGTTGTTGCTGTTGGCTTCAGCATACTGTTGCAGATCGTTAAGATATGTAGTCGGTACTCATCCACCGGCTTGCTCTCGGCAACGTTGCTACTGGATCGTAGGGCAATCGTTCTCCGTCGTCAGCTGAACGGTGCAGTGACGGGCTTAGGCAGAATCATGGCATCACGATGAGGAGACTCTGGAACTTGCAATTGGATGTATTAGTATTGTGGGCGCAAATTTATCACACTTCTGATGTCAGAATCAGGGAAGCTTCCTATAGTGTAGAGACAGTTTTGATAAATAAAAGAGACAACTATCAAATCATACTTTCATTTATTCAGTTTGGCGCAAGGATATATCTTTAGATTACGTCGTGATTCTACATTTACATTTACAGCCCAGTTCGCAAAGCAAAGACATAGAACCAAGAGAAAGAACGGGCAATAAAACTCTTGATCATTCTTTTCAATAACTGTATATAACAATAATTAACAAACAGTGGTACAGCCAATTTATATCAAATATCGATGGTGTAGGTAGTTTTATATTACTAGAAAGGTCTTTCTTACAACAGAACATAATAAGCATTATTTAGCATCAATACAATTTACTAAATGTTTACCACAGGTATATACCTAATGAATCTCATTGATACGACTTGATCCACAGTATATTATTCTATCCTATATTACAATCTATAATATCTCACAAACGATCAAACTACCCACAACACAATATCAATAAGATAATGATTATACTATCTTACATTGTTTCCTAGATGATGAAACTAAAGAACAAGCAACACAGAATATTGGAGCACAGTGGCAATTAAATAGTCAGAACCATATCGTACCTGAGCCGTCGTCGAAGGAGAATAGGACGAGCTAGCCGAGCCTGTCGACTTATATAGGTACACCTTATTTACACGTTTGACAGTTTAACTGTCAAACGTCATGTCAGTGTCATTTAGTTGCCACTATCCTCTTACATATTATGTATAAATACTTGGATATCAGTAATTTCAGCCCAAAGCCTAGATATTATTACATATCTCTCACGTTCATATCAAAATTTAATCACTTGTTTAGAAGTTGTTTTAGAAAGAAAAATATCAGAGTATATCATAAGAATGAGTCGAGGCTAAAATGGGTCTCTAAAGGAATTAAAAGTTCCAGCAAAATGAAACGATTTTTATGCTTTCGATCAATCACGATTCGCTGGTAAATTACAGGAAGAAATACATAAACATTTATAGAAGAGTAATTAGGGCCGCAATAAGAAATACTATTCAGACAGCATTGGTTAGGTCTAATAACATATCAAGAGATGTTTGGCAGTTAATAAACAAGCATAGAAATATTAAGTCGAAGGGGTTGGGCATTGGTTCGCTATCTAAGGGTAACTGTGTCATTTCTGATCCATCTGAGATTGTTGACTTGTTTGCAACAACAATTGACTATGACTTCAGTTCATATAATTTCAACAGTAATACAGCCTTGGCATGTCTCAGGGAAAATACGGAGAGAATAGAAAGTGAAATGACTCTTGAATTAGTTAGTCCATGGGAAGTTGCTGATCTAGTTAAGAAAATGAAAATCAAGTTATCCTGTGGATATGATGGTATACCCATTACAGTAATTAAAGACAACATAGACATTTTAGCGGAACCTTTAAGTATATTTTTAAATAAATGTATTAATGGGGGGTTCTTCCCCGACCAGCTCAAAATACCCAATATATACCAATACATAAAAAAGGTTTGAAACAGGATCCTAAAATGTATAGACCTATTTCGCTGTTACCAACAAAATCAAAAATTTTCGAGTTACTTCTGAAAAGAAGATTGCTCAGACATATAGCCTCAAACAGCATTATAAACCCGAGACAGTTTGCCTATTTAAAAAATGTTGGTACACAAGATGCTATTAATACTTTAATTAATGACGTAATTACAAAATTAAATGATAAGCAAAAGGTAGCCGGCATTTTCCTAGATCTGAATTCCGCTTTTGATTCTGTCAATCATGAAATGCTCATCGCTAAGATGGAACATTATGGCGTAAGAGGTATATCAAAAGATTTATTTACTTCATACCTACAAAATAGGCATATATTTGCTGAGATCAAAGCTGAAAGTTATGAGGAAATTGGTATGGTCCGAACTAGAATTGAAAAAGCTTTCAAATCAAGGCTTATACATGTTGGAACCGGCGTTCCTCAAGGCTCTACCCTCGGGCCAATATTTTTCATTATTTTTATTAATGACCTTATCTTAATATATAAAATCCTTGCGTTACTGACTGACTGACAGACACGCTACAGCCGAAACTATTGGGCGCAGGAAGCTGAAATTTGGCATGTATGTTCCTTGGGGACCGTAGGGGTGCACTAAGATGGGATTTCCCGAAATTCCCACGGGATCGGCCAAAACGGGTAAATTAAAAAATAATGCAGGCGTAGCTGCTGGTGTCCTCTAGTTCGTAATATTACAAACAAGTCACCTGACCACATAAAACTAACTGTATTTGCTGATGATACTAATGCCATTGTTTCAGCAAATAGCTTTAGTAGTCTTTATTTTAAACTTGACGAAACTTTAGAATTGTTTAACCAATGGTTCATGCAAAACTGTCTGAAAATAAATACTCAGAAATCTAATATAATTATGTTTAAGTCAACAAATAAGAATTCGGATAAACTACTTTGCAACCTTAACGGTCACCAGCTGAACACAGTTACCACAGTAAAAATTTTAGGCGTACATTTAGATAGTCTATTAAACTGGAAAAGCGAGTTGGCTAGCATAGAAGCTGGCATTCACTCTACGTGTTACGTACTCAGAAGTTTGAGAGACCTCGTTGACTTGGAGCAACTCAGGACCGTTTACTTCTCATTAGTTGAATCCAAATTAAGGTATAGTGTTCTTTTTGGGGTGGCAGCTACCATTACAATATTCAGCGAGCCTTCATAGCCCAGAAGAGAGCCATAAGAACCATGGTTCGAATAGATCAGCTCGACTCGTGCAAACCGTATTTTAAGGATCTCAGAATTTTGACGGTCCCTAGTTTGTATATAATGGTCCTACTTACCAAATTTTCCAAAGACATTTATGGCTATGAAACTAAAGAGGAGAGACACAAGCGCAAGCATACGAGAAGAAGGGATATGCCATCCATGATAGCACCTGCTCTGAATGTTGTTAAACATAGCTCGCGGTTCAACTCGGTCAGACTCTTTAACAGACTACCTATAGATATAAAGAGTTCTATTTACCAAAGAGATTTTGAAACCACGCTTAAGGCATTTCTTGTTAAAGAGTGTTTCTACTCCGTTGACGAATTTACGGAACATAATGATTTTATTTGAACTTCCTGATTTTGACTTTCTGACATTTTTGATTTTATATAATTTTTATTAAATTTTATTGACATTCTTTGTATTACTTGTATGCCATGTATTGTGATTGATTTATTAATTGATTATTCTTGTATTTTTCATTTTTATTGCTTTATTACCACATAAGATATATCATTCAACACAATGTAAATTGTTTGTGAAATAAATAAATATATTAAGTCACTTGTCTTGTTGTTTTATCTTGTTAAATATCTTGAGTAAAACCCGTTAGTGAAATTATCTGACGTATACAAAAGTTTAAGAAATGACAGCAAACACAGCAATCTATTCTTAAAGATAGAGATGAGTTGTAATAGGTAAAATTAGGACTAGGTGCACCTGTTCTAGTCCTATCAAATACTTAATCCATATACCTGATCCACCTAGTATTGATATCGGTTCGTGAAATGCGATCAAGATTGTACTAAAGTACAACGCATACGAACGTACCGCGTACTTTAGTACTGTTTTTGCTGTCATTTCATCATTTATTTTATCTAGGTTATTGTAGCATTGAAACATCAAACATGTGAATACTACTACTATTACTACTACTACTTGTCAATCAAGTCAGCAATTTCGGTTTATATTTCCCCGAAAACTCAGCTGAACTATATCTCCCAATCCATTCCCTCAGGATGTTGACACACCATGTTGTGTTATGCATCAACTACTTAATTCCGTAAATCAAGCGGCAAGCTGTACGACAATTAATCACCGATGACTTATTCTGCTCTGATTAATGCTCAGCCACAAGGAAGTAACACAATGATGCTAAGGTGACGAGCTTCAGTAATCAGGCAACCATAGTTTAATGCTGTCCTTGTCTAACATGGCTGTATTAATAGGCAAACAATTAAACATAGATTTGCCGGTAATATTATTATATTGTGATAATTCGCGGTTATTCGGTCGTCGCGTGGTAAAGTAGATACATTGTTGTCAAATCTGCTAGGCTAGGAAATAGAGTAGGGTGAAGGCGTATGTTTTGGATGCAACTGGGATATTGCTAAGGGTGAAATGCAATTACCTTGAATAGAGTGCTCACTGTCTTTTGTGGTAGCGTAGTCGAGATACAATGATGTATTATAGAAAATAGTGCCGTAAATATCTCAATAAGCAATTAAATCTTTACTTTTATTTTATTAATACAGTCCTGTGTGAATTGTGTTTCAAATTAAAATTAATTCTAATGTGTCTAACGTAAAAGATCTGTCTATAATGATTTCAAAGGGGTTTTATAGTAGAGAGAAAATTACTTTCAATTTTCCCTTCTAACAGAAGTGCCTCAAATCCCTTCTAACAGAAGTGCCTATAAATTTAGCCGATCACAGAAAATGAAGTTGTGTAATGAAATCATTTAGCGAGAAAGAAAAGAGGCAACATATTTTTTACTGCAGATTAAAGTGGGTATTTTCAATAGTGTAAAATTAAAAGAGTAACCAAATTGTTGGTAGCACAGCAACATAATTACATAATATATACTAGTTTTGCACAGCTGGCTACAGAATGACTGTTTACAGGTTCAGACTAACCCACGTCAGTTAGATCCAAATTACATTACTAAGCTAGAATACTTCTTTAATTTAACATTCAAATCAATACAACGCATAACCTTCGGATATACTTGAATCTATAAACTTACAAGTTTCGGTTTACTACTAGAAATACTTTAGAAACGTTATTTTCTTTTACCATGTCCAAAGTCAGACCAAATTGAAATTTGAAAAGAAAATATCAAGTTACGAAAACTTGTTTATAAAAATGTCAGTATTAATTTGAGGAGCTCATAGCCAAGATGACAAGAGAACAAATTGTATAGTATAAATACTAAAATGTTCGGGTATATTTGCCTTAGGTACTGATTTTAGGTCCAGTGCTATGACTTGGTTTATGATTATAAAATATTTTGAGGATTTAAGAATCGATCATTTTTCGTAAATACGGAGAGAAAATGGTACTTAATTTTTGCTGTTTCCATTGTGATTTTCTGCACAAAATATTTTAATTAACACAATAAACATAAAAACTTATCTTAAATTAGTTCCAAAATAGTATCACACGATTGTTTAAATTTAAATCAAAAATATTAATAAATGGGATGGGATGTCCTATCGACAAAGATATGTTAGAAAAAGATTGATATCTCTTCCGCAATGCCGTATCGTAAAATTTCAAGTTTCCTAAAACATTATGTCTGATTGTTATTGTAACGGAATCCTATGGACCCCAGGCTGTAACAGTCTCAGAACTGATGTCACAAAACGCCTCCTTGCCGCAAGTCACAACATTGAAGCCCATACAAACATAGTCAATTAAAACGTATTAAGCCATCGCGCATAGTTTGCAGGGAAGCTCTCGTTACAATCACCGCTAGATTAGCCGCCGGGACTTACGGTTACCGCGTGACCGGCAGGTGGCTCTTCTTTCGCTCTTTAAAACCTTGTCAGCTGCTATGTACTGGTCTGTACGCAGGTTTAGACAGCGATTGTGAAAGTCCTGCATTCTACCAACTGATCGCGAATACGGAGATTCCCATCATACATCGCTCGTCTTCACATTCATCATCAACAAGGTACGAACCACTACTAATGGTACACGTGGTTATTAATAATACAACTATGTACAATATGTCATAGAGAACTTTATATTTTAGTCAGCCTGGTATATATATATATGGTGTGATATAGACATAGATACACAACAGAGTTATTAATGTTATACAGTACATGCAATAAATTACAGTAAAGTGAATAACAGACACTCACCAGACTTTTAGCTGCGTCGCTGCCAAACTTACCCCTTGCCCTGTGCTGATCACCTTCTCTTGAAGCCGCTTGCCTTGTTCTTCGATATCACTAAGCACTAATTATCGACCAACACCGAACCTCTTTCGCGCTAGGCCAGGTCCGATCTCTCTCGCGCCATAAGACCAACTGTCTAAACCACCACGCTAGAGCGTTTCCGAGATCTGCCCTCTTTCACGTCCCAACATTGACTGTCCGTGTCAAACACCACCACTACCACGTCACGCTGTCGTGGGACCCGACTAGCTCCGCCTTCTAAGACCCGACCGTCCAGTCAAACACAACCAACGCAACGCCTCTCGAATCCTTTACTACCTGACAAGGTCCGTTTCTTATCGTTGATCCCCTTTTTTATGATCCTCAACTACACCGCATGTGAACACTACAGTGCCAATATTTTCTCACATTTCATGGCTATTTCTTTACTTATATGCCTGTCACATAACTCTTACAAATTTGTCAAACTCTTGGGATTTATGAGTTTACTAATTGCATAACGTTGGCTCCAGCGTAGCGATAAGACAAACACATGTGGAAACAAGTATGCGACCTAAGGACTATATATTATTATTTAATTTGGTGTAGCGAGCAACACCATTACATTCCCCCCTCTGAAAATCAGACGCGTAGACTATGTCATAGCGTATGAGCTTTCACTAAAGATACAATAGCATATGTGTTAGAGTACGCCAGTTAAAACTGCATCTGGTCTTCCACCATTAACTATAGGCAAGTATCATACAACTTCCAATAAATAAGCACTGCTTCAATACCACTTATCCTACCTTATAGTTGATTGATAATAATAACCCTACTATACACTAACTAACTATACTCCGCCCATCTCCATATTATGACAACATTGATGCTTATAAGAATCCTGTAGCAATTGTTGCCTCAACTGTGACTAATCAAATACGAATGTTTTGCTTTGTCTATGAGACATTATTAAAATTCTTATATATCTGCATACTACTTCTCCTTAGACCTAAACTTCTTAGTAGAACTAGCGCACATAACCGGGATCACCAGTTGCCCGTAACCTATGTATTCCAATAAGCCAAATGGCGAATTAGCATTAAATTCTCAAAATAGTAGTACAATCTATAAGACATCCTATCCATGCTTAGAATGGGAGTGTACATACCAGATGTCTTCTTTATAAACGGGCAGCGTGGTATGATCAAGGTACCTGATTCGCCATTCTCACTCGTCGAAATCGGGTTCAGTAGTAGGTGTATATAGCGTCAGGTAGCAGTGGCTGAAATAGTTCGCACACACTCGTATAGGAGACTAGTTTTATCAAAATTGACAGACAAGTGGTTGCAATAGTTTTATATAATGAGCTAAATAGTTGTAAACAATAGTATACTGCAGCAGTCGGTTTCCCCAGACGATAGCTCGACAGTCCCTACAACTAAACAATTCTCAACTCGGTCCCACACTAGGAATGATTCCCATTTAGCTTGAATTGTACGCGCGGGGATCGAACCCACAACGTCCGGCGAGATGGCCGCTCCAATCAGTTCTTCATTCGGATCATCAAGCGTATCGACATGATATCTGCTTCATTATTAAGGCTCTGATTACAGTTAACGTAAATAACAATTACGATTATTACTCGTGCAGTTGGATGCAGTTGCCAAATATATTATGCCATAAAGAAAAGTTCTATATAACGAACGACACACATAAGGGCCTATGTAACTTAAACCTTCGTTTAATATTGTATATCTAAGAGTTCGGATCAGAGGGAGTTCACATGCTTGAAGGTACTCGATGTTCGCGTTTATAGTTAGTGAAGATAATGGAACTTAGCTCTGTGTAAGCTGATCCAATGTGAGATATGTCCTTCGACGCATACTGCAGCTATCTTGCACTTTACTGGAAAGCCGCTCCTTTGTAATCACTGCTCCACGGTCAGTACCCCACGTGCGGTAGATGACGTAGGATCCTGGAATTTTAAATGAAATGGCACGAGTATCAAACTTCCAAGATTATTCATATAACATACGACTTCTATTTGTGTACTAAACCCGGATACAAACTAACAGATGATTGGATAATGTGATGCGGATCACCAATGAATATTTTTCAGTACGGATGCGTAGTAAGTATTTTGTATGAGTCTAGCAACAAAATTTTATTTTTATTTGAACTCCAGAATCAAGTTAGCTGTTTACGAATATCGCACGATAGGGCTAAACTATGTCTATGAGTCTAGTATGCATTAAGACGTTGTCAGCATACTGCTTACACACCTATCGAATCTCATGAGAAATATGAACTCAATGTCAAGCTCTAAGCAAACCTGGGGCTCGAACCCTGGTACATTGAGCGTTCTTAAAAGGTATGTGTACATACCAGGCATAACAAATACATACATCATTGCCACTGGCAATCACATTGTAACACAGATGAATAAGTATTGTAAACACTCAGCTAAACCCAATTCTGAGATAGCCTAAACTGTAACAGTTAGGTATAATACTGATGTTTAGAATTAACACGTGTAGAATATCTATTTCCTATGACGCACGGCGGGTAGCGAACCCATCCCAAAGACGGCACAAATTACTTACAAAGCCATTACGTTTCTCAAAACAATGCGCCACATGTGCAATCATATCTTAACAAAGTAGCCCATCCTGTCCTATTCACGTGCGCGTTGGCGCGTCTGGACAAAGCACATCAATAATACAAAAGAACAATAGTTCCTATCTAGCCTTCTTTCTTTTAACTAATAAACATCTAAAATGTGTTTCCTTTTTTGTTTTATCCCTTTTTTCCACACGCTGACATTTGGAAACAAAATGTGCCAGATGTCGGCTTATTGCATCGCCTTTCTAGTTTGGGCAACAATTTTAAAACAAAACATTTTAAAATAATGGTCACTAAACCCAGCTCCAGGCGCACATTATCGGCGAAGTATTAATTACTGCTATAATAACAACAATTAACAAAATAGTTTCGTGTTCAACAATAGTGTGCATTCTTTTTATGTTTGGGAATCGAACCTAAAATATTTAAAATCACATTGTACGACTTCTATAAAGCCGACGCCGATCATTAGGTACATGAGTATAATATCCGCCGACTTTCACCAATGCTCAGAAATCGAACCTAGAGCTTTTATAAAGTATACCAAAATACTGCAGTGGGCTAATATTACCCTAATCTACTTGCTAACACGTTAGGAAACTAAATTTACTGATATATGACCTCAGAATAATCCTTTTCTCAATTAAATCTCATGTACACTTCATCAATAAAAACCCATATGCATTCCGTAAGAATCTCAACTCAACCAATGTAATAAACTAATAGATGCTTGTCCAAAGAACGCGTATGCATAAGATAGATATTATTACTAGATTTCGTAATTTAATACGTTTGTTGACACTATTTTGAAATATCGTAGCAACAGGAGTCAAACCCGCTATTTCATTAAGTTTGTAGAAACCATTTTAATATATCGTAACAACAGGAATCGAACCCGCTATCTCAGTAAGTTTGTTGAAAACATTTAAAAATATCGTAGCAACAGGAATCGAACCTGCTATTTCAGTAATTTTGTTGAAAACATTTTAACACATCGTAGCAACAGGAATCGAACCTGCTATTTCAGTAAGTCAGTGTAATAAATTCCTGTCCCGCAACTCCAACAAAATATTATACATTATTTATCCTTAAATAATTCCCTCTTATTATATACAGTTGTCGAACACGCTATTAATAAAACGGCGACTAGTTTGTTGACGTTGCACAACAATATAGTTATCGTCACAGACATTGCTCAGGAGTCTTACCTGATTTAACTACACTTAGGTGTTCTACGGAATATTCTGGTGGGCATTATACATTAATCTTAAGCCATGTTATTGTCCTACACCAGATATCCTTTAAATATAATCTATATAACATAAAATCCTTCTCTTTCTTATCCGAAATTAGTTCTAACCATCGCTAGTCTGTATCACGAATCGGACTCAAACAGCGAACCTGATACGAAAATGCTTGTAACCAATAATATGCTTATTATCGAGAGTCGAACTCGAGATATTTAAACGTAAGGCATTTTCTGTACCCAATAATATAACCACTGTCGAGACTCGAACTCGACATACAGTATAAATGACACGCATGAGCTTTATGTAAAGCGTTTCAACATATTAGTCCGTTATATGTCTACTTTCAAGATACAGTGATATTAAAAGAGGAACCACAGTGCCATAAAAATAAATAACACATGCGAAAGTGTGGCACTTAGGCGCAATATCGCCCCCCTCGGACTATTAAATATTAAGATAATTGCCGTGACTTAAATATTATTTCGTCTTTCTGAAATGAACATGATCGTCTATCGCTTATTGAATAACAAGTTGTGCCTAATTAGATCGATATTTTCCTACTTTGTGTATTGTTATTTCTCTACGTTGTGTTTGTATTTTTCTAAGTTGTGTTTGTGTAGTAACTCTTTAGTTCTTCCTCGTTGTTCTGAAGTGAATCAGAACATTTTATGACGAGGATCCTGGTCACGGCACCAAATGTAACGGAATCCTATGGACCCCAGGCTGATTAAAATTTTAGTTTTCTTAATAACTGGGTTTAAAATGCCAGCCCCGCCAAGTAATTTTGTGGCCAGGGTTCCCGCGCACCTTCCCGCGCAGGACCATGGAATTCGTCCTTACTTTATATTCCTCTGCTGACAGCATTTACCAAACGTAAATGCTTATAATTGAATGAAAGTGGACATCAAAATACTAAAGACAGCGATACATTAGTATTGGTTTGTCATCACAAAATCTCTCTCCATATATTCATGCTTCACATATTGGTACTTGAGTACAAGGCAGCGTATCTCAGAGACGGCAGCTCCAGGGAGACGGAGAACATGATCCAGGTATATTAGTCATATAGTATTATCGGTATATATTTCCGTGTGGTTGACGGCATAGAATACAAGTGTCACCACCCCCTATCTTCCCGTGGGTGTCGTAAGAGGTGACTAAGGGATAACACGATGCAAATACTATCTTTGCGTAGAGACGGAAAACTCGACATCAAACCCTATACGACTGCCTCGTTGGTCTCACGGCATAAATGCGCGCGTAGGATCGGGAGGTCCCGGGTTCGATTCCTGGGTCGGGCGGTGTTATTGGGTTTTTCTGTCACGAAATTCTCAGTAGCAGCACGAAGTCTGGAAATGTGCCCGGTACGGCAATAGGCTCGCCCCTTATTACGTGGGACTAAAGTATATCTGGCGAAAAGTGGGTGTAGAAATACACCTCTGCCTACCCCTTCGGGGATAAAAGGCGTGACGATATGTATGTATGTATGTATGTATTATCGGCGACGAGTATTTCAGCGATACCCAGTGTATAGTATTGAGCGTACAGTAACAGTCTCAGAACTGATGTCACAAAACGCCTCCTTGCCGCAAGTCACAACATTGAAGCCCATACAAACATAGTCAATTAAAACGTATTAAGCCATCGCGCATAGTTTATAGGGAAGCTATCGTTACAATCGCCGCTAGATTAGCCGCCGGGACTTACGGTTACCGCGTGACCGGCAGGTGGCTCTTCTTTCGCTCTTTAAAACCTTGTCAGCTGCTATGTACTGGCCTGTACGCAGGTTTAGACAGCGATTGTGAAAGTCCTGCATTCTACCACCTGATCGCGAATACGGAGATTCCCGTCATACATCGCTCGTCTTCACATTCATCATCAACAAGGTACGAACCACTACTAATGGTACACGCGGTTATTAATAATATAACTATGTACAATATCTCATAGAGAACTTTATATTTTAGTCAGCCTGGTATATATATATGGTGTGATATAGACATAGATACACAACAGAGTTATTAATGTTATACAGTACATGCAATAAATTACAGTAAAGTGAATAACAGACACTCACCAGACTTTTAGCTGCGTCGCTGCCAAACTTACCCCTTGCCCTGTGCTGATCACTTTCTCTTGAAGCCGCTTGCCTTGTTCTTCGATATCACTAAGCACTAATTATCGACCAACACCGAACCTCTTTCGCGCTAGGCCAGGTCCGATCTCTCTCGCGCCATAAAACCAACTGTCTAAACCACCACGCTAGAGCGTTTCCGAGATCTGCCCTCTTTCACGTCCCAACATTGACTGTCCGTGTCAAACACCACCACTACCACGTCACGTTGTCGCGGGACCCGACTAGCTCCGACCTAGACTGGCTCCATAGAAAATGCAATGCTAAAATATTAACATTTGAAAAAGAGTCTAATTTTTGTAGTTCAACTAATATTCAAGTAAAAATGTCGACTGAAAAGTTTAATTAAAAAACGGCCGTCAGCCTTCTGCCAAAAATGAACGGTGACGAAAATATTACTCGAGAATTGATTGACGTAATTGATTTGTATGATTCAATGCTTGATGATGGTGGTAAGCAGTTGTTAATTAACTTTGTTCGAAAGAATCGTTTAACTTATGGAGCAAAAATGCGTTTAGCTATTTCTTATAGTTCTGTTGAGTTACTATTAGGAGATATGCGTACACATTTGCTGACTCGCAAATCTGATACAGCCTTACAGTCTAGTTTACAAAAAGCTAGGCAAAAGGAAAAGTCTGTTAAAGAATTTGGCGAGGAAATTGAGAAATTATTTGTAGACCTAACTATTTCACAGGCAAACGGCGATGAAAATGCGTATAAGATATTGCGCCCTCTTAACGAGAAGAACGCAATTAAATGTTTTTCGGAAGGCTTGAGAAGCCAACGTTTAGGAACTATCATCGCAGCACGAAATTTGACATCTTTAAAAGATGCCATCAGAGTGGCCGAAGATGAGTCTAGTTCAGCTTCTAAGATCCGACCGTCCAGTCAAACACAACCAACGCAACGCCTCTCGAATCCTTTACTACCTGACAAGGTCCGTTTCTTATCGTTGATCCCCTTTTTTATGATCCTCAACTACACCGCATGTGAACACTATAGTGCCAATATTTTCTCACATTTCATGGCTATTTCTTTACATATATGCCTGTCACATAACTCTTACAAAGGAGAATGACCAAATTTGTATGGAAGATGGGCTAAGTTTGCTTCTCGATGATTTGACCAGTAAAATATAGTAAATATACTCCTAATTAAATTAGGAAAAAATGAATACGATATTCGGTGGCAGTTCTTAGCTATCGAACATTAAAGATTTCAAATATTTTGAGGTTAAGTATTGTGATAGTTACATGATTTAATCATATTAATAGTAGTTAATTACTTAATCATCGCCAGCGCTTCGAAGAGTACTTACGTTACGCCGTCGGTCCCAGTTGTCATGAAGGTCTTTCACCATCGTACGTCGTTACGGAGAGTCAGTACCCTCCATTAAACCGATACTTACTGGTCTAAACCATACAATATCGCTATCCCTGTGGGTTATGGCGGTCAGTCTATGGAAAAGCTAATATTCTGCCATATCTGGTTAGACTAGTAAGCGCACCCAGGGCTCCTAGACGTTGAAGTCTTGGATGCAACCGACATAACGCTAGGACGATGATGATATGATTGACTAATATTACAGGCATTTATTAGAAGCCTCTATGTATATTATACAATATAGAAAATAGTTGTAAAAAGAAGTGGGGCTACGCAACAAACGTTTGTACATTATATTAATTATGGTTTTTTTTAGTCTGATATATTTCTTACTGAGAATTCTCAATACCATGTGGTAAATGGGAATTTCAGTGAGGCTAGTTCACAAAAGATAAGCTCATTCCATTGGACTTTATTACAAAGTTGGCATTAAAACTACACTGTTTTATGCTTAATAGGTAAATAAAACACAGTTTTTATGTTGTTCTTCATTTTATTATTAAAGTTCTTCAAATAAATCACCTCAAAATGAAGCAGGAGCTTGTATACCGTATACCATAATGTGGTGCAGGTAAGACCTCATAAGTTACAACAGCTTCAATTCATGTGTTTGCTTAAATTAAGCATTCTAAACATAAGACTCCGTTCAATTCCTGAAACAAACAATTAAAGTAATTTGAATATTCGGTGAGGAGAGGACGAGAGAATTGTAGGGATTGAAAAGAGAAGTAGGTAAACAACACTTTCACAGACTAGCCCTATCCATGATGTCAAATTATTGAGCGCCGAATCAGATAGCTTGTCCAAAGAACGGACGTGTTGCTGCCGAGGTACCGCAAAGGAAGAGTTAACATAACCGCAATCCTCACCACGGCTAGCTGTTCTACGTCCAGACGACATACTAAGGTTACCAATAAAGACTGTCTCAAACTTTAGTCAACCCACGAGTCTTGATAACACAAAATAAACTTGTTTGGTCTACAAAGGATTGTTCATGTCAATATAAACGACGGTAAATGACTTATTTTCCAATTAAGAGATATTAACATAGGTGAAAAAGCAATTTGACTGTTTTCATGTCAAAATAACTGACGTAAGACATTATAGATGCCAGTATAATAAAAATGTGTTCCCATATTTTCGATAAGTACAAAACATTATTTCGTAGGTAATATGTTACAAAAAGGATAAACATATAAATAATATGTAGAAAATATTTCACAACAATACATCTTTCAAAATATCATAAGATTTTGGTGTTATTTTGCTTATTAGAACTTTTATTATGTCACCCTGTTTTCACTATGAATGTCATTTTTCCCTATTAAAAGGAGTTTGCAAGAAACTGTAAACATTTGCCGAAATATGCAAAATGAGTTTTGAATATGAAATGGCGATGTCACTACCGGAACAACGCAGATACTTTTATTTTAGAACTAAAAATCCCCATTACGCTTTAACATAAAATTAATATATATAAAATTATAAAATAAAAGAAGATTTTCCATATATGAATGGTTTAGAAGCAAACGTGCCACAAAATAGCCCAGTTTTGGTCATTATCCTTTGTCAAACTCTTGGGATTTATGAGTTTACTAATTGCATAACGTTGGCGCCATCGTAGCGATAAGACAAACACATGTGGAAACAAGTATGCGACTTAAGGACTATATATTATTATTTAATTTGGTGTAGCGAGCAACACCATTACATTATTAACTAAGTGATCAATTGATCATACAAAGAATGCTTATTACATCTGTATTAAAATATCTAAAAGAAAAATTTACAGTTATTCCCTCACATAAAACTAGCATCGTATAAACAAAACATCAACGATATTGCTAAGCAAAGCTAACCAATAATAATTTATGTATGAAAATACAGACACACTCGTAATAAGAGAACGCGATATGTAACAAAACCTTTTTATTTTTATTCAAAACAAGTTAATTAGAAGGAGATCTGAAGATGTGTTCAATATTCAGTATTTGTTTGATGAAAGAGAGGCCTAGACATCGTTTTTGATTTGTGAAATTGATATACACTTAATCTTGGAATGTTTGTATCGGGTGTGGCGATATAAATAGTGTAATGTAGTAGTTCTCTATATTATTTTATTAAGATAATGAAAGCAACTTGTTTATTTGCGCTTGTTTTTGAAGGCATTGTGTCATTTGAAATAAACTGTATCAAATTTTATGAATTGATACTTTGGATTGCGTTTACACTCAAATAGGCGTCAACTTTACGATAAAAAAATATAGATTCCAAGAACTATAAAATGAGATATAAAAATAAATTATAGCATTTCACTTTCTGTAGCCAAAAAGAACCTCAAGACAAATCTTGAGGTTGTTTTTAAACAAAAATTTGTCAATCACCTTTCTTATTTGTTGTAATGTGTAGAGATCGAACCCACAATAGTTAAATCACTACGTCATCTGTGTGGTCTATAATTACTGTACTATCTGCAAAAAACTCTATTTTATTAAATTTGTACGTCACATAAAAAGCATAGTAAATCACAAAACGAATAATTTATTTTATTAAAATTCGCGCAATGAGAAACTGTCGTAAAATCTATCTCCAGCCATATCATTACGGACTTTTGCAGTTCTATTACGGGGCATTACCCTCCCACAAAGACTGGTAAGTTCTGGCAGATAATCATCATAACTATGGTTAATTTGAGTAGTTTTGTTCGTAACTGTCACGCTGATAACTGCGTGGTTAGCAGTAAAATGTAAGTATGAAAGTTTCCGTTCTTCCTCGTAGTATGTGGACAGTCGATAATTGTTCGTCTCCGCTTATTGCTTGCTCGTGGTACAATGTAAATGTACGTTGTTAAATGTAAATTAATAGAAAGATGAGAATTAGATGTTATTTATTATTTTGATGTATAGTTGTGCGCACTGTTGAGTCCAAGTCAAATTTGTTTTATCAATATAGGACTTCTGTTATATACATTACAAGTTTACAAATATTTGTATTCACTAATGTTTCAGCCAGGTCCTGGATCTGTGCCGTCTGCGACTGATGCCAGCTTAGAAGGATTTCCAGCCTTCGAGTATTATAGGGTATACACATGTTCTGAAATCATCATCATCCTCATCATCCTCCTCACGACAACTCACTATAAAAATGCTTAAGTCTCAATCTATCACGCTGGTCTAGTGCGTGTTGGTAGAGAGCATGTGTCTTGCTAAAATATTATGGAGAACTTTTATATAATATGAGGTTTCATCTTCATATTGGAAACATCGACTAAGTATAAATAAAATTTCACAAGAAAATATAATCTTAATTCAGCCATCTGCCAGATATTCTATGAGCTGAGTGAGGTCGGAAAGAATGTGTATCGTTAGAGAAAAGCATTAGGTCCGCAGTGAGCCCCAAATAGTCGGGATCACGCAAACGACGTTGATTCACAGACGTCCGGTGAAAGCCTGCACACAAATGATCATACACTCTTTTCATTTCTACACCAGATATAGTATCTCTTTAAAACTGCCTTGAAATATGTCCTTTTGATGCTGCATGCATATTGTTGGATATGTCGGACGTTTAGATGATAGTAGTTTTGATGAGATTTTGGTCATGAGGCGTTAGATTAAAAGTAAATTGCGAATTATCATTTATCGAAACGATTGTCTCAATACATCACCGTAAATATCCTTAACTTTTAATTTTGCTTTTATAACAAATTTTATGTTAATAAAACCATAAAAAGTACAGCAATTAAGTATGAAAAATGATGACATCATAAGTTAGTACTCAGTACATTATGCATACAAAATTAGCGTTTTGAGAGATGATATAAAGTAACTGATTTGACTAGACAGTCCGATCCCTAATTGGTCACTGTCCGAATCTGTCAATATCTAAAAGGGTCACAAAATGCCGCTTAGCTTCGTGTCGCTCGTTTTGAAAATTGCAAGATCTTACATAAAATTGACAATGAGAAACTACCCAATATTTAACTGAGAAAATAATTTCATTATCTTCAAAATCGCAGCGTTTTTCAAACTAATAAAATTATATACAAACACACTATATGTCTTTATTATATTTTTTGTAGACATGTCTATCTACGTATGTACGTACCTACGTACTCTTATATTGTTTTTAAACAAATAGTGTCCAGAGACAAATTGATCACTACATCAAGAAATATTTCCTTAGAGTCCTTTGGATGGACAGGCAGAAAAAGCTTGTCCATAAATATAACTATAAATATTCTTATATTTTAATCTGCAAGGTTGGCTTAAGCGGTGAGTGTCGTGGGTTCGATTCCCACACGAGACAACACTTTGTGTGATTCATAAATTGTTGTTTCGAGTCTGGGTGTTCATTGTGTCCGTTGGTTGTATGTTTGTAAAGTCCCCCGCGACACAGTATTGATTCCTAGTGTGGGAACTCCCACACTAGGAAAGTCTTATAAAAAAGATAAAGATATTTTTTTATTAGGCCAAATTTTTGTTTATTAGGTCAATAAGCAGTTTTATAGTGTAGTTATTAGCGGCCATTTTCAATATTCGAACTATAGATAGATCTGTAGATTTTAGATTCGTTTTTGACATAAGCTCCATACAAAATATGTCAAACATTCCGTAGTAAGTCTTCTCCTTTTTATACTACATTTGCATTCTTGTTCTACTCTTTTTATTAAAATTTATCGGATTTGTAAAATTAGGGTAACTCGTGGTCATGAGCTGCAAACTAATAGATTGTAAATTGCTGCAGGTTTATATACCGTTACTTTCCGAGACATGCTGTTCCACCATAAAGGTCAACGCTCATTAGAGCCACCCGGCACCCACTCCGCACGGCGTCCACGAGTGGACGTCGCGCGGTCAACCAGCGGACCGCGCGCCGTCAACGAGTGAACGCCGCGCGGTCAACCAGCGGACCGCGCGCCGTCAACGCGTGAACGCCGCGCGGTCAACCAGCGGACCACGCGCCGTCAACGAGTGAACGCCGCGCGGTCAACGAAATTCACGAATGATTCACGGTGTTCCCAGATGACATTTATAAATTACCTTGTTTGCTGACTAAAATTACCGTGTTTTGAGTAAAATTACCTTAAACTTATTTCAAATTACAGTGTATACTACATGGTTAAATTAATCGGTTTTTATAATTATTTAATACTTTTATTCAGAAATTATTCTTCCAAAAGTTCTTGCTCATAAATCGACGAAGTCATTTTATTCATTTATCTTTTGGTGGGAGTAAATAAATACAGTTTCCATTATTTTCTCCGAAAGGATTGTTGTCAAAATGTGAGTCAAAATATTTCCCTATAAGGTCTTCGTAATTAATTTATTTCATTTTTAGGTTAATTTATTTCTTTTTCTAGTTTTTATATCAATTAACTTTTTCAAGTAATGCAATGACCACACACAACTAGATACTAAACTTTCGTCTATGAACACACCTACTAACTACAAATTTTAACATAAGGTATGCTCATGAAAAACACTACATAAAATATTTTTAATTCTGCCGGATTATATTACCTGCCAAGTAATGAAATCGTTAATGATTTCCCCGACATCACCAACTGCGACAGCCAGTGTTGCCAATAAAGGATTACTCGTAAGAACATAATATATTTTTGAGTAAAAATAAGAGTACCTATCATTTACACGGTAATTAATAATTAAAAATACCTTAGAAAAGAACACGGTAGTAGCTTATTACCGTAGACCGTATCTTGCTCAAAATTACCGTGCATCTACGGTATTTACCGAGTATCTGGTAACACTCGGACGTGAATCATTCGCGGGCAGCGCACGGTCCGCTTCGGACCCGAGCGTTGGCGACGAGCCGTCAACGCGCGGCAAGCATGCGAGCAGCGAGTTGCCACCGAGCCGTCCACGCGCGGACAGCGGGTGGACCACCCGCCGCCCGCGCGTGGACGGCTTACGACAGAGGCGATCCGGTGACGCTAAGGAGTTGATTTAGTGAGCGCATACCCATACAAATTCATATAAAGAATACTAACCGCACGAGGCGAGGCGGTGCGAAGTGGGTGCCGGGTGGCTCTAATGAGCGTTGACCTTAAGTCTGAACAGTCATGTTCGCGAGTTGCCTCCATTAAAAGAAACAGTGGATGCTCCTTTTTCTACATCTATACTTTGAGAGGATTACCAAATGAACATAATTTATTGCTTGAGTATGATATCAATAACTATTAATTTTTGCATTAGTAGATAACCTACAATGTGAAGCAGTTGCAGCTCCTTACAAAGATAACATTCAAAACCATTATACTGGCAGTTAAAAAGAGTGGCCACAAGTTTTATTGCCCGTTCTTTCTCGTGGTTCTACCTACTGCACTGCGAACGTGGCAGTAAATGTTAATGTAGAATCAGCTAGTAATTAAATTTAATTATTATTTCATATGCGTCACTTTGTGGCCTGAATGAACAAATGACTTTGACTTTGATAGGTTGATAAGGTGTCCCTTGTGCATTTCTTGCTATTTTTATTTTATTTATTTATAGACTCACGCCTGTATCCCCGAAGGGGTAGGCAGAGGTGTAATATTACACCCACATTTTGCCATAATTTTTTAGGTCCCACGTAATAGGGGGCGAGCCAATTGCCGTACCGGGCACATAACCAGACTCCGTGCTGCTACTGGGAATTTCATAACGGAAAAACCCAATAACACTTTGCCCGACCCGGGAATCAAACCCGAGACCTCCCAATTCCACGCGCACATTACATAGTGATTTCAGATACATCACTATAATTTTATAACAACAACGGTATGTGCACAATACAGTTTTAATCTTTACGTGTATCTGAATAAAAATACCTATTCAGATGTCTGTTTGTATTTACTTATTACTGTCGGTCATACATCCCTGTAAAATATGAATCATTATAGTCTTCCTCCGTTCAACCATTCCTATTTATGCCTACCAAAGAGGCCTTTTCAAGCTCAGTACTTACTGAGCTCGAAAAGACTTGTTTGGTAGCCATAAATAGGAATTACTAGGACTTATTATTACTTAAGACGTATTCCTTATGGAGCATATATAATTCATGTGGCCTAACCATAACTGACGCTAGGTAATCGGATTGTCGGTACCATTCTCTATAGCTGTACATATTAAATATTCACTATAAGACTCATTTAGTCAGGCTCTGTAATGGCGACTGTTCATTTAATACGGCGACGACTGGTAATTTCCGATCGAAACATATTTGGATCATAGAAATCGTTGTTCCGATAACCCAGAGGGTTTCGAATTCAAACCACTGGCGAGCACCATTATTAATGATTACTTACTAAACGTTGAAGGAAAGCATGCTTAAGAATAATTTCCAAGGTAGTAGAGCCTTGCTGATTTCAGCATGAATGTGCCGGCTCGACCGGGGAAGTACTACCCTCTCACAGAAGATCAACGTAAAGTAACAGAACCCAAACTGTTGCATTTCGTTCGGTGAGTGAGAGTGCCGGAGGCCCCATGCCCTATTCCTACTCCCTCATCCCACTCCTTATACTATCCCTTTTCCCAACCCCAAGGGGCGGCAACGCACTTGTGACTCCTGTGGTGTTGTTTGTGTCCATGGGCGGCAGTAATTGCTTACCATCAGGCGATCCATCTGCTTGTTTGCCGCCTATTACCATAAAAAAAATGTTTCAGAGTTTTCCTTAAGGAGCTCGAAATTCATGAAGAGCACACACTTTGTCAGCGTGGTGGACTTTAGTCTAATCGTTTTTATTGAGGAGAGGCTGGTGTGCAGCCGAGTAGTAGTTTTATTTATTGTTAAGTGTCCAGTAGTACCTACCTAATCATAATTAGGTCATTTAGGTCGAGAAGGTTAATAATAATATCGGTTATTAACATAGCCCTTGCACAAGCCTATAAAACTGCTGTTTGGACAAAATACTATATCAATTTCTTTGTATCACAAACTGTTAGCAAAAACATAGCACGAAACAATTCGTTTTCATATTATCGTTCATAAATAGTTCATTCGTGTATCATAACAGAAAGCACTGCGGCAAATCACAGACAATCTCTTACTAGTATTTATTGCCTAGATTTTTACGAGGGAATATTTCGACGTATATTTAATAACGTAATAGGGCTCGGTGTCGCTTGAGTTACCTCGACCGACGGAATATCAATCTTTAATTTCTTGCTTATAGCCTTGTGTGGTATCTCAAACGACAAAATAGCGCCTGGTCGCGGAGACGTAGGTATGTCGTGGGCTGAGGGATTCTCCATGTACAGGGAGTAATCTTCCAAATAAGACGAAAGCTTTATATAAAACTCCTTTGTCTTTTCATAACATCTTTGTTTGAAGTAATCGTGCTCAACGTCTTGATAATCGACGAGTTGTGTGTTATTGCTGTTGAATTCATTCCAATAGGAATTCAGCATTGCTAACCTTCTCTGGATGTTAGAATAAGTTTTACGCTCAGGTCCATCTTTCTTAAAGTTGACAAGTACTTTCTCAATGCTTTGCATAAGCTGGTACTGAGTAGCGCAAATGTCTTCCATTTTCGATGGTGTGGAAATGCTATTTGATACGAATGCTAATTGAAAAGAAATGCTACTTGATTGGTAATGATGTGAACTGCTGTTCTGATAATTTGGAGTAGGTATTTGCTGCCTCACGACGTATATAGGATAATAAGATTGACTTACCGATGCGACCCGATTTTGGATGGCCGAATAGGTTTAATCCTACTTACACTATACACATAAACACTGCTGATACACTTTATTGTTAATATTGATTGATGATAGTTAGTAACACCGAGTAAAGTCACTGTTCGTTACACGTGTCACTTCTAAAATGCTTGCTATGCTGGATCGCTGCGCAACCGCGTGGCAATTATATAGACACTGTCCGAAATTAATTCACACACGCGAGAACACAGATTCTTTGCTCGAAAAGGACCATCAAGATGTATGGGGTTTTCATACACCTTAGAATGCTAAGAAATGATAGTTATGATTTGCTTGATAATAACTGATTTATTGCTAATAAAAGTAATGATAGGAATGCTAAATGAGAACGCGCGCGATGAGTGCTTGTTGCGAACTGAAATATGACGATTATGATTTATAGCGATACAAGTAAAAAGCTGATGTGGCAAATGTGCGGTGTTGCACCGTACAGATACTTTCTTCAAGATATGGCGTCGTCAGAGTGTGGAAATCAGTTTTTATCTGACGTAGGTCGTGTACACAAGGGAATGTGTTTTACAAGTATTCCAATTGTAGTTTAAAAATAAAACACAATTCAAATCGAACCAGTCGTTCCTGAGATTAGAGTATTTAAGCAAACAAACAAAATCATCAGCTTTATAATATTAATATAAATAAAATATCCGTAGTCACCCATCGAGGTGACAAATTGGCAGTGCTCATCTACGTGGGGAATTAATACGAGTTTACCCAACATAAGACCTACGCCGATTCGATAATCGTTCTGTGGAATCAAAACTCGGAGTGAGTCGAGCGAGCGACTCACTCCGAGTTCTGAAACTATCTGACCTTGAAGTGCGCCAATCATCGCACCAGATGCCGATTTAATTAAGGTGAGTCGTAAGCTGGTTAAACTCGTACTAACTTCTTGATGGTATACTTTAAACGATAAAACAGTTTAAACGGTGCCTGGTGTAGGCGTATAGCTGGCAGGGAGTTATTGCAGTGGCAAGAGGACCTCGGGTTCAAACGGAAGGCGCGCACCACTGACTTCCGAAGTTACATGCTTATTACATTGTTTATTATCGATTTTAAATTTAATTCATTGAAATCAAATTTGTGACTGTTGATTCTCATTAAAATTGAATTTTATTCATATATGTGGCCCGAAATGAGTTTCATTCCTATTTTATTTTCTTAATAATACAGGCTGTCTCGTGTCCCGGCCCCCGGGACTTTCAAAATGTCGAGACTTTGCAAATCCTACTCCTAACCGTCTGTTGGCTGGAGCTGGAGTTATCAGGAGTCCTCTGAAGTACTTTTGCATCAAAAATCCAAAAACTTTATCTGGAAAATTGTTCAGGATTTATATAATCTATACATTCTTTTTTCCACTTTATCTTCGAATTTGATTTATTGTTGTTTTATATGAATATCTAAGCTCTTGTTGGTGGATCTTCTTCCATGACTGCGCCCTTACATTACAGTACCTATAAGAGTTTTCTCTAGTACAAAAAACGGTTACATCTCTCGCTTACAATTCTCGTGTGGTAATACAAAAATAAGTGGTCGTTTACTAGTGACATATTGTGTTCGCTTTATATATGTCTGTATCATCATCTCAATTGTGGAGAATATATTGTTCTTAGAGCTACTAGTTTATTGTCTTTTTTAAGTTGAATAAGGAATTGGTGTCAAATGCGTCGTGATGATTCTATGTGTACTACTAAAAAGGGCTATTTCTTTCTCCTTTTCAACATTTAATAATCCTATGATTATTGAATGTTGCTATATATCAACAAAGATGCTTCCACCTTACTGAATTTCTTTACTAATTCGGTGCTACCTTCAGTCAATCAGAAAATCAGTGTCCAAAAGATTTTCTTGCCTTTTTTCGCATTGTGTTGTCATGAAAGATAATCAGTTTACTAACTATGGTTTAATGAGTTTAACAACTTTATTTTACCATTGTTTTATTCTTTTGCCGGATATTGCGTGATTTGTGTTTGTGAATGCAATATGGGAGATGGATAAATAATTTTTAGTATAAGCACGGTTCCTGACGATGTACCCACATCGTCAGGAAATAATCAACGCTATTTTTATATTCCCTTAAATCACATTTCTCAGGGTATAGTAACCGGAGCACCATATACACAGTATTCATGCCAGTAAAATTATTATAAATAATCTAATGGAACATGTTTACACGTTTGTGAATGTAGTAGCAGTTAGATAATATTTTCCATAAAACTTACAAAATTTTAATACAAGATTATACTAAAATGTGTCAAACCTACTGAAATCGAAATGGCTTGACTTCCAAAAGTTCTTTCAGAGCCATTTAGTATTTAAACTCGTCAATCATACGCAAATATAAACCTAAAGTAGGTAAACCATTTATCCAACCAATGACGCTACCACCCAACGCTATTCATCAAATCAAATCCAGTGAAAACTAACCACGGGCATCGTTCTCAATTCCTGAACCTTAAAAAGCAAAAGCCGTGGCAATCGACTTCCAAACACTTTTCATTTTCGATCTAACGTCAATTGGAATTTTTTAACGTTCATTAGGTACTATGTGTCCATAAATACCGGATTTCCAGTAATGATCCAGATGTCCAGTAATGTATGTTGTGCATAGGATAAATGTCGAACGCTGCTTAACAGAACGCGTTAAAAAGGGTACCGCTTTAATGGATGGACTGAAGCTATGATTTTTTGTTATGATTTATTTTATATTTACGGCAAAAGTGTGAGCTTTTTATATTTGCTGCGATTTAAGGAGCTGTTAAGTCAGTTGTGATGGAAAGGGTATTTCAGGCCTGTATGGGATAAGCCTTATGAATAAAGCGAACATATAAAATAAAGTAAAAAATAAATTAGGATGGGCTTTTATTACTTCTGATTATTTGCGTGAGATTCCTTTCAAATCGTCGCTCACAAAACGAACGTGGTGCCAGAAGGCATTTATGGCCAAATTACAAAACACCGTACATACCTACGTAAATATAATAAATCTCTGTCTTTATCCATT
This sequence comes from Euclidia mi, assembly GCA_944739405.2. NCBI lineage: Eukaryota > Metazoa > Arthropoda > Insecta > Lepidoptera > Erebidae > Euclidia > Euclidia mi. Next base: position 101,033,245 of record OX123181.2, read on the forward strand.
TATGATAATCACCGTCCATTTGTAGCCGTTCCCTTTAATTGAAACCCATAGTGATAAAGATAGTTTTGTGTACTTAGAAAGCGAAATCGTTTTGGTCAGTTTCTGTGTATTAAAAAAAATTACCTCAAATTACGTAAACATTACACATTTTGCACAAAATAATCCTTTCCCTAAAGTGGTATAATAGTTATTTGCAAATATCGTTGAATATGAAGTATGTACATTGTACAGTGACGAAGCGGTTTGTGCACAGTCACAACCTTGCAGAGTTGATATGAGTGCCGTTATGAGATCCGGACGAACCAAGCAAGAGCTGCGATGAGGAATAGACGTGGTATTTATATTTTACGTGCTTCTAATATATCGGTCTACACATCACCATTTTGTCAGGATGCTTAATGAATCTATACATATTATTATTATGAATTAAAGTCCCACAGCCATCCCTTTAGCCTATACCTATTCATGCGATAAACTCGATAAGTACTGAACGGGTTTTTGTACGGTCTTCGCCAATAAATAATGTGATATTTGAAGAAGATTAAGGTGTATAAATCATGTGGGCAAGGCGCAGCCAAATTCAAATAACTTATAACTGCATCGGAAAATCAAATGCATGTATTTGCAACAGGTTGGGTACCTATATTACAATAGTCTCAAAATATTAAGCTAAATAAATGATAAGATACCTTAATTAGTATAATTTCTACTATTATGAAATCTTGCTGCGCCTTAACAGAGATTCACATTGTATCCAATATCAAAAGTAACAAAATACATTAAACACACCAATGTAATAAAGACTTTTAAGTTTCTCAAATAAAATAGTAGTTTTATAAAGGTCGTGAATGATCCAACAACTTCAAGAACATTTAGAAAGCTCGTAACGCACAAAACTTGAGTGTTCTAACAAGTAAAATGCAAAGAAATACAGCCAGGGATTGTCTATGGAAGTTTTGAGAAGTAAGTTGCAAAAGTTCCACCGTCACACAGAAAAGTAATAATACCCACTTTGGAATAGTAGCAATTGGCTTTTTGTTAATGACTACTTTTAAACTACCACGATTTGTACACATATTAAAAATTATGTAACGGGTCTGAATCGTGTTAATAAACGAAAAGAAAGATGAAATACCTTTCTATTTGTCCCGACGTTTCGGCATAGGTTACACCAGCCGTGGTCACGGGATGACTGATGTTCGTCAGCGCTGCCTCCGAGAAGTGCGGGTTTTGGAACCTACCCTCACTTGGTCTTCACAATTATTAACATTTTAAATATGTTCGGAACTGTCGATACTTCGACACACAACACTAATGGTATCTTCACACTGGCGCGTAATATCACCTCGTCGGTGTCTACATTTGCTGATGACAGGATTCCAAGATGTAGATAAACGGTAACCACCCTCCCGGTTAAAATTTGCGTGCTTTTCGATTTCAACCGCTTCCCGTGCTATTCTTGAAAAATAGTGACGGTCTGTAGAGATAACCTGGGGCCGATGTAGCTCAATCCAGTGATTGGATCCTGACTCCAACAAATGCTCAGCTATGGCCGACTTGGTGCTTCGTCGGTTTTTGACGGCCGTGATGTGTTCCTTAACTCGTTCGGCGATGGTCCTTTTTGTTTGCCCGTTGTAGGAACTACCACAGCTGCAATCCACCATGTACATGCCTGGTGTTTGAAAAGGGATGACATCCTTTGGAGAACGCAGGTAATTTGCTACTTTGGAGTACGGACTATATACAGTCTTAATGGAGTATTTTTGTAGTACTGTTCCAACTTTATCCGTTACTCCTTTTATGTAGGGCATGAACGCTGGCGCTCTATTCACTTCAGTCAGTCTCGACCTTTTTCTTGAACCTCGCATATTGTGTTTGTAACCGTTTTGCTTGAGTACCTCCAGAACTTGTGTGAGCTCACTATCTAAGTGTTCGGGGTCGCAAATGTCATATGCTCTGTTTGTCAATGAAGCAATAACGGATTGCAAATGTCGCGGGTGATGATGTGAATTTGCGTGTAAGTATCTGTCCGTGTGTGTGGGCTTCCTGTAAACAGTGTGTGACAGGTTTCCATTTTCTCTCACCTTGATCTTCACATCGAGGAAGGCTAACGATCTGTCTGTCTCCATTTCATAAGTGAACCTTATATTAGGGTGTATGGAGTTCAAGTGATCTGCTAATTGTTCTACAACCTGTTTGTTACCCTTTATAATACAGAACACGTCATCGACGTATCTTTTCCATATCTTTACGTGGAACGCTTGTAGTTGGATACTTTCTTCAAAATGTTGCATCCAGCTGTTGGCCATTACCGGCGCGACAGGGCTACCCATGGTCACTACGTCAATCTGGAGGTAATATTGCCCACGATATAGAAAACAGTTCCCGTCTAGGCAGTGTTTCAGTAGAACAATGTATTTATCAGACAGACCGTTTAACCTTAGTTTACTCTCGACCACATCAAGGCAGTCTTGAATTGGAACGCTTGTGAATAGTGACTCGACATCAAAGCTCACCATCACTTCGTCGGGTTCTACTTTCATGCTCTTGATGACGTCTACAAAATGGCGAGAATCCTTTACAAACGACGATGTCTTACCTCGTTTGTAAAAGATTCTCGCCATTTTGTAGACGTCATCAAGAGCAGTTAAGGAACATATCACGGCCGTCAAAAACCGACGAACCACCAAGTCGGCCATAGCTGAGCATTTGTTGGAGTCAGGATCCAATCACTGGATTGAGCTACATCGGCCCCAGGTTATCTCCACAGACCGTAACTATTTTTCAAGAATAGCACGGGAAGCGGTTGAAATCAAAAAGCACGCATATTTCAACCGGGAGGATGGTTACCGTTTATCTACATCTTGGAATCCTGTCATCAGCAAATGTAGACACCGACGAGGTGATATTACGCGCCAGTGTTAAGATACCATTAGTGTTGTGTGTCGAAGTTCCGAACATATAAATGTTAATAATTGTGAAGACCAAGTGAGGGTAGGTTCCAAAACCCGCACTTCTCGGAGGCAGCGCTGACGAACATCAGTCATCCCGTGACCACGGCTGGTGTAACCCATGCCGAAACGTCGGGACAAATAGAAAGGTATTTCATCTTTCTTTTCGATTATTAACACGATTCAAACCCGTTACATAATTTTTAATTTTTGTTAATGTTTTGAATTCGAACAGAAAGCAAAGAACTTAAAACTATCGTTTTGTTACTAATATGGTGGTGTTACTAATGGGTGGGATAGCAACTAAAACGTTGAGATTTTTGTTTACGAGTACGCTGTTCACTTTGCATGGGTTTTTAAAATTACTGAATAGCTTACACCAATGTACTGATATATGTAATTATAAAACTCTGTCCTTACTGCGTCGCTGCTTTACGGACAGACAGCGCGCAGCCGAAACTACTGGACATGAGCTACGGATTTGTATAACGCGGCGACGTTGCGGTGTAGGTTACACCAGTCGCGATCACGAGATGAATCGGTCTCGGAAGAAGTCAGCTCATAGCCTTAAACTTTGCATCCAGGATTTTGCTTATTTATTTGAATTCTGCACTACATGACCATTAAATAAGGTTACTTGATAAAACCGCCATTACATAATTTCGCACATCCATGTCAATTTTTTTTAGGGTGCATAGGGTTCCCACCAAGAACTTAGGGTCCCAAGCCAACCTCACCTGCAAGTGGTGCACCTGCCGATCAACGGACGAGGCTCTGGCAAACAAAATGTCCCAATAAGCGGCAATAGGCTCGCCACCTATTACGTGGGATCAAAACACTGGCGAAAAGTGGGCGTTTAATATGCCTCTGCCTACCCCTTCGGGGAAACAGGCGTGAGTCTATGTATGTATGTATGTATGTATGATGTCAATTTTTGTCATAAAGACGCCTGAGCTCACCACCATCTTATTACGTGGCATGTAACGGCTCTCGCAACTCACATTATTTACAGTTATACCTTATTTTTATTTCCCTGACTCTCATTCTAATTTCACACCTTTGATTCATGTGTCAGCCTTAAATAAATTTTGTTTCTGAATAACCAAAAAACCTTTTTTCAGTATGCTTTGCTCATCAGAAACCATCAAACAAGATCACATTTGTATCAGATTACTGTCTTACGTTTTATTTCTTCAGATTCGGTAGATTGTATTCGTGAGTCACATTTAAGGCCACGGTAAGCTATTCTATTTGAATGATTAATCTCTTGAATCATCCATTCAGAATAATGTTTTGTCAGTTTGTTTGATGTAGAATGACCTTTTTTTATTCTAAAGATTAGTATACAGTTGTGTTCTGATATTGAAAATAAACAATGCTTTTACTTCGGTATGTTAATAGAACATTTTATTGTTTGTATTGCTTTGTAAAACAAACTTTGACAAAATCAAGTGAACATTTCGTATGTATGACTGTTCGTTGCGCATCAGACATCTAATAAAATCGTCATTGTTCTTATGTTTTGATTATCACAAAATAGTTGCACGCGCGTGTTGTAAACATTGTTTTTTTATTGAATTTGACCATTATTTAAAATAAGATTAATGTCAATAATAGTTTGATACTGGAAAACGCGGTGCGCTGCGTTTCGCTGTATGTGCGCCGCCGCCCGGCTCTAGGTGACGTCCATTAAGCTTTATAAAACCGAGGAAAATAGACACATGCCTTTAATATACTACCATACGGCGACTTTCTAGTTAACACAAAGCTTATTTTGAATAATTATGGTGTATAAACTCAAAAGTACCGTCAGCATATTTCAACAAGTACCGTAAGCATATTCAACGCAACTGTGTAGGCAAACTGTTGATTTTAGTTAGTATACCCAGGTGGACTTTATACGTCTATCTATTCGCTCATTTTTTTATAGATTCATGCCTGTATCCCCGATGGGGTAGGCAGAGGTGGAACATTACACCCACATTTCGCCATGAATTTTTAGGTCCCACGTAATAGGGGGCGAGCCTATTGCCGTTACCGGGCACATCACCAGTGCTACTACTGAGAATTCGGAAAACCCAATAACACTTTTGCCCAACCAGGGACCTCCGATCAGCAGTCGCATACGCTATCCACTGGACCACGGAGGCAGTTCATCTTCATCGTTATTAGCCCCGACTATTTAAACGTCACACTGCAGGGCATGAGCCGTTTCCTACTAAGCGAATGGTGACGTCATAGTCCAGCACGCTGGCCAAGTGCGGGTTGGCAGACATCACATGTCTTTTGAAAAATAATTAAATTGGGACATAATCCACAAATTGTTGTTTTGAGCCTGGATGCTCTTTTTGTCTGTTGGGTAAATGTTTAATGTAAATTTCTCCGCGCTAATGAAGCTATTTCTAAATCGGTAGTTGCCTTTAAAAAGAAAAATTAAATGTAATTTGAGACATTAATGAACGTTGTATTTCAAAACCGCTCATTTTCATCCCACGTCTCTGGTAGATACACAGGCTAAAACCGCAGACTTTGGCTATTGCGGGCTTTAGTCCAAAACAGTTCCGTGAACTTTTAAACAGACGGGTGAATAACACGACAAACACGAATTACGTACGAATTACAACTACTAAGAGGTGCTTTCGAAACATCTGGCCTTTAAAAAAAAATTAAATGTACTGTGCGGCATTTTCCCCTTATATTTCAACACCGCTCATCTTCCGCACATCTCCTGTAGATTCATAGTGTAAAACCGCAGACTGTGGCCGCGGCGGGCTCCAGTCGAAAACTGTTCCGTGAACTTTAAACCAACGTGTGAATAACACGACAGACACGAACTACGTAAGAGTTACAACTAATGTGACGTCACTTGTCTGTTTTCAGCTGAAGTTGAAGGCAGAGAGGTGCCTTTGAAACATCTGGTGGAACTTTTTAAGAACGCGTGATAACGGTAGTATATAGTTGGAGCTTGAAGCTTTCTGGAATAAGGAAACTTGGACAAAATTAATAAAATTCGAGAATTGACCCCAACGTGTGAATAACACGACAGACACGAACTACGTACGAGTTACAACTAATGTGACGTCACTTGTCTGTTCTCAGTCCAAGTTGAAGGCAGAGAAGTGCCTTAGAAACATCTGGTGGAACGCTTTCTGGAATAAGGAAACTTGGACAAAATGAATAAAATTCGAGAATTGACCTCATTGAAGGCACATTTTCGTAAACCTTAAATATTCTAAAATCAGCAGTAACCCTGGTATTAAGTCCTTGTAATGTGGCCCATAGTAATATAATATATTTTTGTGTATCATTACGAAAAAATATATTTGGCGGGAAAAAAAAAATCCACTTTAACTGCATAGCTAACATGTATAAAATGAAATATTAAGTTTTCACAAAGCGAATTCTCTGAGTACCGCATTAGCACTGAGCACAAAACTATACGCTAAGCGATATAGCTGAGAAGGTTGCATATCAAAATGCCGAAATGGTGAATTCACGAATTAATTATTAGTGGCGTGACTTTCTTATATAGATGACCTCGACACACAATTTACACACAAAAGAGTTTTTAATGAGAAAGTTTTTAATGTGGTGACAATATAATAAGAAGGCAAATCTATGTTTTAAAAAGCTCTATTAAAAGAAATTAATAGTTCAAAACTTAGAGTCGTTTAACCAAAATCTGAATAAGTTCTGTTTAAATTACCTGGCATGTAAATGCCATTCCATTTTTTACTTTTTGTAGACGATAATGCTTATCTAAATCGGTCGTTAATATTCCATTCAAATACATTTTTATTCATTTGAAATTAAAGAACTTCTAATCGTTAATTTCAAAATATCAGCCGTAGAGAAATTAATTTTAGAATTGTAATTCGCTACCGTAGTGAAACGGTGGTAAGTTTTTACGACTTGGGAACAAATAAATCTTTTCCTTACTTAAGTACCTAGTTGTTAGTTCTACTAAGTAATAGGAAAGTCTGCGCTCAAAAGTAAGCGTTCCAAGAAATATGTGGTCGTAATGATTTATTGAATAATCTTCAACTTACATGATACCTAAAGAGAAAAGAAATCTAAGTTTGTTTAGCCAGTATAGTCGTTTACCATTAAAATAAATACTGTGATTTATGTTTTTACTAGCTGTGCCCGCGGCTTCGCCCGCGTGGAAGTCGGTATCCTTTAAGTATCCCTTTTTGTGGCCTTGATAATGTAAAATAACATAATGATCGGTTGATGAAATTCCCACTCATAAGTTTCTTACTTACTGTATTAGAAAAGTAGTAAGCTGTAGATACCCGCCACCTAAACTCTTAGCTCTTTCTTTTAATAAATACCTACTATATGGCCGGATTACATAATTATTAGTTAATTTGAATCTTTGCACTCAAAAAGTAACACTTGAATAGTACGTATGCTGCGATGCTCTACTATGTAATATAAGCTGTTATGGTGTGCAATAAAGAATATTCTATTCTACCGACCAGTTGTAATCCGACGCGTCGCGCCCGCCGTCAAGGCAAACCGCTTCCATATTATATGAAAACCGTAAACGACTCCAACAACTATTTGCAGCGCACTGTCTTTCGTTAGTTAAGTGAACTCGCGATAATATTATCTACAACGCCTCTGTGTACACAACATTTTGTGTGACGTTGTCCGGAGCGTGGACAAACAGTTTGCTTGAGACGCTTACCCGGGAAAGGGCCACGTAAAGTTGACCATGCGAGAAACTCTCGTAAGATCCACGCCAGCAATTTTTTGCGTCTGCCCTTGAGCTTTATTTATTGTCATTGCAAAACAGACACTAACCGGAAATTATATCCGTTAAATTATACATAGATCCGCATTAGTGAAGAAGCTAAACAGATTTTTGTCCAAATTGAGTTCGTAGCACCTAATAACCATTGCGGATATATGTATATTTTAAATTGCGATAACTTTTGATAGAATAAACGGATCCTGATAAACTAAAGACTAAATATTAACCAAGGAGACACAAACTATGCGTGTGTCATTATCTAAATACAAACAATTTAGTGTGTTGCTTGAATTCAAGTCTATTAAATTTAATGAATGACACTGCTAGGCTCCCGTAGGTGACAGCGTGATGATTGTTGTCCAAGATTGTAATCGAGTCTTCAGGTTATATATTGGTGAAAACCGCAGCAAAATCCGTCAACTGGTTATTGCGTGATGATTTAACAAACATACAGACAGACAGACAGACAGACAGACAGACGGACAGACAGACAGACAATAATTCAAAAAAAAATGTTTTGTGTTCTATATCAATAACATGTCACAATACAATTGAAATTTCGCAAAATATTCAATGTACAGACAAAGTGCTCTTTGAGTTTTATTATAGTATAGATGTCGCGTATAAAATGGCGTGCTTTTTAGCTTATGTACTGGTCACACTGCTAGATACTATTATTTGACTAGAATATATTCTCACCATGAAATCGTGATAGCTCTTTGCACAATCGAGAAGAGTGCACATCTTCGTGACACAGACGTGATGGTTTCATTCTAGATACGTACAAAACCAAATATTAGTCCCTTATACTTAAATTCACATGACCGAATATGACATCACAAAACCCATTACATTACCTTTAAAACTGCTAATAAAACATATTATAATCTTTAAAAAGATTTTATTATTCCAGTCATACCCAGTTTTCTCTCAAAATTGTGCAGCCTTTACCACGAACATTTGAAAGTACACCTTTAGGGCGGTTTCAGATTAGCGTATTTTTCTGCGCGTATACGGTCGTTTTAGCATACGCGCTTACACGCGCGCTACAATACGCGCTTCAAAAAACTAGACTCACGTAAACGGGCGTGTTTGCTCGAAACGGTAGTGACGTCTTGTCAGTGTCAACATGGATTTTGACGGCTCGTGGTTATACGAGCTTAGAAGCGCGTCAACGCTCGTACGAGTTGCGCGTGTGCCAAAAGGCGCGCCTATACGCGCCTACATGCGCTTCCAAAAACGAGCTTATACGCGCGTATAAAACGCTAATCTGAAACCGCACTTAGTCTATTATATTCAAGCTAGCACTTATCTAAGCGACGTATGTTTAAAAAAAGCCCACTCCCTTACTCGCCTAGGAAGCAGACCGCTGTATTTTAAGTTTTATGATCGCTTTGAAAAACCATGAACATTTTAAGCGAAAATTTTCATATATGCCAGGAGGAGGCTAGTCAGTTTTTGTAGCCTGGTATCGATTTGAAGCTTTTTGTAAGAGTTTCAACGCGTGGCGGAAGGCATTCTTTTGGCATGTTTATCGAATGTTAAAAATGTTTTGGAGTTTCAAAACATATTTAACATACATTCAAATTAAATTCACGTTGAACGGAATTAACTTTACTTATCAAATCATGACTCAATGGATCTATAAAACCGATTCCCAGTTTGCTAAAGTCGTACTTTTTATATAGGATCGTAAAATTTTGAAATAAGTCGACGGTTGAAATTGGAGTTGAAATAACTATATTGTTGGTGTTTCTTTGTATTTTTGTTCCGGAAGCACTAGGAGCTGGTGTTGCACATGCTATCTACTTATAGAAATCTGCTTAAAGTGAGTTAGACGATTGGATGAATAATTGCCCTGTTACTCTTCATCCAAAAGTATTAATATCTACTTTAATTGGATATGACAGAATATTTGCTGTTTCATAGTTTAATACTTTCCGTCCCACCTTTGCAACTCAGTGAGATAGCGCTATTCCCTGGTTTACAATATCCTACTTACGTACATACATACATACATACATACATAGACTCACGCTTGTTGCCTGGAGGGGTAGGCAGAGACTACGGAACGCCATTTGCAACGATCCCGACATATCTCTCTTGCTTCATTCACTCCGATCAGATTTCTCATGCATGCTCTTCTGTTCAGGGTACTTCTCACCTGTCCTGTTTTTAGGATGTCTCTAATCTGGTCAAAGAACGTCCTGACTCTTCCACACTTGCCTTATATATCTGCTTGGTCAGTCTCTCGCCATCCATCCACTCCACGTGCCCAAACCATCTTAGCATACCTTTCTCGATGCTTGTCACTACATCTTCTTTTACCCCACAACACTCTCTTATCACACAATTCTTTACTCGGTCAGTCAGAGAGACACCACACATACTTCTCAGTGCTCTCATTTATACAGCATTTATTCTACTTTCATGACTCTTCTGCCATACCCTACTATCACTACCATACATAAGAGTAGGTACTAACACCCCTCTATGCACAGCCAAACGTGCCTTTTTGGACACGTTTTGACTATTCATAAACGCCTTCAGAGCTCCATTCACCCTATTACCTGCATTAACTCTTCTTTCAATATCTTCCACATTCTTACCATCTCTTGTAAACAGCGTACCTAAATATACAAACTCATTCACTTGCTCCACTCGCTGTCCATCGATCATAACATTACAAGCCGTAACGCATTCCTCCTTTTCAAAAACCATAACTTTCGTTTTACTTACATTCACTTTCATTCCTTTCCTATCTAACGCACCATGCATGATTGTTACCATCTCCTGCAATTCCTTCGCTGAAGACGCAAGTATAACCTGATCATCAGCATAAAGGAGGCATTTGACAAGTAACTCATTCATCCTTAATCCACAATCACTATGTTTCAAATCTTGCAAACAACTGTCCATGAAGAGGTTGAACAGCCACGGCGATGCTACACATCCCTGTCTAACACCTGTGTTGATGGTAAACCAGTCAGTGTATGTCCCGTTTATCCTCACACAAGCTCTAGAATCCTCATAAAGGGATTTCAGAGCTTGAATGAGGCTGCTGTTCACCCCATACATCGACAGTACCGACCACATTTCATTCCTTACCACTTTATCGTAAGCCTTTTCCAAATCCACGAATGCGCAGTAGACCTTTCGACCTTTGGCCAAAAATTTCTCGGCTATGCATCGCAAGGCAAAGACTTGATCCGTACACCCCATACCCTTTCGGAATCCCGCTTGTACATCCCATATTTCCTTGTCGGTTACTTTCATAACTCTTTCAATCAGGACCTTCGCATACAATTTGCCAACAATGCTGAGAAGGCTAATGCCTCTATAGTTTCTGCAGTCTTGTTGCGAGCCTTTTCCTTTATAAAGGGGCACAACTGCAGCTGTGGCCCAGTCATTAGGTACTCGGCCGGTGCTCAAGTTAAATAAACGCTGCAGCTGACTAACTATGATGCCCTGTCCAGCCTTTAGCATTTCGACTGTAATCCTACCATACCCTGCAGCTTTACCTAATTTTATACTGGCTAGTGCTTTCAAAATCTCATCCACGCCAATATCGCTTTCATCATTGCTATCATTACCATTCATTTCACCTGTTGATGTCTCTGTCGTCGTTCTTTCAAATAATCCTTCAAAATACTCTTTCCATCTCTTCAGCACACACGATTCACGATTCAGTATCTTTCCATTCTTGTCTCTGATTGCTGTGTATTCTGAGGATTGAGTTTTTCCTCGAACTGCACGAACGGAATTCCAGAAAAACTTAATGTTTGTCCGAAAGTCATCAGATAATCTACTATCAAACTCATCTTTCTTTTCCTCTTTTTTCCTTTTTACCACTTCTTTCACTATTCTTTTAGACCTAACAAACACCTTTCTTGCTTCATCTATGTCATCACTCGTTGCCTTTCCCATTTTTCCATTTGCTCTGGCAGACAACCAATCTAACCACGCTTTCTTCTTCTCTCATACTGCTGATTGTACATACTTGTCCCACCATTTAATCTTAACCTTTCGTAGTTTCCTTCTCTTGATCACACCACATACTTCAGACGCTACACATACTACCTTTTTTTTAAAGGAATGCCATAATTCTTCCATATCATTAATGCCATCAAACCTTTCAAATCTTGCTAGCAATCTTCGTTTATACTCATCTTTCACATCTTTCTCTTGAAGATTTTCAACTTTCATTCTTTCCAAGACCCTCTCGTGATTATTTTCTCGGTGTCGTCATCCTCTAAAGAGCCCACTTATCCGGATTAACACCAAAAAGTGGTCTGTATGGATGCCGATCCCTCGAAACACTCTCGTATCCAACACATTCTTTCTTAGTCGTTCATCTACTATTACAAAATCAATCATTCTTCGAACATTTTTCGCCTCACGTGTCTACAATACATTTGTCCTTTTGTGATCACGTGGTGTTTGTCACACAAAAGCTCGACTCCTAACAAACCTCAAGCAGTTCTTTTCCATATTCGTTCACACTCTTATCACCGAATCCACCTAAAACTCTTTCAAATCCATCTCACTTTACTCCCACCCATCCATTGAAATCACCTAACAAAATCAATCTTTCGTTATCCTTATAGGTCCTCAGAATCTCTCTTAAACTCTCCCAAAACTTCTGCCTTTCATCTTTTTCTTGTTGTGACATACCCGTGACTATATTGACCGGGGCGTAAACCCCTACAATAAGAAGACGAGTAAGTCCTACTTTCATTCTCATCCATAGTAGCCTTGCATTTACACATTCAAACTCTTTTACGCACTCATTCGCGCAGACTGTATTAAACAAACTCCCTTGCAGGCTCTGGTGGTACTATCTACTCCGAACTATTACGCCGTATAGCTGCCATGCTTGCTAGTGTCACATCCTTTCTTTTTCGTTTCATTCACACACAGAACATCAATCTTTCTATCATCCATCATCTGGCATACTTCATCCAATTTTCCGTCCATTCCACTGCCAACATTCAATATTGCAAATCGGCTTTCTGGTTCGGCGTTGCACCGAACCGTATGTACTAGGCGATTTGGTGATATGGAAAAATATTAATTATTGTGGACTGTATAGAGGATGGCTGGTAAATCGCCTATAGGAGTGGGTTCATGGAGGAATAGGAGGCGGAGGTACGAGAGCACGCCTTACCTTGTAAGTCAGTCTTCTTCTTTACAAAATGGCTGCAACGATCACTCCACTACACCCGCGGGCGGTTTAGTTCTCGTTTATACTATAAAATAGCGGTAAAATATTGCGGTGCTGCATGTATTCGTCGCGGCGCGGAGATGCACCAGGACACAGCCGGTCAGCGGGACGATTGATTTTCGACTGGCTCGCAGCGTCGTTGAATTCTGCGACCAATTACAGCGAGGCGTGCCTTTTGGAAGGGAAGGGATAAAAGGATCGCTCGTATTTGACACTGCGGTATGCAAAGGAATTTATTAGCTAGGTGTTGACATAATTAATTATCAGTAGAAAGATAGATGGCGCTACCAGCTTTCCGTAGGCCGCTTTTCGCCCTTGCGGAAAACGAGACGTGACGGGTTGCGAACCGCGTCACCGCCATTTGAAGAATTATTAATGTCTGTCCTCATAGCGTTCTCACGAGTAATAGGGATTTAAAATGTCCATCCCCGCAGAGCCCTGTACAGGGGTAAGATGGAATCCTAGCTGTGCCCTGTGACCACCAACACAGGCACCCTCCGTTTGAGACCAGCTTGCTCTCTGGCCACGAATCCCTCGGCACGGGTCAGTTTACGCCTTAGATCGGGGTTTTGTGTCGGGTATGCTCCCTGAAAGTTGGTTTAATTTCGGAGTTTTCCTTCTCGTAGACAGGTTGCCAACCAAGGCTTACGAGGTCCTTCTCCCTGAAATCTTACTTACTTACATATTTTTACTTATTTTATAGAAAGCGATCATACATATAGATTACTATTAGATGGCCCGCCAGCCCATAGCTATGCGATGCAACTGTAAAATAACTCTTTTCAATGTTTTTTATTATTATTTAAAAGAGTTATTTGTTGCTAAAGCCAGTCCAGACGACTTGATTTATCATTGAATACGAATCATTACAAATGAATAGATTCAAATTTATCTGAGGTACTTTACTCAAACTCAAATTATTATATTTATTTCCATAATAAAAATTTCAAAAATGTTTTGGAGTCGTCAGAAAATCATGGGTATATATCAGAAAAATAGTAAGTATAAATGCATATTTACCTAATTAAGCATTGAAAAAAAATATCTGTTCAGAAAGTAAACCCTCTGAGAAGAATCGGCAAGGAACTCAGGGCCACTCTTTGCATCGTCCAGTTTTATACATTTTTCATATATCTGAGCTGGATTGTCCATAATGTTTTTTTTTAATTAATATGGTTATTTAAAAAAATAATATAAAAGCACTAAACTAGACTAGCACAATACAGACACAACAGTTCACATTCACAATACTTATTTAATAATAAGTAAAATATAATTCTTTTTATTACACATTATCTTTAATGGTGAAAATGCTTTTAAGAGGTTAGTGATTGGAATACAGATTGGGCTCTTTCTAATGTATTTCAAGGTCTATAAAAATGTACATTATAAGTATTGTAAAGTAAAAATCAGTGAATTGGTTCCATTGTATTATAAAGAAAATCTTTAATAATTCAATGGAAGCCTAAAGAAAAATATTTTAACATTTGTATTTGACGTGAAAGGACGGTAATGCTTTATTTTATTACTACTGATCCAAAATATGATACGTAACCTAATCTAGAATATTTACGAATTTGACCATTAAAATACGTCGTCTTGTAATTGTGGTTGCTGTATTTATTCCTCTTTTTAATTATATTTCTCGTTCATTTCCGTTATTGCTAAGCTCTTTGCGTGCTAGTGAATTTGAAGTGCTACAATAAACTACAGAAGGAGAAGAAGAAGCACAATGCCTAAATTAATTTATGCAGGAGATACTTTACATAGATAATAATTTGAGCCATCCCTACATTTTTAATATCATTTGTAATATTCTAGAACTCTAATTAAGAAAATTAAATGGACGCAGAATTTCTTCATTACTCTGAGATTATAAGAACTCGGTAACTGGATTATTTATAGTTATTATGCACAGACCATTTTATTCTCTTCAGAGAAGTAGAAAGAGGCTGATTATTATAAATTATCAAACTTTATTTTGATGCGTCGCATTGTGATGTTGTCTTCTTAAAATGATTGTATTACTGCGGTACTACAAATAAATCCGTTGCTGCAGCATTAACAATTAATGTATGTTATGAAAACTAAACATACACGAGGTACACATACAAACACACGTGCACTAACAAGTACACGTGTACAACTTAGTTTAAAACAAATCAACATACTGAAATTTCAACGAATCCTATATATTGCACCATTCGTAAGAATTACATTACACCGAAGTGCCGAATTGTGTACTCCTCATAAGAAGTTAAGGAAGAGAAACTAGGCTGTTCAGCACTTTAAGGATCCACCAACCGGCTTCAATATTCGATCTATCCATGGTTATGGAGTTTAAAGATACATGTTTAACATATTTATATCAAATATGTATCTCGAATCTCTAAATTCGTGTATAAATTGAATATTGAAACCGGTATGGATACTATTTTTAAGTTAGCAATGAGTGCGCGAGAACACTACATTAATTTTCAACGTTGTCATTCTAAAACCAGAAAAACGTCTACAACAGAAAAGACTTCATGAAAGTGTTCGTGGAATAAAATGTACTATATAAAGTGAGTGTGTTGTTGTACGAGTCAACTATGGCGACGTCGGATCCCGTGTCTTTGTATCAGTCTCTCAACTAGTCTGAATACTTGCAACAGCACTAAAAGTGGGTTAATCCTCGACATTCATGTGACGTGCGAAAACTATAAGTATAATAAATGATTACATATTTGACAGCGTAAGTAAGGTAGCCCAGTGGATAGCGTATGCGACTGCTGATCGGAGGTCCCGAGTTCGATTCCCGGGTCGGGCAAAAGTATTACTACCCAGTAACACTTTTTCCGAATTCTCAGTAGCAGCAGGGAGTCTGGTGGTGTGCCCGGTAACGGCAATAGGGTCGCCCCCTATTACGTGGGACCTAAAAATTCATGGCGAAATGTGGGCGTAATATTTCACCTCTGACTACCCCTTCGAGGATACAGGCGTGAGTCTATAAATAAAAAAAAATATTGACATATTTGTTATAGTGCTTATGTGAAATATGCATCTCTAATCTTCAAATCCACGTGTTTGAAATATAAATATTGTCTCAGATAAGTTGAATCGATAATATCAGTTTAGTAGCGTGTTACTTTGTCTATTGAAAATTTCTGACTCTGGTCACACTATGAACTGTCAATTTTCATACTTTGTCGTTTCCGCAAAAAAATTTGTCTTGCAATACACCGTCTTGTTTTTTCGTGGTTTTTGGAATTGAATTAAATTGGTTGATAACCTTGCAACTGTCGCTATTGGAATTGCCCGGCAAAAGTTGTGAGCGATTGATAAAGTTCGTGAAATATTGAACATTGAAAATTGTGTGTCGTCAAGCCCGTGCATCGTGATCTGAAGGCCCTGACCCTTGGACTCTGGAGAGTAACTATAATGATTTCCTTGTTATTTTGGCCAAAATCATGAGTGTCATTTTATAGGTCTACTCAAGAACATCACTAGAAGATCTCAGATAAACTTACATAATTATTGTAATATAATCACTGTGCAATCACAGTACATATATGTCAGAGCTTTGCCCTGGGCTAAGGACTGGATGAATTAATCGCTTCCACTGCCTTTTGCAACCAACCCAGTTTCTAGCCCAGATTTTGAACACCATGGATAGATCGACTTTTTCGAGTAAGAAAATTCAAAACAAAAGGTTCCTTAGCGACATATGAGTTAGGACTCCAAATTAATACAAGTCTTCTTGAGATCTACTAAAGGCAGTCACTACTTAAGAATATAATTTCCTGAGGCACCATGTTCTTAACGAGCTGGTTTTATATATCATGCTTATTTCTCTCTGAAAAAGATTTCTACGCAAACAATTGTTGTAACAACTTTGGTATTATTTGAGTGCTACTGCACTTGACAAGGAAAAAAGTTGCATTGTTAGTGCGATGAGTAAAGATGTAAATCTTTTGCTCATAAATCAGAGCTTTATAAACTAGAAAATCATCCCCTATGATGAATATTTTCTATTGCATGACATACTTTTTCTTAAGTCGGATTACTCTATAGTGCTGAAAAGTTTCCATCTTTCATGTTTTCTATTCATTGTTACAATTAAGTTAATAATAATACAGTTAATCTTTCTGTAAACCCTAATTATAGGGTTTAAAGATTGTAATAATACTTCCAGTTTAAACGTAATGTTAATAATACCAATACATCTCGATAGAATCCGTAAACCGTAGCTTGATTTTAATTTTATAGATGTCTTTTTACGAATTTATTTTCATGCAGACTTGTTTACCCCTACCAATACTTCCACTATATGCAAGAAAATGCTTTATATAACGCAAACAAGAGTCAGTGTCAAGATTAAGGCAATATCCGGGCCGGCGACGTCGCATAGCGTCTCTCCACTCAATCCCGACGAATGTTGCACAAAACCCATTTTAAAAACCATTTCGTTTCTTCGTACGTATAAGGTTATACATTCTGAAGCACCGGCTGGCTAGGTACATGTATTAAGGAGTGGTAAGCAGTTTACAGGAATTGCAAATATGACCCGCAACTGGATGCACGGAGCTTATCGACTGAAGTGACTTTCGAACGCGTTTAAAAGATTGTACGGACGTGAATGTTTTTATTCAGATAAGTTTAATGTTATTTTTCCCTTTATGTTAGACATTGACTAAAACTACATATTTACCAGGCATAAAACTATTTTGGCCTATAAACGTATGAATTGCCAGACTCTAGAATTAAAGCATTTTAAAAAGTCTATCTGTATCTTTTTTGTATTTTTTTGTATTTCTTGCGTTACTGACTGGATGACAGGCACAACGAAAATCATGGGACGTAAAAAGCTGAAATTTGGCATGTGTTTATCCTAGAAGCCGTAGAGTTGCAATAAGAAGGGATTTTCCAAAATTCCCGCGGGATCGGGCGGAAACGGTTAAATTAAAATAAATAAGCAAGTGTTGCTGCGGGCATCCTCTAGGAGTTCATACGTATGGAGGGGGGTAGGGGTCGATGAAGTGTGACATTGTATGATAAATGAGATGGTGATGTATGAGAGCAACTGTGACAAGGAGGCGGGAGGGGTCAAAACATCATGAAAATCGTGTGACGTAATTTATGGCCCCTAATGAGACATTCCATTTAATAACTTTCGATATATTTTATTAAAAACAACAAAAGGCCAAACAACTATTCATTCCCGTGTACAGGAAGTAATCCAAACCAAGGAGGCTTTATACCAAATAATCATAATATTTACAACGTGTTCTCAAATATAGGGCTGAGTCAATACGGTCATGTTGGGCCTCAAACAATGCTACAGTCCTAAGTAAACGTGCCACATAACAAATGAATGTTATTTGGTACAAATTATTTATATGTATTATTATCCCACGAGACGTATACATAACTAGTCAAATAAGCTATACATCTTACTTCCTACTTCTCTTGTAACCGCGTAAGTTTGTAAGAAAGGATGTTTACTCTTGTTCTATTCGTCTCACAAAAACTACAGAAGGGATTTTGATGAAACTCTGCAGTTGTATATCTTACACACCAGGATAGAACCCATACTACTTTTTCTTTTTCGTGTTAGAGTGTAACCAATTTTGGTGTCGGAGTTTTCGGACCGCCCGAAGACCTCCGACATGGCCTAACGATTCTTATCCTGAGACAAGAACCGGTACCGACAGCTTTACGTGGGGTGCGCCAAAGTTCACCTAAATTTTCAACTCCTATAATTGGAAATCCGAAAATGTTCTTCCTAATATTTTTCATCCTAACAATCACAATTCCTAACTACTCTGTTTCTAATGTTCATAATTCCGAAGCATTCGACTTTATAATGTCAGTAGCAATAAACATCTATTATACTTTTATTTGTTTGCCTATATTTTCTCAACATAACCATCTTTTACACTATTATTAAGAGTCATATCTTTTTTTGTGTAGATTTATTTTAATTCGTAATAATCAGTATTATATACATTAATTTTCCGTAATTTTATTTTCATCTAACATGTATAACATATAAGAATAATAGTACCATGGTACAAATACACCACAACGCACGAGCCGAGCGAGCGAAGCGAGCGTGCCGCGGCAGCGGCCGGCGAAGTGGCAGAACCGAATCGGTCCTATAGTTATTGGTTTAGGCACGTTTAAAATTGCGGTATAAACTCCCAGGCCATAAACATAACCGTAAACGAGTCGTGTTTTATGAATTTCGGTTGGAGTGTAGCCTTGGGGGCGCTACAGCGTGAGAACTTAGAAAATTTTTGCCAAAATAGTGTTATTTTTGCAAATCGTTTATTTTCTCGACTCTATTGTATAAAACACCTAAATATAAGGCTAAAAGTGTATTGGTAAAAGTGTCATATGTTTTTTATTACACTTGGTAAGTGTTTCTTTCTGTTTTTGTGTTTCTGCATGTTTAGGGATAAAAGCGTTATGATAAAAAACAGTAGGAGTTTAAATATATTTACATTAATGATATTATGAATTACAATTTTCGGAAACATGAGTGTTATGAACTTCGCCGGTTGCACTACAAATAGTATGAATGAAAACTTTAGGATGAATAATTTTAGGAAAAGTAATCATTCTGATTACAAATCGTTAGGAAGAACACTTTCGGGTAAAGAACTTTAGGTGAGCCAATATTAGCCTTACGTGCCCTCCGAAGCACGGTAGCGCTAGCACCTGTATTACCTATTGCTGCGATTAACGAGCCGCGAGCGGCAGCAAATAAATTTAAGTCCACATAATATAACTTCAGGCCTTTTATTCCCGAAGGGTTAGGCAGAGGTGTATTAAACACCCATACTTCACCAGTTATGTTTCGGTCCCAATGTAATAGGGGGCGAGCCTATTGCCATCTACCGGGCGCATTAGTAAACGAGCTATAATTAACAATTTTTATACACACATAACTTCGAAAAGTTAAAGGTGTGTGCCCGGGGTAATTGAGGATCGAACCCGCGACGATCGTCTCGGCAGTCCGTTCCGTACAGCACTGGGCTATCGCCGCTGTTTCTTCTAAATTCAGAAAAGTACCACACTCACACTCACACATATGAGTGTCACGTGTCTCTTGAACTAGTTGTAGACTTTGAGTAAGTCAGTCTCAGAGGAGCACACTCAATACTAATTGCGGATCGGAAAAGTTTTATTAGGGTTTTCTTGTTGAAAAATTTTTGGTGGTATGGAAACCTTGATCTTGTGAAATTTTATGTCACAAAGCTCTGTGAAATGAGAACATGCCTCGTTATTTTATTAAGATCCTTTAACAGCTTACAGTTATCATCATTTTCCTAGTTGCGATCTAAGACCTTCGCTTTAGAGCCCGGGTCCGTATCCTGTTCTAATCAGATTTAACACAACAATATTAGCTTTTCCATAGTGCAACTGATATCTGAGCTCCGCAACCCGAGGGGATATTCCATATCGCGAATTGCAATATCACATGGCTTAGACCAGTTTCAGTAGTATCAGTGTTATCTATAGTGGTTTGCAGTATCTGCCCCATTAGTCAAGTTGCATTCGATTAGCGATATCGCTGTTCGCTAAGTGCAAAAATGTATAGAACTGACATAGGCTTACGATATGTCATGTAGTCAACGAAGAACGAATTGCTTATGCTCTCATGACAACCAAGCGATAACTATAGTAGAAATGAGAAAAAAATCTCACGTATCTTGCCCTCTAATATTAATGTTAGTAGCAATGGTTAATAATAAACAATTTGCACAGAAATAAAAATCGAGACTGCACGGATGACGCAATGGCTTAAAGTTTAAACGGTGACCAAGCCGTTTGGCATTGCATATTGGCATAGTTTATTGCTTCGAATTATGATGAGGATGTAGCTGCTATATCTTCTTTCCTAAGAAATAAAATTTATTTCTGGTCATTGTTTCCCCCTTGTCCCTACTAAAAGCATCCATAGATAACCTTTCTTCCTTTTTCTTATTCTATTAATAATTATTTTATAGATTGACCCGTTTTTCATCTGGCATTTCATACTATAATAATCCTTAGCATAGTACTGCGCTCTCTTTGTTTTCTTTTCCTAATATTTTTACTACAAACAGCGGCAAAACCATTTTCTGTCCTTGCTGTGGATTTTCTCGTTTATTATTTTCAAATAAATTTCATTGTGGTTCGCTCTCCTCACTAATAATAGAGCTCTGTATTTTCCATCTAAATTCTTAAAAAGGCAAATAACATTAGATTTTCCACGAAACTAGTTTCTCAGAACTTTCGATCTTAATAGAAGAGTCGTTCCTGTCGAACAATTTTAAACTATAAAAAAGGTGTAAATTAGTGTGGATACCATTGAGTTGCGGCGGTTGAAGAGCTCTTCCTGGAGACTTTGCTGAAGCTAGGCAGTTATCATATTATCCCAGCTGGTGTAATGAATGACGAAACGTCAGGGCGAGATTATTTGAAAGAAAACGGTATTTCTCCCTTATTTTAAAATAATTGAGAGACCGGTGCCCAGCAGTGGGACAGTATAAAGGGCTGACGATGATTATTCAACACCGAACGTGTGAAACCAGATAATATTTTATATAAAAGTCGAACACCGGAGCCGACCACATAATAGCATTCGCAACTGACATTCTATATTTCTGATGCCGAGATACCCGTGAAATATACATTATCGGACGCATGATGAATGAGAGTCATGAATCAAGGCAACAGACACGCGATCTGGCATGATAACGGCACCGATACGGCACGGCACAGGATCGGCTCACAACCGTATGGTTGTGATTGAATGATGCCGATATATCAATCTAATGGTTAAAAGAATGGTTTGTTTGATTAAGTTTTATTTATTACTTAGTGGGTATGTTTATAAAGTTGCGGCTTTTGGGTTGCATTTCAATTTATTTTTGATAGATAGTTATTAGCTATGAGAGAATAAATGCACAGTATAATGGCGATGATCTTGGATTACTAGAGGGACAAGGTTAACTTAGTGATAATACACACTGATGAGCTGTGTTACTGCGGCGGGGTTTACATTTGTTGATTACTGGACTCCAAGTTATAGACAGTCTGTGTCCATCCTCCCGGTTAAAATTTTTATGCTTTTTGATTTCAACCGCTTCACCTACTATCCTGGAGTAATAGTGACGATCGGTAGATAAGACCTTTGGTTGATGTAATTCGATCCCAGTGGTTTGGTCCAGACTCCAACAAATACTCAGCTATGGCAGACTTGTTAATTTGCTGGTTTTTTACAACTGCGATATGTTCCTTGACCCTTTCCGCGATGGTTTGTTTGGTTTGTCCGATATAGGAACTACCACAATTGCAGTCGACGATGACATCCTTCGGGGTGCGCAGATTGTGTGCTACCTTGGAGAGCGGACTATATAGAGTCTTTATGGAGTATTTCTGTATTACTGTTCCAACTTTGTCCGTCACTCCCTTTATGTAAGGCCATGACCATGTAAGCTGGCACTCTGCTTACGGTTTACGGTCCTTCCTCTTCAGACGTATCTTCTTGTTGAATCCATTGCACCTAAGTACCTCCTGAACATGTGACCGCTCACTGTTCAAATGTTCAGGGTCACAGAGGTCATACGCTCTGTTTACTAGTGAAGTCACTACGGATTCCAAGTGTCGCGGGTGATGATGCGAGTAAGCGTTGAGATACCTATCTGTGTGTGTCGGTTTTCTGTAAACAGTGTGTCCCAAGGTACCGTTTTCCCTCACTGTCACTTTTACGTCGAGAAAGGGTAACGACCCGTCTGTTTCCATTTCAAATGTAAATCTAATATTAGGGTGTATGGAGTTTAAGCTATTTGCGAACTTTTCTACGTCTTGCTTGTCGTCTTTCATGATACAGAATACATCGTCGACATACCTCTTCCATAGCTTTACATTTGATGCCTGCATGTCTTTGGATTCCTCGAAGTAATCCATCCAGATGTTGGCCATCACCGGTGCTACTGGGCTACACATAGCTAATCCGTCGATCTGGAGGTAATGTTGTCCACGGTATAGGAAGTAGTTTGCTTCCAAACAATTTTTAAGTAGAACAGTATATTTGTCAGACAGATCGTTTGCCCTTAGTTTCCTCTCAACGACCTCAAGGCAAACCTGAACTGGAACATTGGCATTGGCGAAGAGTGACTCCACGTCAAAACTCACCATCACTTAGTCTGGTTCCTTTTCCACGCTCTTGATAATGTCATTAAAGTGACGAGAGTCCTTCAGAGTCCTTCACGAAAGATGCCGTCTTACCTACCAACGGTTGCAGTAAGGTACTGATGTGTTTCACCAAACCATATGTGGGTGAGTTTATGTGACTCACTATCGGTCCCAATGGTCCTGAATATACGGTTTGCCTAAAGTCTTGTGGACTTTAGGCAAACCGTATATCTTGGGTGGCTGCACGGTTTTGAGGTTTGTGTAGACGTTCAAATTCATCTTCCGTGAATACGTTTTTATGGTCCTTAATCAAAGCTCGAATGCGTTTCGTAACTCTGGCTGTCGGGTATGGGATACTCTGTAGGACACCGGCTTATAATTATATGAGTGTGTCACTTAACAGATTCCGTATTTTGCTATCATAGTCACTAGAGTTCATCACTACAGTAGCGTTTCCCTTGTCGGCTTTTAGCACTAAAATATTCGTGTTATCACGCAACGATTTTAATGCCTGACGCTCTGTGGAGTCATTAGGTTTCGGCAACTTTGTCTTTCGTAAAATAACGGCAACATCCTGTCTAAGTGTATCTGCGTCGTTAGACGGTAACTTGTTGCGCGTTATAATCTCCTCGATGCTACTTATGACACTCTCATACGGAATCCGATTAGGTTAAAGCATAATTTAACCCTTTGGCCAGCATGCTTTGTGTTGCGCTATCAATAATGCAATCTGACAAATTAATTACTGTTTCTTGTTGGGTTGGGTGTATCTTTTTTCCGGCTTGCCTCTCATGACGGTTAATGAACCGTCATAATAACTCTTAACTTAACTTGTCATACTTCTTGTTGTGCCGTTTAGTACGCAGATCGTTAATGCGATTAGCCTGGTTGTAAGTGGCAGGATCGCACAAACTAAAATCACTAGTTGATAGCAATTCACTACATTCGGTATAAACTTTATAGAGGTCAAACTGCACAACATTTAACTCGTACCGACAGTTGCGAATTAATTGTTTCAAAAGACGAACACTGGCTTTATGTAGAATGCCTTCGGAGTTCGGAATGTCCTTTCGTGGTTTTATACGCACTCCTACAGGTAACACTTTACTATCTCGACACCCAGTCAGAAACTGAGCGAAGTTTCCGACAAGGTTCTTTCCCAACAAGAAACGCTACTGTCGTGATGAACTCTAGTGACTATGATAGCAAAATACGGAATCTGTTAAGTGACACACTAATATAAATAAGCCGGTGTCCTATAGAGTATCCTATACCCGACAACCAGAGTTACGAAACGCATTCGAGCTTTGATTAAGGACCATAAAAACGTATTCACGGAATAATTTTGATCCACGGAAGAATCTGAACGTCTGCACAAACCTCAAATCGTGCAGCCGCCCAAGATATACGGTTTGCCTAAAGTCTTGTGGACTAAGCCGTATATACAGGACCATTGCGACCGATAGTGAGTCACATAAACTCACCCACATATGGTTTGGTGAAACACATCAGTACCTTACTGCAACCGTTGGTAGGTAAGACGGCATCTTTCGTGAAGGACTCTCGTCACTTTAATGACATTATCAAGAGCGTGGAAAAGGAACCAGACTAAGTGATGGTGAGTTTTGACGTGGAGTCACTCTTCGCCAATGCCAATGTTCCAGTTCAGGAAACTAAGGGCAAACGGTCTGTCTGACAAATATACCGTTCTACTTAAAAATTGTTTGGAAGCAAACTATTTGTACCTTAAATTAATTAAATATCGCGAATAAGACCCGTTTTAATAAAATTGTATGATAGTGATAACTCTGCGAAAAGACAAAGTTACCTTGTAAAATTAAAGTTTGTTGTTTATACCGCGTGACAGACATTGTTCCACCGATTAAAAATATAAAGTGAGAGAGCCGTATTTCATTCCGTGGGTGGCTTAAGGGTTGACTTAGTTAAATACACGAAGCAAATAGTATGTCACGAAGTAAAGTCAATGTGATATCCTATTTCAGCCCGTCTGGCCAGCATAATAAAGGGGACCAAATCTTCATATTGACTCATAATAATATTGACACGCAAAATATGAAGAGGCCTATGTCCAGCACAAGACTACAAAACGTTAATGCTGATGAGTGATATCGAAGTATTCATGCAGTTCTCTTAAAGTTCGCATTGTAATAAGAGACAATACTTTAAATTTCTACTGCATAGAATAGATTGTATCACATGAAAGCACAGCAACTTATATTATCGCCACACCAATATCTTAATATATAAAATCCTTGCGTTACTGACTGACTGACAGACACGCTACAGCCAAAACTATTGGGCGCAGGAAGCTGATGTTTGGCATGTATGGTCCTTGGTGACCGTAGGGGTGCACTAAGAAGGGATTTCCCGAAATTCCCACGGGATCAGCCAAAACGGGTAAATTTAAAAAAAATGCAAGCGTAGCTGCAGGCGTCCTCTAATTTTAAATAATTCCGTAGTCATATCTTAGACTACACACACATACATACATACTCGTACATCACAGACAAACACTATAACAATTATAATGATTCGTTTAATAACCTTAACCAGCGTAGTGTGCGAGTTCTTTGTGTCCACTGTTTCAGCGTTTGTTAAGTTCCACGCGGCACAGATTATCTTGAATGCGGGCGCTGCGGTTATGAAATATAATTATAATAATATGTGGTAAACTTATGATTTAGTGTCATGGAGGAGTTCTTATATAAATGTATGGAAAATAAATATTCTGCGAGTTTAATATTTTGTGGTCATTAAAACTATTATTAAAGTGTATTTTGTTCTTAGTGTATCTACCCGTTATCATGGCAACTGTAACAGTTGGACACCTTTGTGATATAAAATAGCCCATTCCTTTTGTATTAAAATATATTGATTGGTGTTTAAACTCTTTCTTACTCATTCTTAAGTAGATTACTTGTTTAACATAGCGTAAGTCTGGGGATGACTCTTGTGTCCTATTTAGTCTTAGCTTTGCTTTTAAAAGCGACATCTTTTTCATTATGAGCAGATGAAGTTCAATATATTGTAACGGGTTCTAGTATAGAAACGCAGTAGAGGTTCTAGACGCGTTTATTGCCGAGTATTGTCTCACTTCCTTTACACGAGTATGACCGACCAACAACACGACACTGGCCTGAACACTAAGGGCTGCAGTCTCCCACGCTGTTCCCTCTGTTAGTGTGCAGGGCAGGCTGCTTGAAGGGCTGCGCGTAGCGGTGCAGGTCCTCGCTGACGTTGGCTCAGCTGGCAGGCGCCGGCGGTGCGAGTATGATGAGCAGGGCAGGCCAGACTCTTCGGCAGAGGTGACGCCGATGGCGATGCAGGAAAGTGTAAGGGTCTAGGAGCGTAGCCCGGAGTCTTAAGATGAACGTGGAACCTGAAGGGAAACAGCATTAGGAAAGCCACAACCAATAGAGTCAGGCAGGCGGCGTCAGCCGGCCTCAGCTAGCAGGTAGAGAGATGGGCAGTACGCTAGTGCAGTAAATGTAGTAACTCACCCGTAGCTGGGAACAGGATACACGTATGAAGTAGTAGTATTGGCACGTAGTTAGGCACGGTAACAATCATTAGCGGTGCCGGTCTCTCTGTCGGCCCCTATATATACTGGGCCCTCCATCAGAGTTCGTGTCGGCGCATAACCAAATATGGACAAAACTCACGAGCGCGGACGATGGCCTTCTCTGATTGGCCGAGCGTATGGACGGTATTATGACGTACACTCGGTAGGTACCGGTCATACGTTACAATACCGCCCGCCTTAGGAGAGGATTTTACGTGGCTAACAAGGAAAATCCGACTAGCTGCGGTAGGTCTATTATTCCGCTATTGTCCAAGCTAAGACGGCATATAGAAAGAAGGAAGGGAAAGTCTTATACGGTTTATAACAAATAGTTAGGCACCATAGTGTATAAGTTTTAGGTCCTTTATGTGCCAAAACCCAATAGAATTTCCAGACGCATCCGACAACTCGTAAACGAGAGGCGACTTTTTATTAATCACTGTGCACTTCACAAATTTAGGGGCTAATTTCTTACAGAAGGACTTATCCTTGTCGCTCTGATAAAAAGTCCTTTTCCACACAGTGTCTCCCACATTAAACTCAGCTGGTTTACGGCGTAAATTATACGTTTGGGAATTCCTAGCATGAGATTGAATGAGGAGTGCCTGAACTTTTTCAAATATGCCTGATAAGTGACCTATGTTTTCTGCGTAATCTTCCCTAGGTATGTATACTCTATCATCAGCGTCCGTGTCGACATAGTGTGAGCCGCATGGAACTAATTCACGTCCATAGACTAAAAAACTAGGTGTATAGCCCGTGACTTCATTAACTGCAGTATTTAATGCAAACTGCACCTTAGGTAGGAGAGTGTCCCATAATCTCTGGTCTGGTAGGAAATGTCCTACAAACGCCGCTGAGGTAGAACCAATGGTTATATTATAGCGTTCGACCGTATTCACATGTGGGGAATATTTAGGAGTATAATGAAGATTAGGGATTTTGTACTTGCGCAACATAGCTTTTAAAGTAGCACTTTCAAACTGTTTACCATTGTCCAATATAATTGTAGATGGTATACCATGAACTAAAAATATTTTTTCTTCCAAAATATTAGTTATTATTTCAGCAGTTGCGCGCCTGATAGGAAAAAGTAGACAGTATTTACTAAAACAACAAGTTACTACAAATATGTAGGCGTTTTGTTTTCTTGTGACAGGTAATGGCCCCACCAAATCTACACTAATGGTTTGGAAGGGTCGTGAACACACTTTGGGTCGTCCCATGGTTCCCAATGGTGCATGGTTCTGATGTTTGTGCGCGATACAAGTGTCGCAAGAGTTTATGAAATTTACCACGTCATCGTGCATTTTGGGCCAATAGTAACGCAGTGCTAAGCGCTTGTAAGTTTTAAATATGCCGAAATGCCCCGAAGTGGGTTCGGCATGGTTCTCTAATATGGCATTATTTCAATCAGAAGAAGGTAGCACTTCTTTCCATTCGAACTCCTTACGTAGCATACACCTAGATTTTATCATACGATACAATTTATTATTTTTAATAGAATAGTCTGGATAGTCATTAGGCGAAGATAAATATCTAACAAATATCTCACAAACTATCAAACTACCCACAATATCAATAAGATAATGATTACACCATTTTACATTGTTTCCTAGATGATGAAACAAAAGAACAAGCAACACAGAATATTAAAACACAGTGGCAGTTAAATAGTCAGAACCATATCGTACCTGAGCAGTTGTCGAAGGAGAATAGGACGAGCTAGCCGAGCCTGTTGACTTATATATCCAGCTTACACCTTATTTACACGTTTGACAGTTTAACTGTCACACGTTATGTCAGTGTCATTTAATTGCCACTATCCTCTTACATATTATGTATAAACACTTGGATATCAGTAATTTCAGCCTAAAGCCTAGATATTATTACATATCTCTCACGGCCAGACTGACAATTACTTCGTCCTCGAAGTACAATAAATTAAATAACAATTTACTAAATCGCCCGACGGGCGCCCTGTATTATGTAACAATGAATTCTTACCATATTGATTAAAGCGATCTAAAAACTATAGTATCGTTACGTCCGCTACGGCTATACTGACTTACGTCGTCATCTAAGTAAGTTCAAAAGAATAGTATCACAACAACAATCCATTTGTACGAAACAATTACACAAAAATAAACTGGACTCATATTTACAGTAATTACGGTTTCATTTTGTGAATCTAGAAATAAGTTTTCTGTATCAGCTGCTTTGATACCATCGTTACAAATTGTATCGACTATTCTATGAAGGGATCATTAACATTCACAATACACATGTTACACAGAAGTACAGCTTTAATTTTAGAATATAACACCACTGCGTTATCCATCCACAAAATGACAAAAATAATTTAGTACAAAAGGAGCCCGTCATTCGTTCGAGCATCGTTTTTAATTCGTTTTTTTTTCCTATTTTACGTTAGGTATCTGGTTCATTCAGTTTCATTATTATCATCATCATCATATACAAGATTTGACGATTCGTAAGAGGTTTGGTATTAAAATAGTAAGCTTACATGTAAGTTTTGTTTAAAATAAATACACAAAACCCTTCAAGCACCGAGAATGATTAAATCCCATTTTAATCATTATTGCCATGGTCTCCTACAATTATTGAACCACACAAAGTACATGTACACATATCTTTGCATAAAAAATATCTCTAAATAGCTTATCTATCGCAGTATTTATACCAGAGATACTAAATTGATAAGATAGTTCATTACCGAGAGCTAATCCTAAGATTGACTATTACTATATGGTTTAAATAGGTTTACAGTTTAATACATGGCACTTCATAATAAAAATACATAATTTTAATGAATAAAAGCAGATAAAAATAAATACAGTCTCATATTTTATTAATTTATTGAATTTATTTGTATTATTTCCGAGAATGGATAAATAAACTATGAGAATGTTTTCGAAAAAAAAATCAATGATGTAATTTGGAACTATTTTCAAATTGAATCAATTTAGTTGAATAGCTTATTTCAGATCCATTTAATTAGACAGATGTCTGCATTTATTACACATTTCATTTTAACTATTTTATCTGCTATTATCGTTATAAATAACAGGAAATTATCAACCAAAATAACACTACTTGAAAATATTGGATACACTGCCATCTAATAGTGCCAGACATAAGCAAAATGATGTCACTTTCTTTAACAAGTCAATTTAATCCTATGTAATATAAAAACATTCTTCAATAACTACTTTTTAATAAAAATACCTTGAGCTATATATTTAGACGTAGCATATATGACCTCTCAAGCCGCAGGAGCCTGAGGTATGTTTAAAAAATAAAAGGAAATAGTTACTAAACGAAACTATCATTTTATCGATATGATCTAGCTAGACACAGACCCGCTTGTTAAAATATAGAATATTTCTGTACCTACACAAAAGTTCGCTTGTATTAATATTTATACAAAACTCATAGGCTATCTTTACAATATGTCATTCAAGTGTGGTGCCTCTGAGACAAATGGAAGCTATTTGGTTTTGTTCTTCCAATAGAAATCAAAGTGACAAAATCATAAGTAAGTATGTCTATTGCAAGTAACCTGGTGGAAATTATCTGGGTACACTACAATTACTCACTACACAATTATAGAAAGTGCATTATTTGTAATTCGATACACAATTTTTTGTGCCATAAACAATTAAAAATACGAGTATATTTCAAAGATATGTTGAAAATAAATATACAGTTTCGTAGTCTTATCTCCAGGGCACAAAATCAAGAGCTTAACATTAAAATATTCTTATTTTTTTTCTTTCGTTATAGTTTGGATCCGATTTAATAAAACTATATAGCATGAACTGATTAATTTGGTAATTGTGGCGAAAATTTAACTACAGCTTATGGATCAGAGCTAGGGCACATTCGTACACCGCAATATTGGTCTGTATGTAATGAATACACAGCCAACAAAATTAATGAAGAAATCTCTGAAATGTATTCTACCTACCATCATTTCATATTAGACTTGTAATGAAAAGATTCGTCAGAGCACTTCATTCTTGGAATTCAAATATGCAGGACGATTACGCTAATCAGTACTTACACTAGAAAGAGTTTTTAACAAAGCACAACACAGCCAATGCTCATACCGAGTCTTGGTCAATCACTACAAATGTTGCCTATTTAAATTCCAACAGATTAGAACAATATCGGCTACTTTAAAAAACTATTATACATTTTCTGTAACTTTTTCGCTATTACCTACATAGTTTTATACTCAGATACATTTTTGATGAACATGTTAAAATAACCTGGTACCACATAAACACAATAGTCATATTTTTCTACCATTCATGGCTATAATCTTGGTGGAAGTACATTACCAGCGTTTGCAGTTTGTTGTTGCTGTTGGCTTCAGCATACTGTTGCAGATCGTTACGATATGTAGTCGGTACTCATCCACCGGCTTGCTCTCGGCAACGTTGCTACTGGATCGTAGGGCAATCGTTCTCCGTCGTCAGCTGAACGGTGCAGTGACGGACTTAGGCAGAATCATGGCATCACGATGAGGAGACCCTGGAACTTGCAATTGGATGTATTAGTATTGTGGGCGCAAATTTATCACACTTCTGATGTCAGAATCAGGAAAGCTCCTTACAGTGTAGAGACAGTTTAGATAAATAAAAGAGACAACTATCAAATCATACTTTCATTTATTCAGTTTGCCACCAGGATATATCTTAAGATTACGTCGTGATTCTACATTTACATTTAGAGCCCAGTTCGCAAAGCAAATGCATAGAACCAAGAGAAAGAACGGGCAATAAAACTCTTGATCATTCTTTTCAATAAGTACTTAAAAATTAACAAACAACTATACATTCAATTTATATCAAATATCAATGTTGTGGGTAGTTTTATATTACTAGAAAGGTCTTTCTTACAACAGAACATAATAAGCACTATGTAGCATCAACACAATCTACTAAATGTATACCACAGGTATATAATGAATATCATTGATACAACTTGATCCACAGTAGGTATATTATTCTATCCTATATTACTAATATCTCACAAACTATCAAACTACCCACAATATCAATAAGATAATGATTACACCATTTTACATTGTTTTCTAGATGATGAAACAAAAGAACAAGCAACACAGAATATTAAAACATAGTGGCAGTTAAATAGTCAGAACCATATCGTGCCTGAGCAGTCGTCGAAGGAGAATAGGACGAGCTAGCCGAGCCTGTCGACTTATATATCCAGCTTACACCTTATTTACACGTTTGACAGTTTAACTGTCAAACGTCATGTCAGTGTCATTTAATTGCCACTATCCTCTTACATATTATGTATAAACACTTGGATATCAGTAATTTCAGCCTAAAGGCTAGATATTATTACATATCTCTCAAGTGCAAACGCGATCGGTTTGCAATTTGCTTCAAGTGCGACCGTAGGGATGTGACATTCCCTAACTGCCCGAACTGTAAATCTACGAAACCAAAAAACTAGTTGGTCAGGGTCGGGGCGTGTCAAAATCTAAATTAGGTTCTACAACCTATTCAACCAATTTTGACAAAGATGATTGGAGAAATTGGCTAAACACTCTAAAAGTGTATTTCTCTAGTTATTCCGTCGCCTCGATCCTGGATAATAAACCTAAAAATTACCTACGGCCCTATGTGAACGTAACGATTAACAGTTTACCTATTTGTGGATTGCTCGATTCCGGTTCAGCCATAACAATTCTAGGTAACAACTCCCATATGGAGGTAATGACTAAAACCGGGTTAGAAATACAGCAGTGTCACAACTCTAATTCCATTCGGTCCGCGGGTGGAAATATATTGTTGCCGCGCGGTTTTATCAACTTACCCACTACTTTTAATAGTCAAACTCACTTATTGAAAGCTTATATTATTCCAGAAGTTACAAGTAATTTAATTTTAGGCATCGATTTCTGGAAACGATTTAAATTTCTGCCTAACCATATCGCATCCGTATGCATGTCTAAAACATTGCCGTGTAGTGTGTTAAGTGAAAATAAGCCGAGTAACACGAACGTATTGCAATCTTTTAGTGAGTTGAGTGAGTCACAACAAAGAACGGTAAGTTAATTATAAAGCAATACGAGTCGATTTCTACTGAAAAAACCGGGTTAGGACGAACTCACTTAATAGAACATGCAATAGACACTGGCGATTCTGCGCCGATACGCCAAAGATATTATAGGTTACCGCCGGCGAAATTAAAAATAATTATTGACGAATTAGACGAAATGCTTGCATTGGGAGTGGTAGAAAAATGTGAAAGTCCGTGGTCTTCACCTATTTTACTAACGCCTAAGAAGAACGGTAAACTAAGGTTTTGTTTAGATAGTCGGAAACATAATTATATTACTAAAGAAGACGCGTACAAACTACCTTACGTATCCCAAATTTTAGACAACCTTAGGAATGCTAGATATCTAAGTAGTATAGACTTATCTAAGTCCTTTTGGCAGACGCCTCTTCACGAATGTGATCGTGATAAGACTGCGTTCTATGTGCCTACTAGAGGAACATTTAGATTTGTGACTATGCCGTTTGGTTTAACGAATGCGCCTGCGACACAACAGCGTTTGGTGGATCACTTGTTTACGAACAGTCCTGAGTTCGAAAACTCTGTATTCGTTTTTTTAGATGATATCGTGCTTATATCGCCATCTTTTAATGCTCATGTGTCACTATTAAATAAAGTATAGGACAAATTAAAATCGGCCAACCTTACCATTAACTTAGAAAAATCTAAATTCTTCCGTGATGAATTGAAGTACTTGGGCTACGTAGTAAACTCTAAAGGATTACAAGTAGACCCATGTAAGGTGGAAGCCATTCTTCAATATGCTTCGCCTAAGAATAAAAAAGAAGGCAAAAGGTTCTTAGGCATTGCATCATGGTATCGGCGATTTATACCTAATTTTAGTACTATTGCCGGTCCTTTGAGCAAACTTACTTCTACCGGTAAGAAAGCTGCACCATTTCAGTGGTCGGCAGAAGCTGATGACTCGTTTTGTAAACTAAAACAATTGTTAAGCTCCACACCAATATTATCGTGTCCCGATTACGAGAAACCTTTTCAAGTTCGCACAGATGCGAGTGCGAGTGGCATCGGTGGGTTGCTTACTCAAAAAATAGGTGGCGTGGAACTACCTATCGCTTACTTAAAACTACAGTATAACAGAACGGGAGACATTAGCAGTTCTAACAGCCCTCGAATATTGGTGCTGTTATTAAGATAACGGGTTAAAGTTCGTGGTGTATACTGACCATTCTGCACTGAAATGGTTCCTATACTTGAGCAACCCGACTGGTAGATTAGCTCGGTGGTCGGTTCGTCTGTCAGCCTTTAACTTCGAAATAAAGCATCGGCGCGGCGCAGATAATATTATAGCAGATGCGTTATCACGATCCCTACCTGTAAATATTATTAACACGAATAAAAATAATAATAACGTGAACAACCCTAATGTTGACATCTTTCAATGGTATTCAGCCACCTACAATAGTTGTTTATCTTCGCCTAATGACTATCCAGACTATTCTATTAAAAATAATAAATTGTATCGTATGATAAAATCTAGGTGTATGCTACGTAAGGAGTTCGAATGGAAAGAAGTGCTACCTTCTTCTGATTGAAATAATGCCATATTAGAGAACCATGCCGAACCCACTTCGGGGCATTTCGGCATATTTAAAACTTACAAGCGCTTAGCACTGCGTTACTATTGGCCCAAAATGCACGATGACGTGGTAAAGTTCATAAACTCTTGCGACACTTGTATCGCGCACAAACATCAGAACCATGCACCATTGGGAACCATGGGACGACCCAAAGTGTGTTCACGACCCTTCCAAACCATTAGTGTAGATTTGGTGGGGCCATTACCTGTCACAAGAAAACAAAACGCCTACATATTTGTAGTAACTTGTTGTTTTAGTAAATACTGTCTACTTTTTCCTATCAGGCGCGCAACTGCTGAAATAATAACTAATATTTTGGAAGAAAAAATATTTTTAGTTCATGGTATACCATCTACAATTATATTGGACAATGGTAAACAGTTTGAAAGTGCTACTTTAAAAGCTATGTTGCGCAAGTACAAAATCCCTAATCTTCATTATACTCCTAAATATTCCCCACATGTGAATACGGTCGAACGCTATTATAAAACCATTGGTTCTACCTCAGCGGCGTTTGTAGGACATTTCCTACCAGACCAGAGATTATGGGACACTCTCCTACCTAAGGTGCAGTTTGCATTAAATACTGCAGTTAATGAAGTTACGGGCTATACACCTAGTTTTTTAGTCTATGGACGTGAATTAGTTCCATGCGGCTCACACTATGTCGACACGGACGCTGATGATAGAGTATACATACCTAGGGAAGATTACGCAGAAAACATAGGTCACTTATCAGGCATATTTGAAAAAGTTCAGGCACTCCTCATTCAATCTCATGCTAGGAATTCCCAAACGTATAATTTACGCCGTAAACCAGCTGAGTTTAATGTGGGAGACACTGTGTGGAAAAGGACTTTTTATCAGAGCGACAAGGATAAGTCCTTCTGTAAGAAATTAGCCCCTAAATTTGTGAAGTGCACAGTGATTAATAAAAAGTCGCCTCTCGTTTACGAGTTGTCGGATGCGTCTGGAAATTCTATTGGGTTTTGGCACATAAAGGACCTAAAACTTATACACTATGGTGCCTAACTATTTGTTATAAACCGTATAAGACTTTCCCTTCCTTCTTTCTATATGCCGTCTTAGCTTGGACAATAGCGGAATAATAGACCTACCGCAGCTAGTCGGATTTTCCTTGTTAGCCACGTAAAATCCTCTCCTAAGGCGGGCGGTATTGTAACGTATGACCGGTACCTACCGAGTGTACGTCATAATACCGTCCATACGCTCGGCCAATCAGAGAAGGCCATCGTCCGCGCTCGTGAGTTTTGTCCATATTTGGTTATGCGCCGACACGAACTCTGATGGAGGGCCCAGTATATATAGGGGCCGACAGAGAGACCGGCACCGCTAATGATTGTTACCGTGCCTAACTACGTGCCAATACTACTACTTCATACGTGTATCCTGGTCCCAGCTACGGGTGAGTTACTACATTTACTGCACTAGCGTACTGCCCATCTCTCTACCTGCTAGCTGAGGCCGGCTGACGCCGCCTGCCTGACTCTATTGGTTGTGGCTTTCCTAATGCTGTTTCCCTTCAGGTTCCACGTTCATCTTAAGACTCCGGGCTACGCTCCTAGACCCTTACACTTTCCTGCATCGCCATCGGCGTCACCTCTGCCGAAGAGTCTGGCCTGCCCTGCTCATCATACTCGCACCGCCGGCGCCTGCCAGCTGAGCCAACGTCAGCGAGGACCTGCACCGCTACGCGCAGCCCTTCAAGCAGCCTGCCCTGCACACTAACAGAGGGAACAGCGTGGGAGACTGCAGCCCTTAGTGTTCAGGCCAGTGTCGTGTTGTTGGTCGGTCATACTCGTGTAAGGGAAGTGAGACAATACTCGGCAATAAACGCGTCTAGAACCTCTACTGCGTTTCTATACTAGAACCCGTTACAATATATTGAACTTCATCTGCTCATAATGAAAAAGATGTCGCTTTTAAAAGCAAAGCTAAGACTAAATAGGACACAAGAGTCATCCCCAGACTTACGCTATGTTAAGGCGCTGTCCTAAGCGACTGTTTTGGTAAATGAGGGGGTGAAGCAGGGGAGGTGAAGGGAGCTTAGCTCCGTCTACTGCGGGGCGCCCCCCTTCATTCTAGTCGCGTGCGGCCGTATTCTGGCGACATCCGTATTCCAATATTTCAAAATCGCAAGTAAAACGTTTTAGCATATTGAATTGAGATACTGATATTAAAATTTATATTACATACATCAATCTGTTTGTACAATATAGGCATAGCGCAATTTTTGTTCTCAGTGCAGCCATGAGCAAAACTGGTTTACATTAGACGTTATAGGTATTAAATGTTGACGAAAGTAGGTAAATACCTACGTGCCGTAAGATGATAAAAATAACTAAGTCAGTTCCATGTATGGAGAGGCCATTATTATGTTTGTTTTGTATTTGTATAAAAATAGTGAAGCAGTTCATAGAATACCTACATCTAATTCCATTCCTGCCAGTTTTCAAATCTGTTTTGCAATAAATTGGCTGTGACATACGGGCGGACAGACAGACAGACATTGCGAATCTATAAGGGTTCCGTTTTTACAATTTTTGGCTAAGGTACCCTAAAAAATACAATACTGCTCTACTAAGCGCAAACGCCGTATCTCAACTAAAGCGAGTTACGAGATAATTGAAGTTTAGTAAAAGTTGATTTCTTTTATTTATTTATGGATGTTTATTGTTATTATGGGTATAATTATTATGGCAAAGGTTTCGAAATACGTCGCCGTTTTTAGGGGTTGTGAGTGATTGGAGAGAGAGGAGGGGAGGTCTTGAAACCCCCCTCACCATTTTCACTTGCCGGAAATACTTGGTTTCCTCTGAAAAAAAAATTTTCCAAACATCGGTGTGTATGGCACTGCCAACTTCCACATTCATCACACTAGTTTAATAAACTAAGGTTGTCGGAGCCCTACGAAGGGCTCCTATTTTCGGATTAAGGGCCAAAAGAGAACCTAACATATCCTATTTATTTACTTATTACAGTCGCACCTAACCTAAGGCACTCGAAAGCAATGACGCACAAATTTGACATTAGCTGTCAATATGATCATTCCAAGATGGCAGTTTTGCGTTTCGTTTCACGTTTTTCACCTAAAACCTAAAAATTACATTTGCAAAACTGTACTAAAGTATAAAAACCATGTTTATTTATGAAATTTTGGAAATTGTTTAAAAATATTTAGACGCAACTCCGGCAGCCAAAATTACATTTAGGGGATTAAAACGAACTACCTTAAGCCCCCTACACTACCAATACCCTCAAATTCAGGCGACTCGTTTCGAAACCCAACCCATTATTATTTTTCAAAATAGATGAAACATCAAAAATATATGTGGATATACCTTATTCATGAGATACTGCTATGTCGCTTAGAAAATTATAGAATTAGAATTTGAGTTACTGCTTTTTCGTTAGCTCTCGTCATACATGTTTGTATGGAAAAATATAAAAAAAATCTTTCGCTTCAAATATGTATTGTTTCAAAGAAAATAAATATTAAAAGATATTTATTTATATTCATTTATAATTTATTAACGAAATACAGAGTTTACAGCTCATCAAAAGTTAGCTGTCTGCTACAACCCGGCAGGTTTTCTTTATTCTCATCGAATGTTAAAGGCAGTGTATGAGGCGATAAGACTTATTATTTGCTGTTGTTCACGATGCACAGTTTCATTTACTTTCCTTTTACGGCTTGGTATTGTAGAAATTTCAAGCACTGATGAAACATTTTCCTCTCCGTGATCTCGCAATGCCATCCCTTGAGCTTGACGAGAATCAACAATTTCAGGCAACTGCCAATTCATATAAAACGCCACAAGCTTCTCCCAGAAAACATCATCTCTTTCTATAATTTCTATTTTTAGTGGTATACTTTCGCCACTCCACACAGCAAATAAACACTTTTGTTTGCGTGTAACGTGGCGTTGCCCCTGAATTTGGTAATAACAATTACAATATTTGTTTAGACTAGTCAGTTCACTTTTTTATCATGTTTCCATATTTGTATTTTATTTGCTCTTATACTATTCTCCAGGCCATTCCTATAGGCAATTTTAGAACATTAAATTTCCACAATCGTGTTTGGACCTATTAATCCATCTGGCGTGGCACCAATAATCGAATAATCCACAAGGCTCGATTGTTGCATTTTCTTGCTTCGCCAGTTGTTGCAAAGCCAGTTGTTCATTTTAGATTCCATGCGCAACTGATTTTACATTGCAAATATTTTTATGTACAATTTTTTTTTTATAGACTCACGCCTGTATCCCTGAAGGGGTAGGCAGAGGTGTGACATTACACCCACATTTTGCCATGAATTTTAGGTCCCACGTAATAGGGGGCGAGCCTATTGCCGTACCGGGCACATTACCAGACTCCGTGCTGTTACTGTGAATTTCCTAACAGGAAAACCTAATAACACTTTGCCCGACCCGGGAATCGAACCCAAGACCTCCCAATCCCACGCACACATTTATGCAGTGAGACGAGATATTTTACCAAATATTTTTTATTAAGTTGGCTTTACTGCTGTTATCTCTTCTTTTTACCACTATACAAAAATTTCAATCTGTCAACATATTTTTTACGCAATTAGAACCAGTCACTGCTATCCGTCTTGTAATTTTTGCTTATCACTACGGAATTTGAGTCAAATTTGTTAAAAAAATTGTTTGGCATTCCTTGGCTAGCTCTTGAACAGATCGTGTTAGGAATGACTGAAGTCAAATGTGTGTAAGACGTTGCAGAACTGTTATCTTTAACTTCACTGTAATTACAATAATGCTAATTAGTTACGTACTTTATTATTAAAAAAATACTATATCTTGTGTTAAAGCAAACAGAGAAGTCACCTTCTTACTTATAAATAATTGATTTTAGAAATTAAAAAGATATTAGATGTACTGAGACATACCTAATAGTTTATGAATAATCAAAGTTTTACCCGATGTACCTAAAAAGGTTTATGTTCAAAACACAATAATACAACATTCGTTACCGCTTGTGTGCGGATTGCGGAGCGCCATATTAGCGCTGTCATCATTATTGTTCGCCGTGGCGGCATCTTAGCGCTCCAGGCGCTCTGACAAGCTAATGAATTTGAAATATAGGTACATAAAATAATTCGATTTTATGTTATTACTCTTTCAAAAATTGAAAACTGTGGCAGCTATGTATTGTGAGAATAAT
The DNA here is from genome assembly GCA_944739405.2 of Euclidia mi. NCBI lineage: Eukaryota > Metazoa > Arthropoda > Insecta > Lepidoptera > Erebidae > Euclidia > Euclidia mi. The sequence continues at coordinate 101,072,861 of OX123181.2, forward strand.
TTATATAATTATATTATGCGTAATCGATAATATATAAGTAACATAGTTAGTCATAAAAGACTCTTATGAAAATAATTTGTGTAAAAATGTTACATATTTCATAATCACTTGGCCATGGATGCATTTCTATTTTATTACGACGCTTTCTTGTACAAATCCTTCGTAGAACTTCATTTCTCTAATTGTCCATATTTTATTCATCTAATTATATAATTATAAGCACAGAAACAATAACACATTAAACGCAACAAGAGTATAAACTTAGGTCCTAATTATATGTGCCCATAGTTACATGAAAAGCCTATTTGATTCAAAGTATTCAGTCTATAACGTAAAACATGAAATTACGAACTCAAATTGGCGTATTATAATAACAAACAGGTTTACGTAAAATTTCGTGCAGCGGAGACGCAAGCGACATGACCTATCTCTCCCAGGGCTCATAGCCGAATGATGAGGTCTGGGCGCGGCGTAAACTAGCAACTGACACTCAGTACACCGCTTATGCTAATAAGGTTTAAATTGCTGAAGCGTTTGATATCGATGGGATCTACCGAGCGTCAAAATCATAGACGTTTGGCAGATTTTATTTAATTTTACAAAATATACACGTATAATATGAAAATAAATAGGGTAATTCTTTAGTTCATTAGATTTCCTACAATATTATCAAAAAAACACACAGCTTACGATCAAAATATTGCAAACAGTGAGACGAAAGATTATTTTCTGCCTCGATTTTGTGATTTTTTTACCGTGATTCTATTTTACGTACATGAAAAATTCTTTCAAAAGTCTTTTGTTCAGACTTTTGACTATAAGCTCAAATTTTTGCTAGTTTGTAATATGTACCGTTATGGCTAGATGCGCGACGAAAAATTAGGTGTTTCACGGCTTCTGAGGTATAACAGCGCCTTAAACAAGTAATCTACTTAAGAATGAGTAAGAAAGAGTTTAAACACCAATCAATATATTTTAATACAAAAGTAATGGGCTATTTTATATCACAAAGGTGTCCAACTGTTACAGTTGCCATGATAACGGGTAGATAAACTAAGAAAAAAATACACTTTAATAATAGTTTTAATGACCACAAAATATTAAACTCGCATAATATTTATTTTCCATACATTTATATAAGAACTCCTCCATGACACTAAATCATAAGTTTACCACATATTATTATAATTATATTTCATAACCGCAGCGCCCGCATTCAAGATAATCTGTGCCGCGTAGAACTTAACAAACGCTGAAACAGTGAACACAAAGAACTCGCACACTACGCTGGTTAAGGTTATGAAACGAATCATTATAATTGTTATAGTGTTTTTCTGTGATGTACGAGTATGTATGTATGTGTGTGTAGTCTAAGCTATGACTACGAAATTATTTAAAATATTGGTGTGGCGATAATATAAGTTGCTGTGCTTTCATGTGATACAATCTATTCTATGCAGTAGAAATTTAAAGTATTGTCTCTTATTACAATGCGAACTTTAAGAAAACTGCATGAATACTTCGATATCACTCATCAGCATCAACGTTTTGTAGTCTTGTGCTGGACATAGGCCTCGTCATATTTTGCGTGTCAATATTATTATGAGTCAATATGAAGATTTGGGCCCCTTTATTATGCTGGCCAGACGGGCTGACATAGGATATCACATTGACTTTACTTCGTGACATACTATTTGCTTCGTGTATTTAACTAAGTCAACCCTTAAGCCACCCACGGAATGAAATACGGCTCTCTCACTTTATATTTTTAATCGGTGGAACAATGTCTGTCACGCGGTATAAACAACAAACTTTAATTTTACAAGGTAACTTTGTCTTTTCGCAGAGTTATCACTATCATACAATTTTATTAAAACGGGTCTTATTCGCGATATTTAATTAATTTAAGGTACAAATAGTTTGCTTCCAAACAATTTTTAAGTGGAACGGTATATTTGTCAGACAGACCGTTTGCCCTTAGTTTCCTGAACTGGAACATTGGCATTGGCGAAGAGTGACTCCACGTCAAAACTAACCATCACTTAGTCTGGTTCCTTTTCCACGCTCTTGATAATGTCATTAAAGTGACGAGAGTCCTTCAGAGTCCTTCACGAAAGATGCCGTCTTACCTACCAACGGTTGCAGTAAGGTACTGATGTGTTTCACCAAACCATATGTGGGTGAGTTTATGTGACTCACTATCGGTCGCAATGGCCCTGTATATACGGCTTAGTCCACAAGACTTTAGGCAAACCGTATATCTTGGGCGGCTGCACGATTTGAGGTTTGTGCAGACGTTCAGATTCTTCCGTGGATCAAAATTATTCCGTGAATACGTTTTTATGGTCCTTAATCAAAGCTCGAATGCGTTTCGTAACTCTGGTTGTCGGGTATAGGATACTCTATAGGACACCGGCTTATTTATATTAGTGTGTCACTTAACAGATTCCGTATTTTGCTATCATAGTCACTAGAGTTCATCACGACAGTAGCGTTTCTTGTTGGGAAAGAACCTTGTCGGAAACTTCGCTCAGTTTCTGACTGGGTGTCGAGATAGTAAAGTGTTACCTGTAGGAGTGCGTATAAAACCACGAAAGGACATTCCGAACTCCGAAGGCATTCTACATAAAGCCAGTGTTCGTCTTTTGAAACAATTAATTCGCAACTGTCGGTACGAGTTAAATGTTGTGCAGTTTGACCTCTATTTCTTTGCAAAAGAATTGTCAGTAATTAGAAACATTACATGTTTGCTCTATACAAATTCATAACTTTGTAGGACTGCCTACAAACTTATGAATTTGTAGGATCACTAGGCAGTTATCCATCAAATTATATATTTACATACACTGTATCGAGACTGTTCATTATGATGTACAGTCACATGCTAAAACACTAGACCACCGTGACAGGCAAGACAGACAACATAATTATAATATTATAAATTGCAAACAGCTTTTGGACCAGCATCAACAGCTAGGAAAATAAAAAAATCCTCTTACCTAATCAGCTCGGGTGATTTTCTTAGACTGCCACCAGGGCTCTTATGCAACATTATATTGCTCCCTGCATGGAGAGAGCCCCCTTGTGTGCGGTCGACCGTAATTGCTCGGACTTGCCTACAAAAAAATACAACATTACTAAATCATCAAGTGCATTGAAAAATAAAAGAAAAACATATGATTGAATTTACCGGGTAGGTGACAATTCCGCCTCCCTCATCTCGGACCCGGCAAGAGCGCCGAGCAAAATGGCCGTCTGAGCTGCTGGCTGCTGGACGTGTCGGTGCTGGCTCAATGGCGTTACGAAGCGCGACCGACTCCCTGAGCTTGTAGATCGAAGACGGGCAAGGCTAAAAAATATTTTACATATGTAACTAAGAACGTCCCCTTTTTGTCACTACAAGACTTTTTTTTTCTATAACGTAATGCCCATATAATATGATATGCCCATGCTTATTGAAGGATGTGGTCCGTGAAGCGGAGTCACCTACGTTTTTGTAGAAAATAAAACTAAATGAGCCGATATCGTCATTAACTTATTGCCAATTTAGTAGTGACAAAAATAATTACCTAATATGCATTATACATACAAAATAAAAAAAATCTATGAGGATTATTATTAAAACAAAAATCCCTGTCGAACTTCCTTTCACCTTACTTCCTTACTCACCAAAAGATTTATCGTAATTTTTTTCGATATTCGATTGACAAGCGTCCCGTCCCTACACGACGACGTAGGCGACTGTACGTACTTACTTACTTTGTAAATCATTTTGACATGGCGGCAACGGAATAATTTCAATACCTAGTATGATTTGAATTACAATTGTGGTGAAACTAAACCAAAATGTATGAAACTAATTTATACATATTGTTCTGTAATATATTTTCTAAGAACTTATCTATATAAATCCAAGAAATAAACAATATTTACTGAATATATAGCTTATATGATCGATGATGTTTGTTAGAATTCATTACTTCAAAAGTTTGAAACGAATTTCTGTAACATAATTCTTACACTACACGTGAAATACACCTTACACATACACTATAGTTATTTGTAAGTAATTATTTGATAACATTTCACAAGAATACTCACCGAGCTCTCCTGTTATTCATTTTTTCGTCGACACAAAAACTCACATACGCGCGAAAAAAATGTCAGTTGATACTGAAGTGCAACGCTCGAATATTTTTTTTTTCTTAGACACTAAAATGAGTTTATATCGTTCAAAAACGCAAAAAAGACACAGATTATATATTGAATGAATATATTAAAAGGATTTGATGTTCAGTAATGGAACTTTTTGGTATTTTTTTCGCGATCAATCACAAAGAGGTTTGCATGACTCCACGGTAGGGGTCATGGACGCGCGACGCATACGTTTTACTTGACACCACCGTAGGAGTCATGGACGTTCAGCTGGCAGACGCCGGCGGTGCGAGTACGATGAGCAGGGTAGGCCAGACTCTTCGGCAGAGGTGACGCCGATGGCGTTGCAGGAAAGTGTAAGGGTCTAGGAGCGTAGCCCGGAGTCTTAAGATGAACCTGGAACCTGAAGGAAAACAGCATTAGGAAAGCCACAACCAATAGAGTCAGGCAGGCGGCGTCAGCCGGCCTCAGCTAGCAGGTAGAGAGATGGGCAGTACGCTAGTGCAGTAAATGTAGTAACCCACCCGTAGCTGGGACCAGGATACACGTATGAAGTAGTAGTAGTGGCACGTAGTTAGGCACGTTAACAATCATTAGCGGTGCCGGTTTCTCTGTCGGCCCCTATATATACTGGGCCCTCCATCAGAGTTCGTGTCGGCGCATAATCAAATATAGACAAAACTCACGAGCGCGGACGATGGCCTTCTCTGATTGGCCGAGCGTATGGACGGTATTAGACGTACACTCGGTAGGTACCGGTCATACGTTACAATATTGAACTTCATCTTCCGAATCTTCTCTGAAAATGAAAAAAGTGAATTCTTTGAAATGTTGTTCTATCCTAGTCTTACGCGTTAGGTAAGTTGAGAAAGGAAAAAGTATATACTACTAACTCATCATCATTTCATCCTCCCATACATCTCATACATTAAATTCTTCCATTGCTGACTGGCTGACAGACAAGGCACATCTGAAACAATTGGACGCAAGAAGCTGAATTTTGGCATGTATGTTGCTTGGGAACCGTAGGGTTGCAGTTGCGATTTCCTGACAATCCTACGGGATTGGAAAGTAAAGGTTAAATAAAAAATGTGCGAGCGTAGTTGCGGACATCCTATAGTCTAAATATAAACTGTCTCACTACTGAGCACTAAACTATCCTCACTATGAGATGGGTGATGCTATAGTCCACCATGATGATCAGCAAAGTCGTGAAAAATTAGCTCAAACTGAGGTTTCGTGTGAATAGTGTCGCTGCGGCTTCATGCGGTAGTGTTACCTACAAATGTTGTTATAGTTGCGTAGCACACTTACAGACAGACAAACGCTAAGTTGATGCGATGACACTCCGCGTACACCACGGAGTGTCGTCACATCGACGCAACCCCGTTGTTTCGAATCGGCTGCTACGTGGTCGGTATCACACACGTGATAAAGACCGCAAGTGGCCAATTTACTTCTTCTGCCTGCCCTGTTCCCATATCATTTGGGGTCGGCGCAGAATGTCTTTTTCTTCCATTCTCTTAAATTAAATGTCATCTGAACATTCACTCCCTTTTCATCCATGTCATCTTTCAAGATGGATGGATTGTATCCATCCATCTTTTCTTTGGTATCCCTCTTGCTTTATGTCCCTCAACAACAAACTACCCCTAATATATCATCTATACCTCATCTCTGCTACATGCAATCTTCTAACATCCTTATTCTCCACGGCCCAGGATTCCGATCCATATATTTTGCCCTTTAATTTAAGAGGCATCCATGGGTCACACGTTGTTCCAGTGACCTGTTGCCATTTTATCCATCCCGAGTTGATCCGGTGCGTGACATCGTGGTCTATTTCCGCGTCCTCTTGAATGCCAATGTATTTACATTGGCCATAATCGATTCATTTTTCCACAGGGCGCGGTAGTTGTAAGTCTAAATTGTTTCAATCACTTAGCCATATTCATAATGCAGTAGAACCCATTGTGGGTTCATCCACAAACTATAATCCATACCTCAAATAAAGTGAAGTAATTTTCCATACATTCTCAAACTATAATCTAAATCAGGGATAAAGTGACGTTATTATCAAATTAGTCATTTAATCTCCAAACCGTTGCAAACTCTAGGTACTTAAATATGAAACAGATCCAGTAATAAATTACAGTTCAAAATTAATATTGTCTCGCTGTTTACGATTCAAGTAGTCGTAAAAATGTTGAACCAGCAACACCTGAACTTGACTTTTCAATAATTCATCGTCGCCTTTATATTGTTTTCATGACGTTGCCGAATTTATGAGCAAATTAATTATTCGTTCGTTTAAAGGATGATTCTCGTTACACCGTGGCTGGGCTGGGCTGGGCCGGGCCTGGCCGGGCCACGGCCGGGACACGGTTAGGATGATTCAGGTTACACCGTGCTGCGTCCGGGCCGGGCCCCGTCTGAGGCACGGCCGTGGCACAGTTAGATATTCATTGTATTGATCTGTATGAAGTAATTCAGGTTAGGCCGTTTTCTTTCGTCTGTCGCAATCCCTACTTGAACAGACAGACACGGCCATGCAATCAATGCTCAATGATTCATGTTACACCGGGCCGGGGCCGGGCCGGGCTCCGGCCGTGTCGAATTCACCGTGCTCCGGCCGGGCTAGGCATTCATGCTACACCGGGCTGTTTCCGAGCATTCATTGCACGGCCGTGCCTGTCGGTACTTGTTGGGATAGCGTCACACGAGGTGATAGTTTGTAATTATTACTAATTAAAATGCAATTTGACGAAAGACTGACCAAGCAGATATATAAGGCAAGTGTGGATAGGACAGGACGAAGGGGAAGACCTAGGCGGATGTTCTCTGACCAGATTGGAGACATCCTAAAAACAGGACAGGTTAGAAGCACCCTGAACAGAAGATCATGCATGAGGAATCTGATGGGAGTGAATGAAGCAAGAGACATATGTCAAGATCGTTGCAAATGGCGCTCCGTAGTCTCTGCCTCGGCGTGAGTCTATGTATGTATGTAAAATGCAATTCTCACAAATTGAGTTGGCAGCTATCGACATTGCCATTGACGACGAAGCATTGGAAAAACGAACCGAAAGTACCAAAATTCCGTGCATATACAGTTATTACCGTGTAGCTATCTGTTAACATGCCTGACTAATGACTATGGTGTTAAAATCAAGGGAAACAGGTAGAGGGCGCACAGAGTACCTTTACTACAAGGGGACGTCAAGGCTGAGTCGCGGGCGCAGAGGATATTACTGTGTTCAACGTGCACACAAATAACAGATGAAAAATAACACCCTGTGTTCTTAGAATATATCAAAATATGCGTTAATATGTCTTGCTATACGAACATATATCGTGCTATACCAAAATATATTGTCCGATATCTGTCGACATACTTTGGTGACGTAGTAAAAATATAAGTTATAGCTGCGTGTGTGGTCACTCGCCGATTATTAAAAAAAAATATACCATAATACCGACCTATGATTGATATTAATTTATAAAGGAAATTGATACTTTTAATACTTTTAAACGAAAATTATTTATACTTTTATTAAATAATTGTTTTTACTCAATTAATGCATTCTTGGAGGACAAAAAATTGTGACATATTTATAACTAACTGCATAAAATTTTAAAATGAATTGTCATTAGATAATATTATTAATCTAATAAACTGACAATTGTATACATGCTACTAACAAAAATAATCAATATTTGTATGCCAGATAATGGTAGAATATGGCTTGAATGTAATGTAATGTAAACTAACAACTTTGTATACCCATATTCCGACGAATAAATTTTTATCATATAATAATTATAGCTCCGGCTGAGGCACGGCCGTGCCACGGCCTAACGTGAATTACTTCATACAAATCAATACCTACTATGAATATTTGACCGTGCCACGGCCGTGCCCCGGCCCGGACACGGCCCGGTGTAACGTGAATCCTCCTTAAATATCCAAACAGGTTTTGATTACATTTCGGTAATGTATAATCATCTTGTTGCTGCCAAATCTATAGGTATGATGTCACTTGCAGTAGCCCGCGATTTCGCATGCGGATGAAAGATAGCATTCTGTCAAACAAACAGAGGTTTAAAACCGGCCAAGTGCGTTTCGAGCCACGCGCAATGTAGGGTTCCGTAGTTGCCCATAATGACTTGCTGCAAAGGGTTTTAATGTACAACAAATCCGACTGTTTATTTTGCTGAAAAAATAATTTTAATAACACTATTATAAGAACCTAAGTTTTGTTTAGAAGTTTTTTGTTTAGAAGTATCCAGTTATGTATTGAAAACATAAAATGTGGTTTCCAAGATATACTACTACTATACATACGTAGTATCGTAGTACATTACATACCAAAGTACGTTATTTAAGATTAATCCCGCGCGCCCAATGTAAACTCACAGAAATAGGTATTTATAAGTTAACCGACGATTACTCGTAAACTAGTGATATCTACTTAGCCGTGATAGTTTTCCTTTTAAATTCGTTATATGTACTATATTTGTGATTTTTTTTCACTTCTTCCAAATCAATAGTTTAGCCGGCAGAGGAGGGGGGGGGGCACTTGAGTCTAACAATTTTTTTCACTTCAAAGCTTGATATTTGACAAACAAATCACTTGATCGAAAAATGATTTGAGCAAACTAATAATATTTTTTTAAAACCTATCCAATGATACCCTACATGATGGGGTACTCAACCAAAAAAAAAATCAACCCCCTATATATGTAGGGGAGATACCCTTAAAAAAATATTTTCCTAAATTTTATTCTACAGTTTTGTTGCAATCTCTTATGTCTATATTCATGTCAAATGTCAGCTTTCTAGCACCAGGCGTCTTTGAGCTAGGCTGCGGACAGACAGACGAACGGACATGACGAAACTATAAGGGTTCCTTGTGGACTACGGAACCCTAAAAAGGAAACATATTTGTATCCAAATAATAATATTCCTATATAAATTTAACCATAGTTTCCCTTTATTAATTTACAGCCCTTATTGCAAACTTTTAAAGGTCCTTTTTGCGCAACTCTGTAATAAAATTTATCAAATCTGTTTAGAAGTTTTGTCGAAATATTATCATTCTAATATGAACTCGTTGATTTAATATCTGATGGTAAAATATAGGTCCATTGAAAATATATAACCATGTATTGTTATCAAAATTGTTATTCAAAAGTATATTTTAGTAAGGTTTGCGTAAAATAACATATTTTCCCCCTTATTTCGAAAAAACACAAAATGTAAAACATCTACCTATTTATTCATTTCGATATCTACTCGGTAAAATTTCTAACAAACTGTAGTAAAGCAAGATCTGTATTATATTAAACTAGCTGTGCCCGCGACTTCGTTCGCGTAAATGTTAGAATTTAATTAGCATGACAATTATGCCAAAAGTAACTATCAAATATTCAAAAGAAACGACAAAGACACCAAACCAAGTAATCTCATCTCAACGGCATCTATGTTTACATATACAAACCGACCGAGATAGAAAATAATATGGACTAATCGAAAACTTATTGAAAAAAGGATCTATAGTCATTATTATTATCATTTAAAATAAAATTAAATGATCATATAACTATTATATACACAATAATTTGAAATAAATGAGATTGACCGTTTAAATTAAGTGGATATTGTAATAACTTTTGACACAGAGACTTTTTGTTTATGAAAGTGCCGAATATTATACTCTATTATTTTTTTAATAACAGAAAGGCTCGCCCCCTATTACGTGGGACCTAAAAATTCATGGCGAAATGTGGGTGTGATATTTACACCTCTGCCTACCCCTTAGGGGATACAGCCGTGAGACTATAAAAAAAATAATAATAAAGGTACCTGACACATAATTATTGTCTTTGTTGCAAGAAACATTTATTTTGCTAGAAAATAACTTGAAAATAGTGACATTTATCGGTCGGAAGGATAACTATAATTATCCTCGGTTCCAGTAATTTATTTATCGAAAATACATAAAAATGTACCTACTGACGAAATTAAGAATCGCCTCCTTTTTTAATGTCGGGTAAATAGCCATAAAAATCTTTAAAAGTACCTATTTAGACTAACTATACTTTTACTAACAAATTTATAATGATCATAGATGGCACCACATATAAATCCAGTTTGGGATGATCCCTGTTTTGTTTGGGACTACGTACAAAGAAGAGGTCAAGCTGTACACCGTAAACCACTCAACCGATTGTGATGTAACATATTCTATTTTATAGGTTTGAGTATTTTTTGCACATGAGTATAAGTTTTATTGAAATCAATTTCGCCATTTTAGAGATCTTTAGCAACATAGGGAAAGACAGAGAGACAAATTCAAAAAAATATCAAGTATCACTTTTTAGCATTTTCCTAGATTTTTTTGTTAATTTTCGTCAAAATATCTTTAATGTACAGACTTTTTCACCTCTACAGTTTTATCATAGTATAGATTATTCCGTTACTGACTAATTGACAGATAACGCACAGCCGAAATTATTGGGCACAAGAAGATGAAATTTGGCATGTATGTTTCTTGGGGACTGTAGGGTGCACCCCTTACAGTCCCCAAGTAATTATTAACGCCTACACATTTTCATTTAGGAAATTCCTTCTTAAACTGTAGCCAGATTGTAGTTGCGGGCAACATGTAGTTGGTATAATTGTATAAGTAGTCTAGTATAAGTAGTTTTAGTTTCATTAAATACCATATTTTTATTCATATCATGCCAGGCAAACGAGCAGATAGGTCGACAGATAACAGAGAATAATCGATAACCGCCGCACATATACACCTGCAATACCAAAGGAGCCACACTCACAAGTGCCTTGTCGACGTTTTGGGTAAGGGAATAGCAGGAGGAGCAGAAAGAGGTAAGACCGCATGGGGGAATAAATATTGCTTGTCGCAAAGATGGCAGTGCATAAAATTAAAGAAAATAAACCCGTTTGTTTCTGTAGAATCATCCGCCAAACTAGACACCCATGTGTCTCCGTAATAGTTGTCTAAAATGCGGGACATATTGCTATTACCGTGAAGTGGGTCAGAATAGCGCCAAATAATTTGTTTTCTTTGCACAGGTTAGTTAATATTTCATAAAGTTCGTAATTGTGAATTATTTTCTAGCTAACGAAACAATGGCTATTAAAGCTGAAATTTTGATTGAAGGTTCGAGTTCGGTCAGAAATGTTGGTACAAGAGACCCATTATAACAATGGAATTGATATTTAATTTAATAATTTTGGATAATTCGGATTGTTAGGTAAGTTACTGGATCTGTAGATAAATGTTTATGTTATGCTGTATTTCAATAGGAGTAAAGACTTTACAGTTTTAGGTTTGCGTACGTGAAAGGAGCCAATAGAACTCTATTGCTAAATCTGTTTGTCCGTCTATCTGTCTATCCAGCAGCGTACTGTCTCGCTTCAAACATAATAGGCAGAGATTAGATTCGATTAGAAATTTTAATTATATTGTTTCTATTATACTAAGAAGTAAATAAAATACATCCTTTTATATCTGGTACGGTTTTTAAAACCATACTTCGACTGTTTTTTTGTGATGTCATCCTGAGCCCAGTTTTTGATAGAAAATAGTACCTAACCACGGCTGATAATATTAATTACATATGTGCTATTTTGCATCATAAATGAGATTCCAAGAATGCACAATGAAGTACTTGCTTATGACAAGGAAGAATAGTGGGTGATTGACATTCATTCACCATCTAAAAGGGCGGGTAGTAGTATCTCTGGCTCCTTCAGTCAGCTAAAAAAAAATACACATTCTACTTTGCATGAAATCTTTGTAACCTAAGCCTTTTCATACCAATTAACAAATTAAAATAATACGTGTCTAGTCGTTCAATTTAAACATAATATTTTCCACGAAATGCACGAGAGTTTTAACTTACGAAGAAAATAATAATTATTTATTTTACAAGAACATTTTTGGCGCAAAACAAAAGGACAGCCTTGCCACAGCTTCTAAGAATTTGCAGTGAAATATCATCAAGAAAGAAGACTCTATTATAAAATGCAACAAAATATTTAATACTTTAAATTATGATGACGTAAATCTTTTGAGGCAAAATTGTTTGTGAAAATTGTAAATAAACTTACGAGAAAACCTTGTATTATGCTTGTATTTTAAAAGCTTAGTATTGTAAACTAGTCAGTGGCTAAGCTACTTCTGTAGTGGGGTCTTTTGCTTTACTCCACGTAGTGACAAATGTTAAACCGCGCGACTATTGTAATCAATCTGTTTTCTCATGACAGCAATTATTCACATTCACCGCAACATTCCGGCAAACCGAATACAAATGCTTAGGGCATTACTAGTTAGTACTGTTAGTAGTCCAAGGTTAAGCTGCGGCGTCGCGGCAGCTGATGTTGAGATCGGTGTCAACTATTCTCTTTGAGTGCCTAATCTGTGTCGCTACGAACGTGACAGTTCAAGGACTCTATCTCAAAGAGTAGTCACTATCAACATGCTGCTTTTGAAAGTTCTATTTACGGTGAGAATTAATGTTTGCTGAGAGATTAATATGACAAAGTTGCGTGTTATATATTTCAACAATGAACAGGATGAAAGGAGATTAATTAAATGCTCGTATGTTATGTATGAGGGTTCGGGTGAAATTATTTTCGACGAACTCAAACGAATATTCCACTTTAATTGCTTTTAAATGTGGTACAGTTGACAACCTTTAAGCTATTTTTTGTGATTCGCTACATTTTCAAAATACTTTGCAGTGCCTTGGGGCAGGGTTATTACACTTATTACAAGTACAACATTACAGACCACATTCACACGAAAAAGAAAAGACAGAATTTATGACGTTTCGGTGGCGTAGCGGTAGTGTAACCAACTGCTACGGCGTAGCGGTAGTGTAACCAACTGTTACGCCGAAGGTCGCGCGTGAGATTCTCGCTCAAGTCAAGAATTTGTCTGCATGAACACGTATGTTTGTCTTGGTCTGGGTGTTTCTATGTATAATATGTATGTATTTACAATAAAATATATCTATGTTTATACATAATCCAGTACCGATCGCACAAGCTCTGCTTAGTTTGGGACTAGATGGTGTTGTGTGTATATGGAAATCAGAATATAATTATCAATGCAAAATATGCCCCGTTAAGTTATTGACATTCAATGATATAATATAACTGTTTATATAAAATTCTTGCGTCACTGACTGACAGATAACGCACAGTTAAAACTATTGGGCGCATGAAGCTGAAATTTGGCATAAATGTTTCTTGAAGCCCGATGAGGTGACTAAGAAGGGATTTCCCGAAATTCCCACGATATTGGAAAGAACCAATTCAATTAAAATAAAATGTGTGGCCGTAGCTGCGGACATCCTCTTGTTATATATAATGTTCATCATCCTTTTGTTATATATAATTTGTTTAGAAAGTAAGGTAATATAATACTTCACGCCTTTTGTTCCCGAAGGGGTAAGCAGAGGTTTATTAAACACCCACACTTCGCCAGTAATTTTTCGGTCCCAATGTAATAAGGGGCAAACATATTGCGATCTACCAGGCACATTATTAAGCAAGCGATAATTAAGATTTTGAATTACATTATTAAAACATAACTTCGAAAAGTCAGAGGTGTGTGCCCGGTGTACCTGGGGATCGAACCCGAGACCATCGTCTCGGCAGTCCGTTATATACACACCATCGCCGTACTACGTAGTAAGGTAATATATATTCATAAAAAAGAGTTTTTACATAGGTTACACCGTCTTACATCATAATACAAATATCACAAATAAAAGCAGCGTAGCTTCATTAATACATCAACATCTTTTCGCTCGATTTTTTCGTCTACGTTTCAGCCGTCTCTATTGTCGACGTAATAGAACCATCTCATCTTTCCTTATGTTTTGTGCAGTTTGATTAATGGCTCCGTGTGAAGTCAATATGCCATTATTTCTGCATTAAGTAACTTTATCAATAAAAACTGCCAGCAAGGTGATGATGGTGGGTTTATTTGGTCGAATTCATTTTAAGGAGGTGGAAGGTTTTAGGAAAGTAGTAATGCATTTAATAAGGGATTAAACAAACTGCTTGAACGTGGGCTTTTAAATAATTAATGAATCTCGAATGATTACAATTATATACATTAATGATTTTGTTAATGTCCCGAAGAAGAAGTTAGCTGTCGGTGTTGTTTTTTTATAGTACATAATAGGCGGCAAACGAGCAGACGGATCACCTGATGGTAAGCAATTACCGCCGCTCATGGACACAAGCAACACCAAAGGAGTCACAAGTGTGTTGCTTGGGGTTGAGAAAAGGGATAGGATGAGGAGTGGGATGAGGGAGAAGGAAAGGGGATAGGGCCTCCGGCACTGTCACTCACCGAACGAAACGCAACAGTTTAGGTACTTTGCGGCAATTTTCTGGGAAAGGGTAGTAGTTCCCTGGTCGAGCTGGCCCATTCATGTTGTGATTGTCATGAAGATCTGTGATGTGAATTACAAACGCGAGAATAAAAAAATATTGCCTCATGACTTTCCAATCCCTTCTAAGAAGTATTCGCAAACAATTTAATATAATATTTAGCAAAATAATCTACCTGCGAAGATGATAAACGTCGTAAAGAGGAGAAAATATCTAAATTCACGGCGTGACCCTAATTGTTCAACGGACAGAGACAAATGGGCTCCGGGAATGTGACGTTTAACATCTATCGCATTGATAACGATTTGACAGCACAGTCAGAAGAACCACTTTGATAGCAGGGTAATTATAAAAATCTTTGATGCAGACATGGTAACGCTATAATGTAAATGCCTCACGCGGACATCCACTCAAGTGCAGACCTGTACAAGCATTGCTTAACTTCGCCAACCTATTCCGAATTGCATACATTCTGCATTCTGCATGCATATATGAAATAAAAGAAAATAACAAATAAGATCGGATAACCAACGGACAGCCATGCAGGGCGTATCGGGTTCGAATCCACGGCGCGCACCAATGACTTTTCGGAGTTATGTGCGTATAGAATTGTTAATTATAGCTTGCCTCGAAGAGCACGTCAAGCCGTCGGGCCCGGTTGTTATGAGGATTTTTGACAGTCGTTATAGGGCGTCAGTACCTTCTAAATAAACTGACACTGGTCTAAGCCATGGAATATCGTTATCCCTTCGGGTTGCGGAGGTCAGACAGGCAGTCGCTCCGTGGAAAAGCTAATATTCAGCCAAATTCGGTTAGACTAGTAAGCGGACCCCAGGTTGAAACTGGGATAACGCTAGGAGGATGATGAACAAATAAGATCGGATATAGCATTATCTTGGCAATACTGATTGATGCAAGATCTCACCGTGCAATGAGATGCTTAGAGGACAAACTTAGAAACGTTTAACTCTGCTTTTAATAATAACGCGATTGATGTTGATTTCAGTCAGTAACGAAAGAATTGTATATAATTATAATAATAATAGTTTATATTTTTTGCCACAAAAGATACATTCCGGTAAGAACACAGCAATTACTAGTATAATTTATTTGTATCAATATTTGTTGAACACTGGTACCCAAGGTAAGATTAAACTTGTGTTTTGGGTACCAGGGCCCTCACAATAGGTTATTATTACAAGTTAACTGTTGGTGTAGTGTGTCTCATATAGTGAGCAGTATATCATAGTAAGAACAAATACATATAATTATAGTAATATATAATAATAGAAGAAAATATATTAAGTGTTAATTGTGAGGTTGCTAGTATGATTATGCGTGTGTATGCGTATGTATGTGTGAGTATGCGTGAGCGTATGCATTTGTTGTGTGTGTGTGTGTGTGTGTGTGTCTGTGTGTGAATGAGTTGTAAGGTTTAAAAATTTATATAATTAGCCAAATCTGGGGGCACGGTGTTGCCCCCACCAAGTCGAGCAAAAAAGCGGCACGGCCGTACCATCCTTTTCTGGAAGCAATTCAGGCCATTTTCAGACCCCTATAACTTCGTTGTGCATAAAACTAGTAGCCTAGGTACCTTAGAAACCATGCAGGCATTGTATAAACATGGTGTATTTCAAATTTAATTCAATTTGATCTAGTAGTTTAAGAATTATAACGAGTCAAAATTCCTAATTTTGTCACTCACTGACCGATCATCAAAAGTCTAAGGCACTTCTAGCAGACGTAGAAACTTAAAATTTAGATTACGATTAGTGTGTAGTATATGAATCAAGAAAATTTTTAAATATTTTTCAATTTCTGTCCAGTTTTCGAGATACATCAACTGCATAAATAACTTTGTAATCCCATATAAATATAAAGGATTACAAAATTACATTTGCAGTTAGAGCTTTAATTAAGAAAATTCGTTGTTGGTATACAAGAAGTAGAAGGTACCGGAAAGGACAAAAGTAAGACTATCTACAAAAAGAAATGAGATCCCATAAAAACAATACTTGTCAAAAATACCAAGTCTCGCGACCGTAAAAAGTTGTGAGATCCATGTCCAAGTCGGTTAATTAAAAATCTTGAATGGTATAAATAAATATATTGACTTGGCAATTGCATTAAACAATCTAATAATTATGTATTACTTATGAGATATATTGTGTTTTCATGCGATGGCCGAGTCAATCTGTTTATTTAAAACATTAAAGATTTTTTATTAACCGACTTGGTATTACATGGATCTCACAACTTTTTACGGTGAGACTTGGTATTTTTGACAAGTATTGTTTTTATGGGATACACATTTACTGCTCGAAGAATGTCGCACTTATTTAATTTGTAGAAATTCTCAGTTAATTTTCTGTCTCATCATAGTCCTTAGACATAAGCCAGTCTGCAACTTTTTTCTTTCATTGGGCTTTAGTGAGTGGATAAATACTACAATGACGATTTGCCATATTATAGAGGAAGCAGGCAATAATATTGTAATGGCGAGCAGCTAAAGCGCTTTTGAAACTCCGAGATTGGCAAACCCTAACGGTACGACGTTTCGTTGGTATATTCGGACCATATACAAGAGTGTTATGCTTTTTACATACTGTTTCAAGCACAAAGATCTGCCTCACAGTAAGTAATTTACATTCATGATAAAGTAAAGAGGTGGGATATCTGAAGTCCTTAAAATAAATAACTTTAAGTACTGCTCTTTGTGCTCGCTCCAGATGTAATAGATGTGTATTTGCAACTCCGCCCCATACAGATATACAGTATGTCAAAATTGACTGACATAAGGCATTGTACACCATTCTCAGAGTTTGATCATCGGCACAGTGTCGCAGCTTTTTGAAAATGAATAGCAATTTGCGCACTCGGGTTGTAAGATTCATGACATGAGATTTCCATGTAACAATTATAATTAACAGATTCAGGGATCCGGTTAAAATCCATAAAACCATAATTCAACTTCTGTTGTAATTTCTTAAAATGTCACTAAAAAAAAGACCGTCAATATCCTTAGTCGGGATCGATATCGTCTTGAGTTCAGTCTAAATTTCATTCGCACTGAGATTTGCACGTTTCTGCCCTTTGTAAAGTTTTTTGAATAGTTTATTTTATATTGAGCCTTAATTAATGATCTCTGGTAACGTAGTATCTTAGTAGTCCAAAATTTGTTTGATTGTTTTGAGCTCTCGAATTTAGAATGGTAATGAGGTCTATGATGTTTTGATTTTCGGTAATGCGATGACGGATTGCGAGATTTGTTTGAGTTTTGTGTGTGAATTTCTGACAAGATTTTGTTGTAAGATAACTCTGTTTTTTATAAATAAAAGAATAATAAAGAGACGACGAACAGATGTAAAATACGACTATACTGTGAATTTTTAATTCAAGATAAAAATAAATTATTAGAAGATAAAAGCCGATAAGCCTCTGAAAGATTCACAGTAAAAATCTATGATTAACCAAAAGAGATTTCCTTATAGGCCAGTGATTTTTTTTTCCTTTCTGAAAGAGCCAAATATACTGCGTTTTCAGTAAATTATGCAGTTATACGGCCCGACAATACGATTCATAATATGCGAACAGACGAGGCGACCACTTAAAAACTCTCGATGTGCATTGCATAACAAACTTTACACAATTTAAACTCAAAATTTTTACTACAAGTCGAACTCACAGTTACAGTTGTTCCGAAAAATAAAAATTCTAATCAGGAACGCAGAACGAAGTAGTTTGAATGCAACATGCTTTCCAGTTTGTTATGTAGCATGAATAAGTAATGCTCCTCAATCAGTTGTGGAGTTAAGCATGACTGGCTACAGTTTTGAGAATGTTGCTATGTTGCTATTTTACGTAGAGGTTCGATATAGTTTTAGTCAGGCATTTAAAAGTGCATTCAAACATTTGCCGCTTTATACCATTGTAGATTTGTTTTGATTTGCTCACGCTTGTTTAATGGTTATAGCCAGCAGTTCGATCAATAGTACATAATTATTTAGGCATCCTGATTAGTACACAAAAATTACAGGATAAGAACTGTTGGACATGCGGAATTTTTTTAGACGTTCTTTAAACTGCGACAAAAGTTTCACTGACATACGAAAAGAAAACAAAAGTGTATAGGGAAATTGTATCAACAATTCTTAAATAAAGCTTGGAGAAATCTGAATTAGATTTAATCACTTGATTGAAATTAAACTACAGTTTACGGATTTTATCGCGTTATATTGGTTTCACTGGTTACTAAGTTATTACATTTAAACCGAATGATCTAGAAACTACATTTTTACTATTACTAGCCGACGTTTCGAATTCTTTACAGGATTCATGTTCACGGCAGACTGAGGTGATATTTGTCTTTGTCTTGAATTTCAAAGTTATCTCAAAGTACCCGAAACATTTTTCAGCTATTGGTGTTACTATCTAAGCAGAATGTGCTCACTGTGTCATGATGTCTTCTGGTGACTTTGTCCTTCTAGGGTTTCATTAGCCTGATAACAGGGTCCCAAGCTGGAGGAACATTCCAACCATCTTCCCTATTGAAATTAGGATGTTTTTTAATTTCAATAGCTTCACGTATCATTCTTGGAATAAAGCGGTGTTCTTTTGCGAGTATCTGTGGTTTATCAAATCGCAGGTAATGGTTGGTTCCTTGTTCTACATGTTCACACACAGCAGACTTCGTCGAGACATGTAGAACGATGTCTCGACGAAGACCAACAAACACACACCCTCGGACAAAGTCACCAGAAGACATCATGACACAGTGAGCACATTCTGCGTAGATAATAACACCAATAGCTGAAAAATGTTTCGGGTACTTTGAGATAACTTTGAAATTACAGACAAAGACAAATATCACCTCAGTCTGCCGTGAACATGAATCCTGTAAAGAATTCGAAACGTCGGCTAGTAATAGTAAAAATGTAGTTTCTAGATCATTCGGTTTAAATGTAATAACTTAGTAACCAGTGAAACCAATATAACGCGATAAAATCCGTAAACTGTAGTTTAATTTCAATGTGTAACATTCGCGTAAACCCAAGAAAATATTATATTAATCACTTGATTTGCATATTTATACAAAAGTTTTTCTCACTATTAAAAAACTAATCTCAAGTTTGATCTGAAATATGATGCTAGAAATCTGAGTGAATCCATGGAGTGAATAATTTATCAGGTAAATCGTAAAACACAAATGCTAAAAACATTAGCAATAAATCTTTGAAGAATCTGCAGTTCCCTAAATGCAGTGTAACTGGATACTCTAGTCTTACCGTATACGAGCCACTTAAGCGTAAGGGCTTGAGAGCTAAGCCTCACTGGACATGCCGAATGCACTAACTGAGAGGGACATTGATTGAAGACAAGTAACTGTGAACGAGAAACACAAGTGGTGCTCGATGCTTGGCTAACTATGTATCACTGTCTATCAGAATAATAGGTTTAATAGAATTGTTGACTTTATACGTCTACAATTCCATGCTCCATACATTATGAGACACCGTGATGTTGCTGAGAATTTAGTAAGATAATCTGTTTATTTGTATATGTATATAACATTATTGCCTTACTGCACTGATGATATCCAATTCACAGCCAATACCATTGGGCGCAAGATGCTGAAATTTTGCTTGTACTCGTAAATCCCTTGGGGAGCGCTGGTGTGCACTTAGAAGAGATTTTCTAAATGTTTAATAAAAAATATTTGAATATGTGGGCGTAGCTGCGGGCATCCTATAGTCTTATACAGGGTGTCACAAGACCCATCACCAAGCCGATGTCTACTCGTTGTGGACATCATGCCAAGTCATACTAACTGAAAATAATACCTGGTAAACGATTTTTTTTTAAATTTTCACATTTTTTTAACCGCAAATAAAAGCGTGCGCGTGCAATGCTCGAAATACCTACTTATCCATGGGGTCATAGGGCATCTAAAGGGCATATTGGCGGGGTAAATGCATCAATTTTGTACCTAATTAGAAAAAAATAATATTAAATCTGAGCCTCAATATCTCCTGAACCAGTAATTTCCCAGGTATGGTGCCGAAGTAAAAAATGTTTGTAGTGATTGGTACAACATAGGCTGTCAGTTTTCGTTAAGGGTCTTTTTACATCCTGTATATAATTGTTACGAATACATACAAAAGGAGGATATTATTTAAATACTATTTTTAACTGACAAACTATTATAAATACTGTCGTTGCTTTGAAATAATTATGTTTCCTATAAAAAAATACCGGACACAAGGTTATACGATTAACGAGAGTATTTTTATTGAAAATATGTACCTGTTCATGTACAACACTGTGCAACCGATGGTTGTACGCTACTAACTGTCTAATTCGAAAGCCCTGTGACTACCTATGAATTGTGCTCAGACGTGTAGAGACACTTTTACCTCCAAGATTCCATCTTGCTATACAAATAGAACACATCTTTGGCAGAGCAAGGTGACAAATTAGAGGCACTATTTATCAAGTTTTTGTACGAGCATGGCAGAAATAAGAAAGCCCCTATATATTATGTTACGTCCCATACAATTGGACACTAAGCTTTTTGTAAATGATTTCAAGCAGCACTTGTGACGTTGTTAGGAGGCCGTCCCTGTATGTCTTTTAAAAAAAAACTAATTTTTAAACTGCACTGAATTTATTACTCAAGGCAACACTTTACAGATACATTTCTACTGGTACCGATTTCCGAGTTCCGGGAGCGAACCGCTTTTCGCGACGGACAGAATCTAACTGACTTTAGTATGAAATAAATTATACAAGTAAATGAAAATGCTGACCAAGTAGAAACAATAGAATGGAAATGTACTAGAATACGTGAAATGCTGATCAAGCGTTATTAAGGAACTATCTCGGGTTATAACATCTCCCCCCTTAAGATGAAGCTTTATCAATTTTAAGATGAAGCGAAATTAAAGAAAATAGAAAATATGGAAATCGATTGGAAGCTTGGAAATCGGTTTACATCAAAATTAAATTACAATATAGTTTTAAGATATAGAAAATAACAATAGTACAATATGAAGTAGGTATATTAAATTCATAACCAAAATAATATTTGACAATTTCAACTTATCAGATAACTGTGTAAGTTTTTATCTTATTACTATTTAAGATAACCAACATAGTAAATTTATATAATTTTAAAGACTTATCGTAGTATAGTAAAATAGAAGGCAGTTTAACGTAACTTAAAAGTTTAAGTTCCGTTTACTAGAGTTGAAAAAGTCAACCTTACGAATAGCGTCATAAGAGCTATGATGCTGTAAAGCTGGTAAAGATTTAACAGATTTCTTCTCATCTTCTGACGACGTAGAGATATCGGACATCTCTATGGAATTGGAAACTTTTGATTTATGTTTAACTGACTTCTTATTATGACATTGGTTAAAGATTTGTATACAGCATCCGGAACCGTGGTTACGATTTTTAAAACAATTGTATAACTTATAAAATAAAAACAGAAATAAAGATACGATTAAAATATACGTAAAAGTGGAATAATAGTTTCCGTATTTAATAAAATGAGATTGGATTGACAAATTATTGATCTCATTTTCCAAGTCATCCATCTGATGAGATGCGTATTTTAACGAATCTAAATTAATTTTACTTAAAGATATAGGAGACAAATATGGCAAAGTTTTATTGACTTTTCTTCTGTCACAATAATCATCTAATGTTATATCAAAAGGAATATCTAAAGGTGACTTAATTTGAAAGGATTTAACATTAGTAGGAGTTAACTGAATAGTTTTAGAGTAACCAACACAATTTTCGGTTAATTTTACAGAACCAGTGCCAACAATAGAATAATCGACAATATCTTCATCACATTTTGTAGTTAATTTAATAATATTGGATTGGACAAAAATCCATTCATTATTTCGCAACTTTTGCCAAATATCAATATCGCCAAATAATAATTTAGCGTTACACTCAGTGGGTAGTGACAAGGTCACTTCCGTTAGTAATCTAGATTCACAATTAGGATTTAGAATACATAAATATATTGTTTGCATTTCACAAATAGAATATTGGTTATTAATTACCTTACACTTGTCTAGGTCATCAAACATAGTATAGTGCATTCTATCGTCACTTAAAGCAGTGTAGGCATTGGAAGGTTGAATGAGCGCGAATGTTTTGATATTAGATCCGTTATGGGGAGTCGGTAAAGGTATATTCTTATAGATAACGAACTTGTCGTCACTTATTAGTGGAATTCGCAACACAAAAACGATCTTATTATTATAGTAGTGAGAGCTTAATTGCGAAACATCTATGATATAATGAATATTATTAATACTTTTTTGTACTGGGAAGTCTAGCCTCTTATTAATATGACCACTTTGTTTGCGTAGTTCATCGTAAAGGCTAATAGGACTTATAATACTAGGATGTAGAATATTTACCTTAGAAAATAAAATAGAGTTTAAAATAGTATCTAATAGATTAGAAATAGTAAGCAAAGAGCTTTCTATTATATTTAATAAACTATTTACACGTGAAATATTGTATAACAAGTTATCTGTCTTAGTAACTTGAGATAAGATTTCGTTCATAACATCTATTTGAGAGTTTAACTTAATCTCGTTTTGATTTAGTTTATATATGGTAGAATTAAAATTATTAATTGTAGACTTAACAATATGTATATTATCTTTCATGAGCCGATATAGTTCGGACTCACTCTTTTGGCAAGATTTGATGGCGGCGTCGTATTTTCTGGCGTCGTCAGCATCTAATGTACCGAAAAAGAATTTTTAAATTTCACCACCGAATTCCTACTCTTGACCCTGGTCGGTGTTTGATTTATAGTTAAATGAGATAACGATTGTACTTTAAGAAGGTTAGACTGAATTAGTATTTTAATAGGGCTAGAATAATCCTTACATTGCATAATATCTTGTGATTGTATCTTACTGCAGATGTTTTGAGTTTTACGTAATAATGATTCGATATTAGTTAAGTAGGGTTCTAGTGATACAATATCAATATGAGTTACGACATTCCAGTAGTCATTATAGAAACGAATATTAGTAACAAGTTCGAAGTAGATGCCGGGACTATGAGTTATCGGAGTTATCTTCGATTCGGCGTGGCAGCCGTAGCACAAGGCTCTGAAAATAAGATAGTTCAAGATACAGCGGGTTTGATTTGATTTGCTTGCGGCCCACCTGTGACGTGACGTTATGTTTATTATGTACTTTAATTATCTTGTAGGGGCCTTTCCAAATAGGGGACAGTGCTTTTCTTAGCCTGTGATGATGTTTAAGATACACCATATCGCCGGTTTTATAAGTAACATCGCGTGATTTAGAATTATAGTATTGCTTTGACCGTTCTTTATTATTTATAATATTTTGTATAGCTTTCTCTCGGCTAAGCCGCATTCGATATTGCAGTGCGCGAATGTATTCATTATAGGTAGAACTGTTAGAAGTATCATATAAAGAATTAGGGATAGTAGGTTTGTAACCATATAAAAGTTCGTAAGGGGTAAATTCAGTTGTACAGTGAGGGGTAGTATTGTAGGCTAATATAGCAGTAAATAGGTAACAATGCCAATCATTTTGATTGTCATTAACGAAGGACTTTAAGTACTCCTTAAGAGTAGCATGTGACCTTTCTAATGCACCATTCGTTTGCGGATGATAAGGAGTAGTAAAAAGAGATTTTATCTTAAGGATTTCGGTAAGTTGTTTAAATAGATCTGAAGTAAAGCATGTACCAAGGTCGGTTAAAATAGTTTTAGGAAACCCAAACAACGACATAAAGTGTACGAGATTTCGAGCTATCTCTTCACTTGTAGTGGAAACCATAGGATAAGCACTAGAAAATTTAGTTAAGTCATCATGAAGAGTTAAGATGTACTTAAAACTTTGGAAACCAGCATCGGGTAATGGACCAACGATATCTAGAGCTAAACGTTCAAATGGTTTAGTAGATGTAGAAGTTATCTCCATAGGAGCTTTATTTGAATGCCTTAATGGCTTATTTATTTGGCACAACTTACACTGTTTGACATACCGTTCAATATCGGCACGCATGCCTTTCCAGTAATATGCGGCCTTGATTCGATTGTACATGCGGCGCGCACCTGGATGACCAGCAATAGTAGAGTCATGATTTTCCTTCAAAATTGTAGGGACCTCGGCAGGAGTTGCGTAATTAATTGATTTTTATAGATATGTACTTTAATATTTGTGTTATGAAAAACGTAAGATATCATGTTATATAATTTAGTATATACAATTTTAGAAAAAGGATCTGTAAAATCAGATATCGCAAGATCAGTTATGTTATCTAATAAGAGCATATCTCTTAATTTTATTAATAAACTAGAGGACGCCAGCAGCTACGCCTGCATTTTTTTTTAAATTTATCCGTTTTGGCCGTTCCCGTGGGAATTTCGGGAAATCCCTTCTTAGTGCACCCCTACGGTTCCCAAGGAACATACATGCCAAATTTCAGCTTCCTGCGTCTAATAGTTTCGGCTGTAGCGTGTCTGTCAGTCAGTCAGTAACGCAAGGATTTTATAAATTAAGATTGTAAATATCTTTGTATTTTGTTTCTTCATAATGATGTACTTTAGAATATAGAAAATAATATGTCTTGTGTTTATTAATAACCTGATGGACAGTGAACGGCTCGCGTTCCGTACTAAGCAATTCAGCAGAATTCTCGAGCTGCGATAGTATTTCTTCGCAGTGAGGCATAGAGTAATCAAAGTCTAAAGAGACTGGACAAGCGATTGATTTTATTTTAGATAAATGTAGGGCCTGACTACACTCTTCGATAATAGTATTAGAAGTAGGTAACTTATTTGTAAACTGGTTCTTAAAATATTTTTCGTAGGTAGAATTATTAAGACGATTTGAGTCGATGACATTTACTGGATGTCGAGATAACGCATCTGCGTTTGAATTAAGACGACCTTGCTTATATACAATTTCGTAGTCGTACTCCTCAATGATGAGTCGACTGCCTGGATCTTTATTACTAAAAAGCCAAATTAAAGGTCGATGATCTGTAACGATCTTAAATTTGCGCCCAAATATATAAGGGCGGAAGGTTTTAACAGCAAAAATAATGGCAAGGAGTTCTTTCTCCGTTGTCAAATAATTACCTTCGGCTTTGTTAAGCGTTCTAGAGGCGTAGGCTATAGGTTTATCCTATATCACCGTGAGACAACACAGCGCCCACGGCGTAGTTTGAGGCGTCTGTTGTGATTATAAATGGAGCACTAAAATCACGGTATTGTAATAAGGGAGCCGTGGTATGTTTATTTTTTAAGATTTGGAAAGCTGTTTCCTGTTCAACAGTCCAATTGAAAGAGACGTCCTTTTTCAATAAGGATGTAAGAGGCTTAGTTAATTTCGAAAAGTTTTCAATAAATCGCCTATAATAGCCAACAAGGCCTAGAAAAGATTTGATTTGTTTGACATTAGTAGGGGTTGGGAATTCGCTAACGGCCTTGACCTTATCAGGATTCGGAGATACACCTTTGTCGGTGATGATGTGGCCAAGATAAGCAACCTCGCGACGTAAAAACTCGCACTTATCTGGCTGTAATTTAAGGTTAAATTTTCGCATTCTGTCAAAAACTAATTTAAGCTTTTTAATATGGTCAAGCAAGTTTTGCGAGTAAATAATACAGTCATCCAAGTAAACGTAAGCGTGGAGACCTTGAAGTCCTGAAAGAGCCGTTTTCATAAGCCTTTGGAATGTTGTGGGAGCATTTTTCAAGCCAAATGGCATCCTAGTAAATTCATAATGCCCGGAAGTGCTAGAATTGGTATTAACGGTGAATCCTGTTTTCGGCGCGTCCTTGGAACTCATTTTAATTTGATGAAAACCGCTAGATAGGTCTAAAGTACTAAAATATTTGGAATGACCCAATTGGTCTAAGATGTCAGTGATCAGAGGCAGTGGATAACTTTCGGAGACCGTCGCATCGTTAAGACGGCGGTAATCGATTACGATTCCCCATTTCTTTTTGCCAGACGCGTCCATTTTTTTGGGGACCACCCATACAGGGGCACTCCATGATGAAATAGAAGGGCGAATAATATTTTGATTTAACATTTTTCTGATTTGGGAATCAACTTCCTCCTTGTGGCATTCGGGGAAGCGATATGATTTAACGTGGATAGGCGGCGTATCACCAGAGTTAATTGAATGCTCAACGGCATTAGTAAAAGATAAGGGCTCGCCTTCCATGTGAAAAATATCGGTATATTCCGAACAACACTCTAATAAAGCTTTTTGCTCCTCCGAATTTAAATGAGAGCAACGAATAAGGTCTTAAACCTTTTGAACACGATCAGATTTGGAAATAGAAATAGAATAAGTATTTAGGCATGATTCAGAGTTCAGATTGTTTTGTTCGAGTGGTGTCAACTCTGCGTAATAATCTTTGATCTCAACGTCAGAGTCCGTCGTGTTTAAAACCGTAATATTAATTCTTTTATTTGACTTGATTGAGACAATGCAATTTGCGACATAAACACCATTACATACGGTATGATCTAGAACAAGGCCTTCGTTATGAGAATAAAGTTCAGGATTGTAATTAGATATCGCGCATTCAATTACTGCTTCGGATCGCGCGGGAATAATGTAAGTTGGTTGAATATAGTTTATAGGTAAGATATGACCACAAATATTTAATGATTTAGAATCGTAGTTAATGTTAGTTTTAAAATAACCAAGAAAATCGCTACCGAGTAAGCCGTCATACTCGAGACTTACTTGCTCATTGATCATATGAAATTTGTAACTGCATTGATCGTTAGATATAGTAAAATCCATTTGAAATGTGCCCAATGTTTGAGAGCAACTTTCTACACATCATCATCATCATCATCCACAGCCCGACTGTGTCCACTGTTGAACATAGGCCTCTCTTTGTTCTTGCCATTTCCCTCGATCTTGTGGTAATCTCGTCCAGGTTCGGCCCGCGATTGCAACAATATCGTCGGCCCATCTTGCTAAGGGACGGCCGACACTTCTTTTCCCCATCCGTGGTTGCCATTCTGTTACGGCCTTACTCCACCTGTTATCACTCCGTCTAGCCAGATGTCCTGCCCAATTCCATTTTGACGTTATTATTTGAGTTCCGACGTCGCGCACCTTTGTGCGTTTTCGAATTTCAATGTTGGGAACTCGGTCAATCTGACGGATACCAAGCATGGAGCGCTCCATGGCTCTTTGTGCGACTCTCACTCGGTATATCGCCTCTTGTGTGAGCGTCCATGTCTCGGCACCGTAGGTCATTGTGGGCAAAACACACTGGTTATAGAGGCGGGTCTTCAAACATTGAGGAACTTTTACCGACTTTAAGATGTCATCTAGTTTTGAAAATGCGGCCCATCCGAGCTGAATCCTCCTTGATATCTCAGTTTTCTGATGATCTTTATCAAAGGAAAGATTATGGCCAAGGTAAGTACATCGGCTAACTAGTTCTAATTTTTCACCGTCAATAGAAACTGGTGAGTTTTTGCAGCATAGACCATTTGCCATAACCTTCGTCTTGGTCATATTCATTTTAAGACCTACTTTTAATGAGACATCGTTAAGATCTTGGAGCATAGTCTGGAGGTTTTTAAGATTATCCGCAAATACTATTAGGTCATCTGCAAACCTTAAGTGGGACAGAAATGCACCATTGATGTTAATCCCGCAGTGGTCCCATTCTAAGCTTTTCATAGTGTCTTCCAGGACAGCAGTGAAAAGCTTCGGTGAGATGGTGTCTCCCTGCCTCACACCTCGCTTCAGCGGAACTGGTTTGGTAAAATCATGTACACGGACCTGCAGTGTAGCTGAGGTGTAAAGCTCCCGGAGCAGATTCACGTAACGAGAATCTATGTGACAACGATGAAGGGCATGGAATACGGCCCAGTGCTCAACGCTATCAAACGCCTTTTCGTAGTCTACGAAGGCCATGCATAAGGGTTGATTAAATTCGTGGCACTTCTCCATTAGCTGCTTCACTGTGTGTATGTGGTCGATGGTTGAGTATCCGCTCCGGAAGCCCGCCTGTTCTACGGGTTGGGCTTCATCAAGCTCACGCGTAAGCCGATTTGTGAGGATCTTAGAGAAAAGCTTGTAAATTTGCGATAGTAAGCTAATAGGACGGTAGTTATTTAATTTCGAAGTGTCGCCCTTTTTTGTGTATGATGGTGACTATGGCATTTTTCCAAAGTTCTGGGGTACGGGTATCATACATAACCTTATTAAAAAGTTTTACCAGTAACTTTTGAACTGGTTCCCCTCCTTTTCTGAGTAGTTCGACAGTGATTCCGTCTTCACCAGGTGTTTTATCTGTCTTCATATTAGATAGGGCTGTAACTACTTCAGACAACAAAATTGGTGGCAAGGTTTTTGTATTTTGATATTCCGTAGGTGGTGCTCCGGTATCATTATCTTGGGAGAGGGGTTCTGGACATCTTGATGTATATAGATCCTTATAGAATCTCTCGAGAATAGATAAAATTTTTGCTCGATCTGTCACTATATTGTCTTCATCGTCCCTTAGTTTGGTGATCTGTTCACAGCCTGTACGGGTCCTTCTTCTGAATACCTTTGGTCCTCTATACTCTTTTATCGTTTGAATTATCATTTCAGTGTTATGTTGTCTTAAATCCCTACGTATAGATTTACTGATCTGTTTGTTAATCCAGTCGATGTTTTTTTTGTCTGACGCTGTATGTAAAGCCATGTTCCTTCGTATTTCCATTAAATTTAGTGTTTCTGGTGTTAATTTTCTCTTTTGTCTTTTAGTGGCCTTTAAGTGGTTTTTTGCTGTGTCCGTTAGAGTTCTACACAGAAGATTATTTATGTGGTCAACATCAAGATTTGCATCTGTAAGTCCTTTAAACTTGTTTTCTAGTTCTATCTGAAAAGTATCCGGTAGATGTGCAAGTTTTTGACTTTCATACCGCCTCGTAGATGTTATCAGTTTATTCCGTTCACTTTTTAAGTTGAATTTCAATGTAGATCTCACTAGTCTGTGGTCGCTCGCCGCCTTAAACTGTGACAGAACAGAGACATCAGTAACCACATATTTGTGGGTACTGATTATGTAGTCTATTTCGCTTTTGGTGTTTCCATCTGGACTTACCTATGTCCACTTCCTCAACTTTCTTTTCTTGAAGAACGTATTCATGGCGTAGAGTTTATTGAGCTCCAAGAAGTTGACTAGGGTTTCACCTCTTTTGTTGCGCAGGCCAGCACCGAACTTACCTACCGCTACCTCATTGTTTAGTGGTTGGCCAATTCTGGCATTGAAATCGCCAATTATGGTGGAATAGTGACACGGCGAATCTTGTAGGGCACTTTGGATATCATCATAGAATGCTTCCACTTCTTCATCCGAATGATCAGATGTTGGAGCGTATACCTGTATGATCTTTATGGAATATCTCTGATTTACCTTTACTATCATAAAACATACGCGAGTAGATACGCTTTTGATACTTGTCACTGTTGGAGCAACGCTTTTTCCAATTAGAAATCCTACCCCGCCATAAGAAGTGTCTTCATGGCCCCTGTAGAAGAATAAGTCACCGGTAGGCAGTCTGATCAGACTTTCGCCCCTTTTTCTCACTTCTGACAAACCCACAACATCCCATTTAATTTTTTTCAGTTCAGTTTGCAGTTCAAATAATCGGTCATCCGTTCGCAACGTCCTGGCGTTATAACACGCCAGGGTCAGGGTCGTTTGGTGTTGGCAGCTGGGCGTCTTCCAGGGATTCTTTGCACCCTCTGCCCCGCCGGAACCGTAGCCGCTGCCAGAACTCGGAATAGCGGAGCTGCTGGGGACTGAGGGCCGTATTTGTTTGGCAATGTTCATTTCAAAGAGGGTTTAGCCTTAAAACGCCACGCTGGCCAGTGCGTCTTGGCGAGTTTTCGTCAGAGCCTCGTTCGTTGATCAGCAGGGACACCACGGGCAGGAGAGGTTGACTTGGATGACTAGTTCTTATGTCACCCCCTTATCCCCTTTCTACACTATACTTTCTACACTATTAATTCCTTTTAATTTCACGACTTCGTGAGACAAGTCGGGTGATTTACATAGTACTGCCTGTTTCACGAGGCTAATAGCGGCACCCGTGTCGATAAGCATCTTTAAAGGCTCTTTAGAATAACTAGAAACTAAATAAACATATGGCAAAGATATTTTCTTGATTTTTATACTAGTTTCATAAATTGGAGTAGATTTAATAACATCACAAGATTTAGTAGGTATAGAATTATAGTTAGAGATTGGGATGCCTAATTTATTTTTCAGGTTAGCATCATTTTGGTAAGTATTATTTTGGTAAGTATTATTTTGGTATGGATTAGTAGGATTTAGCATTATTGAATTAGAGTAAGATGTAGTATTTTGATGACTCGAGATGTCGTCTCGAGATGTAATCTTAGAGTTAGTATAGTTATAAGATTTAGAATGACTCAGGTTTACCTGAGATGTAGACTTAGTAGGACTCAGCTGATTCAACTGAGATGCAGATTTGGTAAAAGATTTAGTAGGACTCAGTTGGTTTAACTGAGGTGTAGATTTAGTATAAGATTTGGAAGGACTCAGTTGATTTAACTGAGATGTAGATTTAGTATGACTCAGTTGCTTTGACTGAGATGTAGATTTAGTAAACGATTTAGTATGACTCAGTTGCTTTGACTGAGATTTAGATTTAGTAAAAGATTTAGGATAAAATGGTTTCGTGTCCTTTACGCTAGTCGATTTCGGGAGACACGACACCGAAATCTTATTTAGTTTAAATTTTCGTCGCGGGAATCGAACCCGGACTCGTCGGTTTCGCAGAATTTAACTGCGCAACCGTTGTTATCGCGCGGCGGTTGATCATGTTGCGCCTGGTTCGCGTTCTCACGGCGTTGCATATTGTACTGGCGTTTGCGACATTGGTCTATCGTGTGACCTATATTTTTACAGTAACTACACCGTATATTATTAGGATAGTTAGTATTAGGATAGTTATTATTAGAAGGAATATGGAAAGATTTTTGATAGTTATTACGATTTGAACCAGAAGGTTTTTTATTCCTATAGCACTCTGAAGCATTATGCCCAGGTTTATTACACGTGCTGCAAATACGCTGAAATTTAGGATTAGATTTAGAATTAGATAGATTATATAATTTTTCCTCTTCGATTGCGTGCTGGACCGCCTCGTTCAATGTCGAGGGATTCCTACACCTAACAACATTACTTATTGAGTTATTTAACCCTAACATAAATGTATTTAAGGTCTTCCATAGCAGCTGTTCTGCCTGGTAGTTCCTTTTCATCTTTACAGCTATAGTGAATGTTGGATAATATTCGGGTTAAAATTTGCTCGATACGCAAAGAGTACTTCGTGACATCTTTGCTACTAATTTGTTTGCAATTTTGCAAATCCACTAATAAATGAGTCGCGTGCTTTTTCTCGCCGAATGTAGATCTTAAAAATGCTTTTATCTCGTCCCATGTGGAAAACGATTTTAAACTACATGCCACTTGGGCTTTGCCTTCAAGTTGCGATACTATGTATTTGCAGAGCACATTTTTTTGATCTGCTGTAGATAACGACATTGCGTTATCACAGTTTGTGAGGAACGTGGGGAGGGAGTCCCGGTCCCCATTATAAGGTTTAATGAATTTGGTAAGTACTGAAAGTGTAATTTTTTCAGCCATTTCAGGTTTTGCCTTAGATTCTGTTTTAAGAGACATTGGACAATTGTACAGATATAGAAAATATAGCTATAAAATAGACACACAAAAATATGGTAAGTATACAGTAACGACACACAAAAATATGATGCGGAATAGAAAATTATAGTTCACGAAAATTGTAGAAACAGTGGAAATGGTAACGTTGACAAAAAATAGCAGATACGGTGAAAATATGGTAAGTAATTTAAAAGACTCACATAAACACGATCACTGCACAAACCATCACTCGTGGGAACAGGATCTGACACGCTCGGATAGCGCGGCAAGGCGACCGCGTGCTCGACGACAGGTGAGGGCGGCGCCGGCGTCCACGTGCTGGTGATGCTGGGTGAGGTGGAAGTGTTTCGGAGATAACGAGTGCTCTACTCGTTATGATGATGTTGGTGAGTTAGATCTGCTGCTACCCGGATGGTGCGGGCTCTCACGTTGCGGTGGAGGCTGACCGTCGACCAATCTTGGTTTTACGGTGACCAGTATGGTGCGGGCTCTGGCTGCTGCACAGAGTCTTACCGTCGACCTTGAAGTGTGACGCGGGCACAACCTTGGGTTCTGTCTTACCGTCGATCACGCAAACTGGGGGTCTCTGGGATTCGGATCTCTAGGTATCAACGGACACCATTTACGAGATCCCACTTCTGACACCAAAATTGTTAGGAGGCCGTCCCTGTTTGTCTTTTAAAAAAAAAAACTAATTTTTAAACTGCACTGAATTTATAACTCAAGGCAACACTTTACAGATACAGTTCTACCGGTACCGATTTCCGAGTTCTGGGAGCGAACCGCTTTTCGCGACGGACAGAATCTAACTGACTTTAGTATGAAATAAATTATACAAGTAAATGAAAATGCTGACCAAGTAGAAACAATAGAATGGAAATGTACTAGAATACGTGAAATGCTGATCAAGCGTTATTAAGGAACTATCTCGGGTTATAACAGCGTGTACACATGGGTAAAGTGGTCGTATGTATTTTGAAGGTGGCCGTTTGTAGTTTGTAAAACGTACTAGTATTGTTCGTGGCTTTTCTGCCGTGGATTTGTATAAAAACTTTCTATCTCATCCCTAATTTATTGTGCAAGGTATTATAAAAATATTTAGATGCATAATAGATAACTACAATTAATTGAAAACCAGAAGCAAGTATATAAAGTGAATTGTTTCTTACTTTGAGAGGGGCCTTAATCCGCCCACTTAAGATAACTTTTAATGATAATATAATTGTAAACCACTAGCTAAAAGAGGTAGACATATCTGTGCCGCCGGAGATTTACAGGCGTTTATGCTTTTTGAATCAATATAAAATCCTACATCAAAGAATTATCTTTAATTTCAGACAACAACCGAAACCTTTAACACAAAATTGCCCAAAAACCGATTATCTAAACGGAAAACTTACTTAATAGCTGGTCGCTCTAAAGCCGTTTCGACAAGTGGGATTGTGGTCCTACATAATTGTCATTTTTAACAACAGGAACCTCAGGATACCGACCCATGTCACACGACAAAGGAGAATTAAAGGTGACATTACTTGTCTTTATAGACTACACTTTGTTTCTAAGGGATGGCTTACCTGAAGATCTATGTCTTTCGTGTTTTCTGGCGTTGAATGAAAAAGGGTTAGGTTATGTGACGAGTAAACTTGAACAATTTATGTAATTGTACATTAGTTTATTTATTAAATTTGAAGTGAGAAGTTATTTGGTCACACTTTTTGGATGGTCGTTTTTGGGATAATATTATTTTTTTGCTTATTCTGATTAACATTACTTGAGAACTATCTACTTTAGAACTCAGTTTTATTTTTTTATTTATGTTTAATATGAAAAATATTTTTTACAGAAGTCGGTAGGAGTCCTGTTAGTGGCCGCCAATAACATACAATGGACTCCACCGTATGATAATAACAAAACACAAACGTGAATTATTTTTATTAAAAAAGTAAGTGACTGAATGATTCATTCCCCAAACCAGTTAATAAGAATACTTACAAGAGTGAGAAACTCTTAAAAACTATTCTACAGCTCAAAGTTACAAAAAGGCGGTCACTTATTTTAATATGATAATATGAGAAGCAGTGAAAAGAGGCAGCGATAGTCTAGTGGAGATACCAACAGACTGCCATGCAGAGGGTATCGGGTTCGAATCCACGGCGCGCACCAATGACTTTTCGGAGTTATGTGCGTATTGGATTGTTAATTATCGCTTGTCCCGTGCCTCGGAGAGCACGTTAAGCCGTCGGTCCCGGTTGTCATGAAGATCTTTGACAATCGTTACAGGGCGTCAGTACCTTCTAAAATAAACTGACACTAGTCTAAAACATGGAATGTCGCTATCCCTTCGGGTTGCGGAGGTCAGACAGGCAGTCGCTCCGTGGAAAAGCTAATATTCAGCTAAATCCGGTTAGACTAGTAAGCGGACCCCAGATTAGAAACTGGGATAGCGCTAAGAGGATGATGAGGATGATGAATATGAGAAGCAGTGAACTTCAACTCTTTCTTTTCTGTGAACAAGATAGCTTAAGATTTAAAAGTGTTGTGTAGATCTTAAGGCACCTTGTGGGAACTTGAGATACTTGTGAAATGTGTCGCGCATGGTGCAGGTGAGCGAGTTGTTATTGAGTTTAATGAATAGTGGTTTCGTATGGCATTTATATAATTATGTTTTAAAGAAATTAACTGGCGATAAAGGCTATCGACTGCATATCTGACAAGAGTAGATGTCATATTGTAACGTATATTTGACTTATTGGCTAGAGACAGCGATGGCCTAGTAGAGATACCAACAGACTGGGTATTGGGGAACAATATAAAATGCAGAGGACTATTGAGTTCAAACTGTGGCGCGCCCATAAATATGACCTTCACGAAATATTCGCTAGTCAGGTTCAAGGGCACGCGAGTAGGTCAAGGTCACATATAAAGAGCTAAAGGTCAGTGGAGACGATTACCTATTAGATGTGATTCATTGTCGTGTTAGAGAGAAGATGAGTCGTTGATATAACTAATGTTGATAATTATGGTTTAGCATGCTATATGCTGTTACTGTGTCATGGTACTTATAATATTTACTGTTCATTATAATTACAATACTGAATGAGTTCTTTAAAGACATTAAGTATGCCAGCCTACACTTGGCCAGCGTGTTGAATACCTTACCCTCTTCGTAGTGAAAAGATGACTGAGCTCAACAGTGGGACAGTATACAGGGCTGATGATGATGATGAAAATACAGACTGACATCGTAAGCCTAAAGTATCAAACCTAGAAATAGGGGATCCTTTTCTAAGCCTAGGGACTTACCGAATGCTAATTTAAGTTAATTTTAAAATACATAGACCCGGCTGTTTCCGGGAGGGATAAGCAAGACTTTGGAACGCCATTTTCAACGATTCTGACATATCACTCTTGCTTCATTCACTCCCATCAAATTCCTCATGCATGCTCTTCTGTACAGTTAATTATCGCTTGCCCCATATGTCGGCGAGCACGTTAAGACATTGACCCCAGGCATCAAGGCGAAAGTTTTGAATGCAATCAGGATAACACTAGGACCATGACCATGATGTAATTATGTTAGTTGCTGATTTAGCAATTCCTCAAGTAGTAGCCACCGCTTCGTCAAATAGCAACCGAATCCTTTGTTTTATTTCAAACCATAGAATTAACTATTATGTAGTGAAGGTTTATCTTTCGAATATGTATGACTGTATCTATAAACTACACTTTTCCCGTTTACTCCAGACATAAAATGCCTTTAAGTAAGTACCACGATGCCCTTAATAATATACGAAGGGACAAAGTTAAGCTGATTTCAGGGTTACTTTCAATAGAGGTCCATGGATTACCATATACATCTACACATGTGTATATGTGAATTAGTTAATACCAACGAGATTTATTCTTAACAGTATTTATGTACAAGCTTTTATGGGTTTTATGTGTTCTGCTATATTGGAGATAAGAATAAATACGAACGAAATCTTTTTTAGTAGGGGAACTAAGTAGGGAGAAATAAATCGGAAAGACAAGCTGCTGAAATGCACAATAAACTGATTCATCTGCCTCACAGACTACTGTCAGTATTATTTTTTCCTTTTTAGTACCATTTTTTGTAAACGGGCTCTTCGCGTGGCTAATTTCTAAATAAAAATTGGTTGCATTTGTGACTGTTGTGTGGTCTTTGTACGTCTAGACAGATAGATAGATAGATAGATAATTCTTTATTGTGCAAATGTTGGTACAAATTCGGTGTAAATTACAAGTGTACTACATACATATCAGATGCACAAGGGCGGCCTTATCGCAAAGTGCGATCTCTTCCAGGCAACCTTAGGATGGACAGACTGAAAAAACAAAAAGCTTTGATGTGTAGTGAATAAGTATCTGATTACTATAAATTGGTTTTATTTATTATACATACATACGCAGGCATATATACAATAGATATGATAGGTGCTAAACATACTATAAATAATTAAATACATAATATGATACATACATATATAAACATAATTATATATATTATACATAAGTATAATACATATACATAAATATAATGCATATACATAGGTACATATAATAATATGAACACAAAATACAGTGACAAAATTAGTTTACAATGACAAATAATGTTTCTTTAGTGCATTTTTAAAAATGTTCAATGATTTAGCTTGCCTAATTTCGACCGGCAGCGCATTCCACAAACGGACAGCTTGAACAGCGAAGGATTTATCGTAGAAGTTTGTGGAATGTGTTGGCATCTGCAGTCTCAGATCCACCGACGACCTCAAGGTCTTTAAATGTGTGTCATGAAGGAACTTAAAACGTTCTTTGAGATATGTGGGGGTATTAGGATTAAACAACACGTTGTACAGTAACATAAGAATATGAGTATTCCGGCGAAGTCGAATTGGGAGCCACTTGAGCCTGGATCGAAATTCAGATACATGATCATATTTGCGTAAACCAAAAATGAATCTAATACAGAAGTTTTGGAGACGCTCAAGTTTATCAAGTTGGTCCTCATTAAGATCAAGATAGCTGACATCAGCATAATCGAGTATTGGGAGAAGCAAGGATTGTGCAAGCGCAATCTTGGTGTTGGTGGGAAGAAAGTTCCTCAGCCTACGTAATGACCCAGCTGAAACAAACAATTTACGGCTGGTCTCTTGTAATTGATTGCCCCATGAAAAAGTTTTGTCCAGATAAATACCAAGGTTTTTCACGCTATCTGAAATGGCTAAAATGTTACCATCGAACTCAATCTGCGGCAGCTGTGGCCAATTTATCTTGGAAAGCATCCTAGAACTGCCAATAAGAATGACCTGTGTTTTTGTCGGATTCACCTTGAGGCCATAATTTTTACTCCACGCACAGATACGCGCCAAATCTAAGTTTATATTAGAAAACGCCGTTGGAATTGACTCGAGTGGTGCTTGTGAATATATCTGCAAATCATCTGCATAAAGGTGGTAAGATGAAAGTAACTGTTTGGAGATAGAATTTATGAAAATTGCGAAAAGTAACGGAGATAGCACGCCACCCTGCGGTACCCCGACAGTTGTATTACACCACGAGGAGTACGACTCATCGACACGTATACGCTGTCGGCGTCCAAACAGATAACTATGAAACCAGTCAATTACCGTTGGAGATATGTTAATAGAGCGGAGTATGGCAAGCAGGATGTGGAAGTCCACGGTGTTAAATGCGTTGCTAAAATCAAGCAAGGACAACAGCGTGAGTTTTCCACCATCCATGCCCAGCCTTATCTCATCAGTGATATGAACCAATGCTGTGGTAGTACTATGACCAGGACGAAAACCGGATTGGAAAGGATTCAGGAGAGCATTCTTGGAGAGGAAAGTACAGAGTTGCGTATGTACAAGACGCTCTAGGACTTTAGAAAGGAATGGAAGTATGGATATAGGACGGAAGTCATTAATGGAACAGGGTTTGGATTTTTTAGGTATTGGAATTATTTGTGCATCTTTCCACGCTGATGGAAAGACGCCGCTGGTAACTGAGTAATTTAGGATATGACAAAGGACAGGGAGGATTTCATCTAGAATGGGCAGGATCATGTTTCGACTGATGCAGTCATTACCAACAGCATTGGATGAGATTGAAATAATGCTCTTTTTAACACCACAACAGGAAAATTGCCCGAAAACAAAAGGTGAATAACTGGGAGTTGGGATACGTGAAAGATCTTGTAACGTGTTGGATTTTGTTTTCCCATCAAAGTTGGGTGAAGCAGTGAAATGTGCGTTAAGCGAATCTATATTTATATCTTTGGAGATTGTGTCATTGCGAGACAGCTTAGTGTTACAACAATAAAAGCAACATAAATTAAACAGATTCAAACTGTAGCTGGCTTAAATACTTCAACTAGCGACAACAGACAATATGCCGAACCAGTTTTTGAGTGACGGAAATCGTGAGCACGACTGGTGTAACCAATATCGAAAAGACAGCTAATGAAAATATTCGAAATGAACGAAAAGGAAGGCATTTTACTTTTCTTTTTGTGTATTACCGCATTTGAGACCCCGATCATACCTTGTTAGACTAGTAAGCGAACCTCGGGCTACAAGGCGTATGACTTGGATGCAACCGGATTAAAGCCAGATCGATGATGATAATGAACGAGATTGAGACCCATTACATAAACAAGTATGTATAGAAATCATGATTTTTTATATATTTCTGTTTCCTCCACTGTGGTTGATTCTGCTCCATTTTTTATTTCCATGGTGTGTATAAAAAACGAGCGCGTATAAAAAAAAAACGGCGAATTAATGAGTGTCAATAAAACGAGCCGATCATTGGTGGTTCTTCGGGGATCAATAAAATATTTTGTAGCACAATGGCTTTAATTGATCAGGTGTTTAATGTTATTTTTAGTATCGGCAGTAAATTGTTCGTTGTTAAGGAAAGACATCCGCTAATACCTAATCTAATGTATTGATCTCTGTTCTATGAACTTCCGTATAATTGACAAAATAATGAGAATCATTCGGTCTGATTTATATTTTTTATAACAACAGTGCAACATTGTGTTTATTTTCTTTTTAAATATATATTTATCTCTAGGTATTATACGAAAAAAATTCAACAATCTGCTCATATTTTGATTATTATAGGATCTTAGGCGTACGTAGCAGTCACACAAGATATTAAATTTTAATTTTTAGAATTTGGGATCAGAAGTGGTTTCAGCAGACGTAATTAAGAAGGATTACCTGGAAACTCTGTCATTTACTAACCGATCTGACATTCACATACAGTACTCCCAAATTAATAATGCGCACGCAGATCTTCGATAATTGTCGTATTCCCGGAAACACCCGAATCATTGAATTGTAAGAGCCCTAAACAATGCACATGCATTTTGCACCTTGTTCGAAAGAAATAGGAGTGAATATTATGTGTACACAATCGAAAACAATTCGGGCGGTCGGCGGCGGTCGCCGGTCCGTCAAAGGTCCGTCAGTCGTCTTTATATAATGGTGGTGACTGCACGTGTTCTCTCTGTGTGGAATTATACAGAGCTGCTATTACACACCCTTCTTGGTTTTGTTTTCAAAGGTGAATTTAATTATGTTATTTAAATTTAAATAGTTTATTTTGTTAAATAGGTGAATATACAAACACTTTTCACGGCTTGTTAATATTAAAAAATTAAAAATAGTGAGACGGAGGATCTCAGGTAGGATGTCGGGGTTCGAGAGAAACACTGCTGGGCTGAACAGGTTCTTTATTATGTCTCACTACCGCTTACATACAGTATGACCGAACTAGGTAAGCACTGGCCTGAGGGCTGGAGTGTAGACTCCTGCTGCTCTCCGACGCTCGCAGGGTAGCTGCTCGTAGGGTCGCCGATGAGCTGGCCAAGGTGCGCTGCGCAGGCAGCTCTGTGGTCGAGGTTCAGACTGAGCGGGGTCTCAAGCCAAGGCCGAGCGGTCAGGCTCAGGCGTCCGTGGCCTGGCTGTAGGAGCTCGTAGGCAGGAACGGAGGCTTGGGTGGCAGCTGGATAGTAGCGACACGGCGCCAGCAGCTCGTGGCTTGTAGCCCGTAGAGAGAAGACAGGTGCAGTAAGCCCGTAGGAAGAACTGGAAATAGCATAGAGAATACGCAACAACCGGTCAGGAACAGGCGGTCCCTAGATCGGCGGTAATGCTTAGGAGACACAGATACTACAGACAGAACGTATAGGCACACAGACAACTAGAATATGCTTACCCCCAGCGGGACAGTAGAAAGAGAAGTAGGATTGTAGTTGTAGTACTACAACCATCAGCGAGACGGTGTGTAGGGCAAGTGATCGACTTAGATCGCGCACCCATCTTATATAGATCTAGGCCTATGACTCACAACTGCCTTTGGCTAGTGAACATGACCATATTTGGTAATGTTGCGAACGGCTAAGCTGGCGTTAAGCTATCGGAGCCGATCGGTGTCAAACGATGACCACCCGCCGATCGAAAAAATATAGTAGGGTTGTCACACTTATTCAAAGGGAGATTATTTTTAGAAATAATTTCTTCATGAGAATTTTTGCCTAATATAGTCACGGCAGAACCTGAGTCAAGTAACCCAGTAAGGGGTAGATTCTTAATGGTTACATTAACGTAGGGTCGAAAATCAGTATTAGGTTTTTGATCTTTCTTTTTTGACGGATCGCAGCCACAGAATAACTGGAAAAATACACTTTTAGAGTGTTCAGCCAATTTTTCCAGTCTTCTATGTCAAAATATTTAGGTTTAGAAGATGTACAAACGGTAGGGTTTGTCATCTTATTTGACGAACTACGATCCGAGTAAATTAGTTTTTAGAAAAAGATTTATTTTTACAGTTAGGACAATTTACGAACGTGACATCCCTAAGGCCACACTTAAAACATATCGGATAACGTTCTCGCTTGCACGTCCCTAGTGAGTGATCAGTTGAACGACATCGCGGGCAAAACACACACCTCTTATTAGTTATTTTTGTAGGAACAGCTGATTTAGATATCATGTTGACATTATAGTGTTGTAGGTTAGGCACAGGTGTATCGTTCGGTTCGACTTTTATAGATGCGACAGAAGCGTAGTTTTTTAGTTTAGACGGTTTATAGTACTGTGAATTATTATAGTGACCGTGCGTGTCCTTTTTATTTATGTAAGCTAAATCAGGTGCTACTGTGTTAGACGTAGGGTAACTAGGTTCGTGAAATTGTGCACTTAAACACTAGAACCTCTCATAGTTTAGACATAGTGTTTTTAGAGTGTCTATAGTGTCTATAGCCGTAGTACATGAAGCTAGTACTGTAGAATAACACGGTCTAATATTGTGAAGCAATATATTTAATTTTTCATGTTCGGTTAGTACCGTGTTCGGTGACAATCGCGCAAAAAGTTGGAACATCATTGATAAGTAGATGATTATACCCTCAGTTTGCCATTGAGTACGATTACGAATCTCGGCTAAAAGTTTATAATCTTAGTCGTACGGTGTAAAATCAGCTGTGAGTTTAGTAGCTAGTTCGTCCCATGTAGAAATGGAATATTTAACACCACGAAACCAGTGTAATGCATTACCCGTAAAAATTTCGGACGCGTAATCGAATAATCTATTGGCAGGTAGATTTCTAACCGTCCTAAATTCCGTCACGCGTTGTAGAAATTCGCGAACGCAGCCTGTTCCGTCGAATTTGAGTTTCGATAGTTCGCCAACCCTCAAATGCTCACAGTGGACAGTTACCGGAGTCGACGCTGCCTGTGCAGGGGTTGAATCCGTGCAAGTCATCGTGACTCCGACTTCCGCCGACGGAACATTCGAGTGTTCTATCTTAGATAGCTCTGCCGACAGCATCCGAAAGCGTTCAGTCAGGTCGGATATTTTCTTGCCGTATTTAGGTTCGGATTTGTCTAATCTGCCCAATCTGTGGTAGACCTGGTTGTGCAAAGCCGTAGTTCGCTTCGCCAAGTTGTGGTCGTATAGTTCCTTAAGGGAAGATATTCGCGAATCTAAATCGGCAACTGACAGGCTAGCTCCCTTGAAATCGTCTGCTATGTCTAGGCCTGACTCTAGGATTTCGTCATTCGGAATCAGCTCGAGTAGTTTAGGTAGCTGCTTCCGTAAACCTAAAACAGAGGTAGCCGGCTCCTCTCCGCGAATAGCGACCTCGTAGGCCAATTCATTTTTATTAAGTAGGAAGTACTTAATGGGATTAGTGCTCATGATGAAATGAAGTGTATGATAGGAAAATAACGTAAGTATATTACAGCCCTCTGTGTGCAATCGTTCTGCTTTACA
Organism: Euclidia mi; assembly: GCA_944739405.2. NCBI lineage: Eukaryota > Metazoa > Arthropoda > Insecta > Lepidoptera > Erebidae > Euclidia > Euclidia mi. The sequence continues at coordinate 101,115,523 of OX123181.2, forward strand.
AATAAACTACGACGATTCGGTGTAAAAATGTAGACAATAGATAAGTGACTTGCAAAAACAAAAAACGGTTATTTCAAATTGCAAACAGTTACGTAGGGAATCGGTAGTTGTTTGAATTAGGCAATAGTAAGATAACACATAATAGTTATACAAGAATAGAAATTAAAGATAGACAGCAAAACACAGATATACACAAGTTAAATAGTACGTACCGGTTCGCTGATGTCTGCACCTCCTCGTTTACAAAGACTGACCTCCTAAACAAGAACAATTGCAGTAATTGGAAGTGAGACAAATAGAGTTGGGCGCCACTGAGACGGAGGATCTCAGGTAGGATGTCGGGGTTCGAGAGAAACACTGCTAGGCTGAACAGGTTCTTTATTATGTCTCACTATCGCTTACATACAGTATGACTGAACTAGGTAAGCACTGGCCTGAGGGCTGGAGTGTAGACTCCTACTGCTCGCCGACGCTCGCAGGGTAGCTGCTCGTAGGGTCGCCGATGAGCTGGCCAAATTGCGCTGCGCAGGCAGCTCTGTGGTCAAGGTTCAGGCTGAGCGGGGTCTCATGCGGTGCAGCCGATGTGGGCCGAGCGGTCAGGCTCAGGCGTCCGTGGCCTGGCTGTAGGAGCTCGTAGGCAGGAACGGAGGCTTGGGTGGCAACTGGCTAGTAGCGGCACGGCGCCAGCAGCTCGTGGCTTGTAGCCCGTAGAGAGAAGACAGGTGCAGTGAGCCCGTAGGAAGAACTGGAAACAGCATAGAGAATACACAACAACCGGTCAGGAACAGGCGGTCCCTAGATCGGCTGTTATGCTTAGGAGACACAGATACTACAGACAGAACGTATAGGCACACAGACAACTAGAATATGCTTACCCCCAGCGGGACAGTAGAAAGAGAAGTAGGATTGTAGGTGTAGTACTACAACCATCAGCGAGACGGTGTGTAGGGCAAGTGATCGACTTAGATCGCGCACCCATCTTATATAGATCTAGGCCTTTGACTCACAACTGCCTTTGGCTAGTGAACATGACTATATTTGGTAATATTGCGAACGGCTAAGCTGGCGTTAAGCGCCTGCGAGATATTATAACGCAATACGTGTAGTATTACGTTACAATAGCTACTTTAAATACATATTAGTAAGTACTAGAAAAAACATTTTAAAAAGATAAACACAATAAACAAATAGACATAGGAATAAATAATAATATAAAGTATATTAGTACATGTCATAATGCAATAATACAACAAATAAATAAAAATATGTCTAACTTTGCCCATACCATTTTCTTTCAGACGTATTCTTCCAGAATGGATAAATTTAAACGTGGAAAGCCACTTAAGTCACAAGCACGGCAAATGGTATTTAATGTGTACCTTTATTTCTTAAATGAAGCCAATGTTTTCAAAAATGACCATGATGGTTATTTAAAAAACAATCAGGACCGTGTTACAAAAGCTACAGGAATTTCACGACGAACTTTGACTAAACAGACAGCTGAGGAATTCTGGTAGAAATATAGTGTTTATGGACGAGTCATACGTGCATACATCACATACTAAGGGTAAGACTTGGCAAGATAGCAGCGAAAAAGGTATCAAACAACCCATTTCCAAAGGAGAGAGAATAATTATTGTACACGCAGGCAATGAAAAAGGCTTCGTCCCAGGGGCTCTAATGTTACATAAATGTGTCGACTCAGAAGGTGATTATCATAAAGAAATAAACGCGGAACGTTATCAAGCTTGGCTACCCAATCAATTGATTCCTAACTTGCCTCCTAATAGTGTGTTGGTAATTGACAACGCCCCATATCACAGTAAGCTGTCTGTAAAACCACCAAACTCAAACACACCTAAACCACAAATGATAGCTTGGTTACAACAACACAACATTCCGCATGACCTAAAGAAGCTGAAACCCGATTTGTATGAAATTATAAAAAGACATAAACGGAAATTTGTCATTGACCGTATACCGGAGGAATGTGGGCATCAAATTATACGGTTGCCACCATATCATCCTGATTTTAACCCTATTGAAAATATTTGGTCTCAAATAAAGCAACACGTAGCCAAAAAAGATATTGCAATGACTGTCACGTCAGTTAAAGATGCTATATTAGAAAAAATCAATAATATAGGACCAGAAGAATGGAAAAAAGTTTGTGATCATGCTGTTAAATGCGAAGATGAATATAGAAAATTTGACCCAAGATTCGATAGTTTTCTGATGAAATGATTATTTACACAGGTGATAGCAGTGAGGAAAGTGTCAATGAACAAGAGCATAATGAAAGTTTTGATGAATCTACAATATCAGGAATAGAGATCCTCCCTGATTCTGATTATTTTTTTTGTTTTTTTGTAATTGTAATATTATTCTGGAATGATCACTGCTGTAAATACTTTTGAACTGAGATATTATGATTAGATTTCTAAGATTTTAATGTAACCTGTGTTTGACAACCATTTTTCTTCTTCTAATATAAACCTTGTATTGCTTAAACCTTCTTTTCTTCCATCATTACAACAGCTACAGCAAGACACTTAAAAAGTATTATAATCGAAGTAAATCAATTCAACAAAAATTGTAGCATATTCGCTATCGTGTGGTTTTCTTCACTATTTACTTATATGGAACTATCTAATCAAATTTCTTTACTGATAAATCAATATTTATTTTATTTAGCACAAAAAACATAATTTTACTTAATTATGCACTTAACAACTCAATACAAAAATACATATCGTCTTCCGACGCTCAGGGAATACGACCGTTGCCGAACAGTGACGAAGATTTCTATGCGCATTATCACTTTGGGAGACCTGTACTTATGTGAATTATTTTAATCTTGTATTACCAGTGTACAATAAAGAATTTTACTATATATATATAAAACGCTTAAACATTATGCTGAGATCATTGCCGACAGAAATAACTAAAAGAGGTTGACAACAACATTCACGCGAGCGCAGAGCAAATGATTAACTATAAGTAGTTGATAATATGATTGATCTACTTGGATCCAAGGTCAACGAATGATTGATGAAGATGTCACTGGTAAGATAATCCAAATATTGACAAAATTGGTTGGATTTATGGGGAACAGATCACTTTTAATAAAAAATCACATGTTTTATGAAGAATTGACGTATAGCCTAGTTGTAAATAATTTGCATGAAACAGCACTTGGTCACATTGTAGAAATAGCCTGTGCACTGCACAGTAACAACTGTGAATAGTTATGAGAAGGACTTTAACATAATTATCCGTTACTCCGTTATTATATCCGTTACCGCAACAAAGGTACGTGATATAGCTCCCGAAACACAATTTCAATGGTGAAGATGTTTGCACGATATTACATATTAGTTCTATTACTAATAGTTGCTGGTGTTTTCTCCTTAAAAATGAAAGAATAAGCCTTGTTTTTGCATTTGTCGTTTTCTATGGAATGCTCAACTTTGTATCGCTGTGGGATTTGGCAGATCACCTGTATCTTCGAGACATCTCGTAAAACTTTCATCTCTGTGGATTTTGTTATTATCTTTGTTTCATCAATAAAATCAGCGATATTTAAATATTGCACAATTCTATAAATAAGATCTGCCGTGAATTCAAACCCAAAAAATCTGTGTGGCATTGCTACAGACATTTTAGTTTGTCGTCGCCATTTTAATTCCTTGTTAGTTCCTTTATCACGTAGAACATTTTTCCGCAAAGAAAGAAAATGCAAAACCGAGCCAGGAAACTGTCATAAAATACGTTCTTTAAAGCCGCCAAAGTAGTCTAATTTGTAATGCAACCGCATACAAATAATTGTTCTAATTCTACAAAGCACCTCGTGCTACTAACATTACGCGGTATATTATAATTTGACACCGTATGAATATACATTTGTTGCGAGTGAGCTACACAATAGTTAGCTTGGACTGTGTGCCTTTCACGTTTAGAATTATATATTCGTTTGTACAACTTTTTCGTATCACATAAACCGAGTTTTCTTTTACTAAAACCTACCACGTTGTAATATAAACTCTTTGGAGTGATACATAAGATTGAAAATCATTTGCAGACTTTAATCCGAGAAATATTTTAACATTTTTATCTAGAACTATGTTTCTCAATCTAGGATGCGTTGGTCCTAGGTATTTCGCCTTATCTAAAGGAGTACGACGATAACATAACATTAGAATTTTAAAGACATTTCGTGTATGCTTTCAAAACTTAACAATATTTTCGGCAAGCAAAAACACTCATACTGAATCATAATTTTTTGAATTTATAAGGCTAGTAAGTAAGGCTTTTCCATATAGTGGTAACTATCTAACGTTTGCAACTCCAAGGGATACACGAGGTCTTAACAACAGGTCCCCGCAACGCCTTTCATTCCCCGCAATCCAGATTACAGTAATAACTCATACATCAAAATAGCATATGGGATATGTTTTGTTTCGATAACCGATTCACAAAAGGATGAAGATGCTGACAGAAGTTAGTAGTAAAAAAAATCAAACATTTTTAGACTGGAAAGCAAACCAGGGACAACAAGGCGAAATTTTTTAATGCAACTGAGATAATGATGATGATTTTAGAAGCCTTCATTTACCATATTTTGGACGCCTGTGAGTTCCGCCATCAGTTTTGGGAGTTTATTTATAATTTTCATTCATTCGTGATAGTGTAGTGACACAAAGTGAGACTTGGTCTCTGACATGAGATCTCTCCGTATTTTCCTATCAAGGACAAATTCCTTCCACTTCAGCTTACAAAGTCCTGTTAGGTGATTCAGTGATATCTAGAACTACCCAGCAGGCGTTCACCGCACGTTCAAACTATTGGGTCTGACTATAGATATAAATTGGAAACCTCACATCCAAAGCTTATGTAGTAAAATAGGCAGATGTACCTATGCCTTTTATGAATTAAAAAAAGGCAACAGATTTAAAAACGGCCCTAACAGCCTACTATGCCTATGCATATTCATGGCTAAATTGTGGCATTATATTATGGGGCAATAGCGTGGATGTAGAAAGACTCTTTATATTACAAAAAAATGCATCAGGATCCTTGCAAATATAGAACAATTGGAAAGTAGCAAACCATATTTTTAAAAGTACAAAATACTTACACTAACAGGTATGTATATTTTAGAAATAAGTCAGTTTGTAAGGAAGCATTCCCATTTATTTCCATTAACAAAATCTTAGAAATCCAAAAAAACTAGCCTTACCAAATTCTACCCTAGCAATATACCATCCCGGACCTCTTGTAATGTGCATAAAGGTATATAATAAACTACCCAATGAAATTAAAAACTAGAAAATAGAAGGCTTTAGAAAAGCCTTACAAACATTTCTAATAAATAAATGTTACTATAGTCTAAGAGAGTATTTAGATGACAAATTTTAAATAAATTATGAAATATTACTTATGATGGTTTTTAATAAATTATGATACATAAATTCTTATAAATTATGACAATATATATATATATATTTCTTTTTTATATTAATTATGTTTTAATAAATTGTGACATATTAAAATAATAATACTTACGACAGGTAGTTTATCTGATTTATACTTAGATTAAATTATATACTTAATGAGCTTATATTATGTGCAATGATATTATTATTATTATTCTTTTTTTATTTCCAATGTCAAATTATGAAATTTAATGTGCGAATTTTAATGGCTGATTATTATAAAATGTTATTATGTAAGTTGATAAATATTTTTTTTAAATTGTTGCTGTGCCCTAACAGGGTTCATGTTTGATACTTCTGTATTTTATGTAACATCTGTATAACAACATGGTTGCAATGAATAAATGAATATGAATGAATGAATATGAATATGAATACCGCTAGGTAGTCACAAATATGTCCTTTTGGCTGCACGAAGTTTTGCCATCACATCACGTGACCAAATACATTAATAATATGAAAAATAAAAGTTTGTTAAAGACTGTCCCAGATGTCTTTAGTGTGTGGTCTGTCTAACACATAATGTGTGACTTCGGATCGTTTTTATTCCCCAAGCATCAATAGTTTCAGTAACTTCAGTAATTTGTGCCAATACTTTTAGTGTCAGTTATTGTCCTAATGAAGTCAAGCGTGAGCGCCTAAATAAAATGTTATACGAGTAAGGAACAAAGTTTGTTGTATTAGGTGGCAACTAAGAAAAAGAAGTACCTTTATTGTTTCGCAAGAATTATGCGTAAAACTGTTGGGTTGATCGAATGATACAAAGTGGTAAGTGCATAACCGCTTGACCGCGCACAAGTGACTATTTTCCCTTTTTGGTTACAGCGCTATACTCGGTCTGAATTTACTGTTTCTTTCTATAACGTAATGTTTTAAATTATTTTTCTCTGTTCTATTCAAATTATTGAACATTTCTTCATGCTAAAAATACGAAGCGAGTCTTAAAATCGTTAACCCGGAACGAAAAAATAATGTCAAATGCCACTCTTTGTTTCGCGCGCTCCGTGATTACGTGCTTATCGTATGCGTGTAATTAACTATTTTTATACTATGATACATGTTTTTTTTATTTAATTCGGTGTAGATAGAATCTCTCTACAGTTAAAACTCATAAAATATGTATGTCATCGATTTACTTTTTAAAATAATCCTGTTTAAAATACACAAAGTGTTTTTTTCAACGATACGCTGCTAAGTAATTACGTGCTTATCGTATGCGTGTAATTAAATATTTGTATACTATGATACATGTTTTTTTTTTATTTAATTCGGCGTAGATAGAATTCCTCTACAGTTAAAACTCATAAAATATGTATGTCATTGATTTACTTTTTAAAATAATCCTGTTTAAAATACACAAAGTGTTTTTTTCAACGACAGTCAATGTTCGCTGCTAATTATAATAAATTAGAAAGTAAATATCAACAAAGAATTCATACGACTTGAAAGAGTCATTTATAAGGTTGAAGAAAAACATCACTTCAACTTACTCATGTTACCGACTTATCAACAATAAATGTTTATGTTAGCGCGCCCATCTGGCGAGCGGCGGCGCGACATTTTGTTTAGAACGTGAGCGGTCAAGTGAATTCGGCGAATTGGCGCTAGCGGTCAAGCGGATAACCAAAGTTTATCTCATTATACATATTTTTTATATCTACGTTTATTGTTCTTCGTCGCTATACTCTTGACAGAGTGGTCGTATTGGTCACTTCAGGATTTGTGGCACGCTTAGCAATTCTGCGTAATTTTTCGTCTTCCTCTTGCACAGCTAGCCTTCCTTGTGTAATGGTGTAGTGGACTACTAATTGCAGCCTTAACATAGTCAGTCCAGCGCATGAGAGAGTTCCACGTGCTCTCGTAGCTTCCGCTTTCCCCTGTACTGTAGCGTGTTCCATACATGAACGTCACGTTTATATGTAGCAATGATTAATCGTAATGTATCAATTTATCAAAGAAAAATTCTCTTGGCGGTCTATTTCTTTCTTGTTGGTGGAAGACAAGCTTGCAGTTTTCTAGACGATAAGCAGAAATTTTGACTGAAATGATTTACCCTGACAGTTATTGGTACAGACAAACATTTGAAGCAACTCATACAGCCCTTAAAATACCTACCAAAATGATCTTTCATGCCAAATGCGACCGAAATTATCTTTCAAAAGCTTTGTGCTAATTTATCACCGTAATAACCACTTATCCATCATACCTAATAGTTATTTACGTCGCAAATATCTTACGTCTCCCTCTTATTCAATATAATATACCATTACCGCGCACTTTATCAATTTGAAATGAGATATTATGACAAACGTACCGGCCTAATACTATAACGTGTGGGCGAATTGATAAATATTGCAAAGAGATACTGATTGCTTTCGATTAGTAATATCAATGTCTGGAATATTATAGGTGCGAATACCTCTTTCAAGAACAAATATTTATTTCAAGATTGGCATTCACATTTCCAAAAAAAATAATTAAGGAAAACATCGTGAGGAAACCTGCATGTCTGAGAGTTCTCCATAATGTTCTCGAAAGACATGTGAAGTCTGCCAACCCGCACTTTGCCAGCGTGGTGGACTATAGCCTCACCCTAATCATAATGGGAAGAGGCCCGTGCCCAGCAATGATACAGTATAAAGGGCTGATGATGATTTACATTCTATCCAAAATTGAGGAGGTAACTAGAGAAGGTAACGAACGCCTAGTGGAGATTCCAACACACTGCCATGCAGAGAGTATCGTTGGAACCCACGGCGTGCATTACCGATTGATACACATCGCGTATAAAATTGTATCTTCTTGGGTTTACGCGAATGAAATAAAACAACAGTTTACGGATTTTATCGCGATATATTGGTTTCACTAAGTTATTACATTTAAACCGATTGATCCAGAAACTACATGTTTTATTTATTACTAGTCGACGTTTCGAATTCTTTACAGGATTCATGTTCACGGCAGACTGAGCTGATATTTGTCTTTTTCTTGAATATATAAGTTATCTCAAAGTACCCGAACATTTTTCAACTATTGGTGTTACTATTTACGCAGAATGAGCTCACAGTGTCCTTAGGTCTTCTGAGGACTTTGGCCTTCTTGGTTTTCATTAGCCTTATGACAGGGTCCCAAGCTGGAGGAACATTCCAACCATCTCCCCTTTTGAAATTAAGGTGTTTTTTTATTTTAATAGCCTCACGTATCATCCTTGGAAGAAAACGGTGTTCTTTTGCGAGCATCTGTGGTTCTTCAAATCGCAGGTAGTGGTTGGGTCCTGGTTCCACATGTTCACACACAGCAGACTTTGTTGAGTGTTTATGTTTTATGTCAGCTATATGTTCTTTAAATCGAATGCCTATGCTTCTCTTGGTTTGTCCACTGAATGAGAGCCTACATTCACAGTCAATTTTGTAGACACCGGCCTCTTACAAGGTTAACTGATACTTGACTGTTGGTAATAATTGACTTATCTTCGTTGGCGGCTTGTAGTGAGTTTTAAGATGTAGCCAATTTTGTCGGTCACGCCTTTGATGTGTGGGAGGACAGCAGGTTGTCTTTCTACTGTGGCTGGTTTTTCTTTCTTCTGGGATCGGTGACAGTGGCGCGGCGGTCGAAGCTTGTTGTCTTGCAGAACTTGCCTGACATGTTGAAGCTCAGGTTCAATAACTTAATGAAACCAATATATCGCGATAAAATTGTTAACTGTAGTTTAATTTTAATGCGTATAAAATTGTTAATAGTTATTAGCCTCATTTTCTGACGAGCACCTTAGGCCATCAGTCGCGGCTGGCATGAAGATCTTGTATAGTCACTACTTGAATATACCGACACTAGTCTTAGCCTCGATATTGGCGTTTGGGTTGTGTAGTAATATGCTAAATAAGTAAACTGCTCAAGGCAATGGCCTTTTAGTAATATACCTACTCCAAATACTTAGGAAAGTTGGTACAATACGTATACGTACAACTTGAAAATTCCTTGTCTATTGCCCTTAGTACAAGCTTCGGCTTAGTTTTGGACTAGATGGTGTCGTACATAAATATGCGGTGGAAAATTAATATTATTTATTTATTATTCTAAAGAGACATAACGTCCTTTTCTCTTTGCTTATTTTCTTTTCTACCAACTTTATTCTATATATACAAAGCTCGTTTTATATGGTTTCCGTATAACAGGCTGAATGTCAACATTCGTTTGCCTCACACATCGCAATCTCCATTCATAACAATATGTTATATCCTAGCTTATAAATTGTAGATACATCACTTTAAACTATACGGCATAGAAAAGTAAGAGAATAAGAAATTAGTTTAGCGAATTTACGTTACTTTAAGCCCTTTGTCATAATGGATGGATTAATTTGCTCTTGGATTTTAGGAAAAATATTTTTTTTTAATAATCCTTCAAAAGCATTGAAATATTTTTGTAATTATCTCAAAAGTCCCTGCTTCCATAAAAATACCTGACGCGAAAGGCTGTCGAAATGTAAAAAGCTTTACTCTGTCACCATTATCTAAGTCAAATTGTAGACAGCTAATGACGTTTTCGAACACAGGTCTCGATAAAAGCGTCAATCATCAATGTGGATTTATTCAAGGTTCTAGATATATAGAATCCACAACTTAGAATAATGTTTTTGCTATGTGTATCGTGTGTATTCTTCCAACTAGAGGGAGGATCCTGTGAACAGACGAAGGGATCATGCCTGCTGTATCGCGACCAGGCGGTTTTTGTTAATTGCTTGTATCTATATAATTATAATAATCGCTTACGAAACTTCTAATAGCGCGATTCAATGTTTATTAGTCTTCGTAGTTCCGTCAGTGTCCGTTATATGTCGTTACTAGCTACGCAGTTGTGATGATTGCATCACAGCGCAATCGTGCCGCGGAAAGCTCGTTAAGTCCTTGCGGTGGTTTTGTTGCAATAAAGGATAGAAACATACAAATAAATATCGGTCGTTGTGCTGTTTTGCATGAAGGTAATAAGGTCTACGAACATCAATAGCAGGATTTGCCATACTCACTCGAAAACCTTTTTAAATACAAACATTAATATTTTTTAAATTTTCAAATAAAGATGTATACTTCTAAAGTTATAATTAATCTTCTAATAAACCCCAAAAGATCATCATTGTTTCAAAAGAAGTACACACCTCCGTATTTATAAATGTCATAATAAAAGCGGATAATGAGATTCTAACCTTTTCCTCCTTTAACAACAAAAAAAAACAAGGCGAAAATAAATTATACAAAAAAATATGTCCATATTTTTGTATAATATTAAGTAGCATGATGCTAATCAGATTGTAGGGGTTGTAATCTAAATTACGCACCCCTTATTACGTTCTATGTCCCTTGTGAATATTAGCATTGTTCATGCGGGAAGCATTTACTAAGCTAAGGGCGGTTTCAGATTAGCGCATTTTTCTACGCGTATACGGTCGTTTCAGCATACGCGCTTACACGCGCGGTACATTACGCGCTTCAAAAAAACCAGACTCGCGTAAACGGGCATATTTTGGCGTGTTCGCTCGAAACGGTAGTGACATCTTGTCAATGTCAACATGGATTCTGATGGCTCGCGCTTGTACGAGTTGCGCTTGTGCCAAAAGGCGCGCCTATACCCGCCTACATGCGCTTCCAAAAAACGCTAATCTGAAACCGCCCTAAGGTTAGCATACATTTACAAGATATCATTTGAAAGTGCTATGTAACCAGATTTAAACTAAAAGAGAAGTGGTGTTTATTTTAAAATAAAGGTGGCGTTCTTCTATCTAGTTGAATGATAATGGAGTTTGTTAAGCACTGTGCAAATCATGAATTAGATATTATTAATTTTTTTTTAAGTACTACAACGTTGAACATGTAATGTTGTGTGTTAAGTACCGACGCTTATCGACTTCTAGAAACGTTTTGCGCTGTGATAACTATTTGTAATGATTATACTGTATATATTGTAACAATGGATGAACATAGAAGTTTATTCAGTAATTCCCAAACGTGTAAAATATGTAATTAACTCATTCCCTTTTATTGCCCGACGTACGACTTACAATTGACGTTTTGAATTGGGGATTTGGAACTGACTCGTGAAATATACTTTTGTATCGTATAAAAATGGTGACGATTTAATGTCATTTGCAAGTATATCAATGGTTCAATCGGTATTGTATGGTGGATCATAATATATGACAACTGTCTCTTTACATTAAGGTATGTATAAATTTAATTATAAGTATATTTAAATGAACAAGGACGATTAACGACTGATAATCGCGCTGGTTATCGGTTTTCATTCAACTTCATTGAATTTTACAGATAAGTGATTGACGGCCTGTGATGTGCCTTAAATGTTTGCCGCGTCGCAGAAATTAACACCGAGTGCTGTCGGTTTGATCCCCATTCGGGACAACACTTTGCGAAATTCACAAGTTAAGTGGCTATGTCAACGCAAAAAAATCTTGGTGTCCGTTGTGGCATGTTGTTTATTCTTCTGCAACAGGTAACATATGCCTAATACGGCAGTAGTTTTAAAAACTGTAGGCAACATTTACTTTTGTACAAGCACTTATAAAGAATTATTTCAGAAAAAAATATCCTGCTCACCTTATAACGATTTAACTTAGACGGAAATCGAGCCTACGACTGCCGAACCTTACGGACCACTATCAGGTACGGTTGTTACCTTACCAAACAGATAAAGATAACCCTGTACCTAAATTATTCTACGTGTTTCTGAACAGGCTTGGAACGTATTAGCTCCGGAATTCGACTTTATTATTAAAATGTAATCGAATATAATCCCAAACCATTAAACCGGAGGCTTTAATCAAACAGAGGCATGAATAGCGGCAATTATCCGGCCCAGGTGTTTGCTTATAATTTATTCACGACCAATTTTGCGTTTGGAATTGTACCATTGTTTTGGTTTTAGACATCTGCTTCGTGACAATTATATTATGTTTGATAAAAATGTTATTCATATTCAACAAAACAGGCCCAACTTGGCACGGGACAGAGATACTTGGAAGATTATAAAGAAGCCCTTTTCTCAGTAGTGGAACAGTACTACAAGTTAAAACTAAGATGAAAGAGGCCGGGAATTACTTCTGCGCTGCAAAGTGGTGGCAATTTGATATATGGCTAAATGTGAACTATCGTCGAGATAGATATATCTCACAAAGTGCTGTGACATTTTGTCAAACTGCAACAGTTGTCGTTTTTCTTCTTATTTTTTCTTATCGCGTGAGTGTGTGGCCAACTCTTGTGACGGAGTTTTAAGGCCGCCTTAAGGCCTCCGTCATGGCCTAACAAGCCTAGTCATGAGACAAGAACCGGGCCCGACAGCTTTACGTGCCCTGCGAAGCACGATAGCATTTTGATGTAAGTGCCACACGCGGTCATCTATCCAAATGGTGACCTGCTCACGCATAGCTTAACTTTACCAATCTACGAACGGCAAGCCAAGTCTCTGTATGAGCGCAACAGAAAGAAAGAAAGCAATCTAATTTGGCTTACTTGACTGTATTTGACTTGATTAATAAAGACATAAAGACGATGAGATATTTATTTCTGCATTTATTTGGTTGTTTACAACACTTATCAACTCAAAACCTATTTTAGACGATGCCGGCTTTACCTAGCTAAATGACGTCTTGAGAAGAAACCCGGAAAATACTCAAACAATGCTATTATTAATACAATTTTTTTGTATGAAATTATATAAACATGATTTCTTTGTACAATATATACAGAGAAATCGCAAGAAAGCTGATCAATACTTTCCGAGACCATAAGGATAGCTTAAATTTTGGGGAACATATGCCAAAACCTTTTTGCAGTATGGCCACGTATGTAAATGACTGCGATAGGGTTAGGGCGTTCCCCGCAGGCGATGCGCAGGGCCAGCACCCGGCACCGGCGAGAAGTATGCAAGGGTTGTTTCACTACTCCTGGCGAGTGCAACGTAAGAAGCGAGCCTGTGACGTAAGGGTGAGGTATGTAAGTCTGAATGTAGGTACGATGACTGGAAGGACTAGAGAGTTAACTGATGTTTTGAAAAGAAGACTAACAAATGTGGCATGTCTGCAGGAAACACGATGGAAAGGTACGAAAGCTAGGGAGATCGGAAAAGGATACAAGTTTTATTATTGTGGAAGTGATGGGAAAACAAATGGTGTGGGAATTGTGTTAGAAGAAAATCTGAAAGATGGTGTGACATGTGTAAATAGAATTAATGACAGATTGATTGCTGTGAAAGTGATATTGCAAGATATTATTCTGAATGTGATAGGTAAGTGTGTTTGCCCCTCAGGTAGTGATTATTGTGAGAAAGAGAAGTTTTGGATGGATTTCGATAGCCTGATGACGGATATACCGGAGAATGAAGAGATCATTGTGGGAGGAGATTTTAATGGGCATGTGGGACGATCAAGCGGAGAGTATGGAAGAGTATATGGAGGCTGGGGTTTCGGCTGCCAAAATAGCGAGGAAGAAGCAATTCTCCAAGCTGCTGCCACTTTTGATCTTGTAGTGGCTAACACTTGGTTCCAAAAAAAAGTGCAACACCTGATTACCTACTACAGTGGCCACCATATGACTCAGATTGATTATTTTCTACTAAGGCGTAAACGTATCAACTGGATCAAAGACTGTAAGGTGGTACCGGGAGAAGACTTAGTCTCACAGCACAGACACCTGGTGGTCGAATTAAAAATTCGGCTGAGCTTGAAAAGAACCAAGGAGCAACTGCCCCCAAAAGTAAATGAATGTACAGTAGAGTTCAGAGGTAGAGTGGTAGATAAAATGATTGAGATGGGCGATATGCAGGATTGCAGTGTGAATGAGTGTTGGGAGGAGATGAGTAAATGTATGAAGTGTGTGGTAAAGGATGTTTTAGGAGAGTCGAAAGGAAAACGTATGAAAGATAAGGATACGTGGTGGTGGACAGAGGAAGTACAGAGTGGGATCAAGAAAAAGAAAGCAAGGTTTAAAGAATGGCAGCTGATGAATGAAGGTATTGACCCGTTAAAAGAGAGTAAGAAAAAGAAGTATGATGAATAAAAGAAAAGAGCTAAAAAAGCCGTTGCCTTAGCAAAAGCTAAACCTTATACGCTTTACTTGAAAAACCCGAGGGTCAAAAGTATTTATACCGACTGGCTAAGGCTAGAGAGAGAAAGGCGAGGGATGTATCCCATATCAAGTGTATGAAAGACGAAACAGGAGTCGTTCTTACGCATGGTGATAGGATTAAAGGCAGATGGAGGACATATTTTGAAAAATTAATGAAAGAAGAGAATTATTGGAGCAAAAAGGTTGAGGGCATGGCAAAGAATATTGGATTAGTGAATGTAATAAGTAAGGATGAGGTAAAATGGGTTGTGAGTGGAATGAAGAATGGAAAAGCATAGCGACTGCGGTATACCCCTACCAGTATGCTCCGAATTTCGCTACCTCGGTGCACTCCTGCAACACGACGGCGAAATTGATCGGGATGTTCGGCAAAGGATCAACTCATGATGGATGAAATGGTGACAGGTCTCGGGCACAATATGCGATCCTAACATGCCTTTGAAATTCAAGGGTTGCATATATAAGGCGGTTATAAGGCCTGTCGTATTATATGCAGCTGAGTGTTGGGCTACTAAGAAGATGGATGAAAAACGATTACATGTGGCAGAGATGAGAATGTTGCGATGGATGTGTGGAGTTACCAGAATGGATAAGATTAGGAATGAATACGTGAGAGGTAGTCTGAAAGTGGCACCTTTAGACGAGAAAGTGAAAGGAAGTCGTTTGGCTTGATATGGACTTATTATGCGAAGAGATGATATGTATGTAGGTAAGCAAGTGATGAATATGAAGGTAGAGGGATGAAAAAGGAGAGGGAGGCCAAGGAAAAAATGGATGGACTGTGTGAGGATGGATATGAAAGAGAAAGGGGTAAATGATCAGATGAAGGGCGACAGAAAAAATGGAAACGAGGGACGTACTGCGCCGACCCCAAATAAATTTGGGACCAGGGCAAGAAGATGATGACATTTTATATTCTACTCATAAGGTGTCGTTGACCTTTCTAAGTACTAGAGATCACATGACAACGATCACGATCCTCAAAAGTCTATTTTAAAAAGCTTGTACCCATTTCTCTAAAGATTAAAGGAGTATTATAATAATTGGTTTTCAGTTATTTTATTCTTCATCAAGTCGTTATTTAAGGCTAAGGTACTAGGGTTCATGATGGAGTAGTTGTAATTACGGTAACAGAAAGACTCAAGCAATTTTTGACTTTAAATATTGGGAACAAAAGTTATAGTTGCTTATCCCGGTTTTGTAGAAAATACGCATTCAATTTCTACTTAGAGTTTCGTATTTTCAAAGACTTATGAGTTATGGTTGCTGTCACTAAAAAATGAGCACCAAAGCCTTCGCTTTATACGTAATGTTTATTTACATGTTTTTGCTGAATGTTGCGAATATATGTTAATTTAATATAGTCTCATATTCGTATAGCATCTTCAAAGAAGTGCCCCGTGGGTACATATGTACATATATACCATACTAGAAGATGCCAGCAGCTTCACTTGCACATATTTTTGAAACTATCGTTTTCTTTTCGATTCTGTGATAACAATTATAATTGCATCCCTGCAGGCCCCAAGGAGCATACATGTCAAAATTAAGCTTCTACCGTCAAATAGTTTAGCCTGTGCGTTGCTTGTCAGATAGAAAGAATTTATATATTTACAAATTCTGTAGGAATAAAAATTACCAAAATGTAGGAGTTACAACTTTTTATTAGGATCTCATCACTGAGACAAATATATACTATAGTCTACAAATTTTCAGATCAAATTACTTCAAAACATCAACATCGTGCTTAAAAACAGACAACAAAATTCATCCAAAGAATATAAAACTAGCTGAAGCGTCTGATTCAAATTACTGCTTGGTTTAAGGATGCCAAAGGGGCTTGAAATACCTAGCCAAATTGGAAGAGGGCAACTAGACTGGGTGGGATAATTATCACAATAAACAACTGAGAGTCCCCACATTATCACCTTTGTGAAATTGTGGATTGCTCAAAGATACTGAGCAAAAATCAGCCTTGTTTTCAAACTCGGATTCCAACAATTTCGTTACAATATTGGTGGAATGTTTGTTTTCGAATTTTCGTGTTGATTGTGGGGAAAATTGGATGTAAAGGATACTGACATTTCTTTTGGAAAGGGTGTTGTGGTGGTATGGGTGTGATAGAAGACTGTATGAGAGAGATGATAAAATAATAAACAAAGATGAATAGAAGAAATAGATGGGTATGGTACTGTAAACCTTTTTTTTTTATTGACTGAGTCAATAAGGAAAAATGGTACTGTAAACGGGTCATAAAATTCACGGTCACTATTTTTCATTGCCAGGTTTTGCATAATACACAACAATTTCAATTTTGTAAGGTGCTGCAACTGTTACACCTTCTATGTCACTTGTATATATTTACTCTATTTAATATTCAAGCACAATCTAGTAAAAGGAAAACTGTCATGGCCAATAGAAAATTTACCCAGGCCCGACACAAACGAAACATACATCAGTTTTTTGTTATATTACATATAACAAAAATATAGTAACAGTATTTTAAATTATAGTGGTTAATAACTATTTATAGCTATTTGACTTTACTCAGGCGAAATATTTAAAAACCGTTTATTTTTCACTTAATAGCAATTGTATCCATTTAGAATAACCCAAAGTGAATACAAATAGGAAATATAGACAGTCACCAAACATTTATCTCCATTAGAGCAAAGATAAAATATTGGTAGTACTATATACTATATCCGAATGTGTATTTGTGCCTTTATTTGTTTTACGTTCTAAAATTACATATCATGTGTAATCTTAGTTTTAATACCTGCTGGGCTAGACATCGAGATCACTTTGACCATCCCGCACTGGGTGTGGATTATGTACTTAGAGACATAGAAATAGAAAATGGAAAAAAACTGATTTTCAGAATTATTGTTTTTTATTTTATTTATTTTCCACTATCAAGTTCCCAGATTTTTAATGATACCTTTATTCTTTACCTTCGAAGATTTAAATGAACCTTAACTCGATTGATATAACTTACTTGAAGTTTAAAAATTATATAATAATTACGTATTATTATTGACTAGAACTTTAGGTCATCTGGATAATCCAATCATTATATTATTTTATAAGTTTTGTGAGTAAATAAATATCAAAAAAAAATTTGTATGAAAATGTCAAATGCTAATTTTTTTGTTGTTAACCACTTATTTCGAATGTAACAATAATACATATTTGTTATACTTAAAATAACAAATATACTGGGATATGTTTATTTCATGTCGGGTCTGGGTCACAAATGACAGTTCTCCTTTTGATGTTAAATCTAATTAGCCTCCTGAAAATAGATATGATGAAACAGGAGCGTCCACTTACGTTAAGTACCCTAATAATGCAGGCAATCCGCGCAAATATTCAGAACCATGATGGAAATGATGCAGTTACCTAAATATAAAAAAAATGTAATATCAAATTATATTTTAGTGAGAATGACGACAACGGTACACGAACCGGCAGTAATTAAAATCTGTTGGTATACTGACCATGAACGCAAATTACCTCCATTTTCCAGATCGTTAATATTATCATAAATTTGTGGAAAGCATGCAAGAAGCAAATGTATATACCTATATTTCATTAACATGATACCTTTTGAAATATGAACAACCACCGATCGAACTGATTGACTACACAATAAATAAATACATAATTTAACAAATAAAAGTATCTTACGAAATGAATGACATTTAATGATGTGGTGGCGATTCCAAAAACTATCATTTACATCATTTTATTTGGAATGGAATAATATTTAATTACATGTCATGAAAATTATTTTCTACCCATTTACCTTATATATGAATTATGAAACATTATTTCCAAGAGCATTTTTCATTCAGATATTCTTTTAAATTATAATATGCCTTTTGCATTGGGTCATTTTTAATCTTTGTCCGAAATGCGCTAAACGGCAAGTCTAAAATACTTATCCGTATCTTGTTGTAGATACGAATACTAAATCCTATAAAAGAACTATGAGTTTTGCACAAACGGAAATACGGAACACGTAATTTATGTCTATTTCTTGTATATATCTATAGAGTGTATATCAAGCACTATGCTTTGAATATGAATTTATATTTTTACGCACATGCATACCACTAGCATAAATATACTGAGACGCTACTGTTAGAATACCAATTTCCTTGAATCTTTCTTTAAGCGAAACACTTGTTCGTAATTGGTAAATGGCCCGAACTGCCCTTTTTTGCAATATAAAAATACTTTCGATATCAGCAGCTCTACCCCATAGTTATCTTAATATATAAAATCCTTGCGTTACTGCCTGACTGACAGACACGCTACAGCCGAAAATATTCGGCGCAGGAAGCTGAAACTTGGCATGTATGTTCCTTGGGGACCGTAGGGGTGCACTAAGAAGGGATTTCCCGAAATTCACACGGGATCGGCCAAAACGGGTAAATTTAAAAACAAATGCAGGCGTAGCTGCTGGCGTCCTCTAGTATGTTATAAGACATAACACTATGAAAATAGCCAAAACATACCAATCTGGCCATATCGACATCTGTTAAGCTGCGCATGTAAACACAATACAAGGTACACTGTATATAATAATATATGTTTATCTTAACAAGGAACACCGTACACTTGTTCAAATTATATTGTGGGTACGTTATGAATTATACAAACTATTCAAGCTATTAAGTGTACCTAATTGTATTTGTTTACACATGGAAACCAATAAAAATTGTATAGTTGAATTAAAATTGAAGCTTTTATTTGAAACTACTGTAAAACTGAACTAGTAAACCCTATCATCACCATCAGCCTTTGACAGTCCACTGTTGGACAGGCCTCTCCTTTGAAAGGAGCAATTGGCCTACCATACCACGCTGGCCAAACGGGTTGATATAGGGTTTGTATCAAGTTTTCCTTCTCGTGCTGTTGTCTGCATAATATGCTCCCTCTGTCGGCTCTTACGACACCCATGGGATGATATGGGGTGGTGACATTCCGTATTCTTAATCCGTCACCACACGGAATTATACCCTATACTCGAAACTCAAAATTATTTATTCACTTAGGTCACAATGACGGTTAGCTTTAAACATTGTGTAAAAAATTAAATAATAAAAATATTAAATGTAGATCCTTCTAGGAATCTCAACCTTAATTGTGAATAACTAGAATTTCAAACAATTTGATTTACACAACAAAGCACGCCTGAAATTCATGAATCCCTTTGTCAAAGATACGTACCAACCTATGGCGGAAATAGGGTCTCCAATTAGGTGCGGAAGAGTACCTCTGAACCGAATAGAAAAGGATTATGAGAAATAATCACAAATAATAATTGACTTTTACTTTAGTGCAATAGAGCTGGAAAATAAAATGGAATGGAATAAAAGATTTCAAAGATTTCCTTTGGTTATAGTGTTGATAAAGGTCACCTTTATTTCATCCATAGACTTCAGAAAATTAGGTTCTGTGACAATAATTTTGGTTAAAAATTTGGATAAAAAATGTTATCTTTCAATGTTCTCCCGACCGATTTCGGCTACGGCGGCTTGTCTATATATGAAGCCTAACTAAACCTAACTACACCACTGCGTGGTTTACAATATATAATTGGATTGTTATAACCTTTAAACTTGATCGTGTTCAAATCCAATTGCATGGCCGTTCTCTTAAGTGCAAACACGACTATGATACGATATTCCATCATGGAATACCAGTGCCTATCTTCCGGCTTCATCATAAGACCTTGAATCCTAATCGTGGCCAAAGTTCATAACAAGACTTTTCTAAGAAATCCAAAACAGTTATGATACGATTTTCCATCATGAAGTTCCAGTTCATGTCTTCCAGCTCCATAATCAGATCAGTTTGACAGTACCATACTATTGTATTGTCATCAGAACTACATACAACAGTCAATTTTCATTAAGCTACGACTCTTGGAAGATTGTTAAATTAGTTACCTTAGATTCCATTACATAGTTAGTTACATACATGTTTAAGTCCATTTCATATCTGCCGGCTCCATCATCAGATCATTTTGGCAGTACCATATTATTGTATTGTCATCAGAAATACATGCAGCTGCCAATTTTCATTACGCTACGACCCATGGAAGATGGTTAAATTAGTAAACTTAGATTCCATTGTCCGTGTGGTGACGGATTAAGAATACGAAATGTCACCACCCCATATCATCCCATGGGTGTCGTAAGAGCCGACAGAGGGAGCATATTATACGGAGAACAACACTGCAAGAGAAGGAAAACTTGATACAAACCCTATACCAACCCGTTTGGCCAGCGTGGTATAGTAGGCCAATTCCTCCTTTCAAAGGAGAGGCCTAGTCCAGCAGTGGACTATTGAGGCTGATGTGATGAGATTCCATTTCGTAGTTAGTTACATACAGGACGACATAATAAAAGCGTATTAAAAAGCGCTTATTGGGAAAGTGACTACGTTTTATTTTAAAGTGTTTTGTTTTAGGTATAAAGTATTTTAAAGAACAATGGCAAGTTCCCATACAACACTTTATTTGAAATCGATTCGAAGCGTCTATGTATGAAAAAATTGTAAAAACAAGGGGGTTCTATTATTTAAACATAATCATCAAGAGTTTTTATTTTAGGAGGCCGTAAGAAAAAGATATGAACATTGTTTATATTTTAAGGTTATGTTAATAGAAAACAACTTTGTAACTACACAAATGCATTAAATACATTTAGATAAGGGGTGATGATGTGCAAAATGCATTGATAGGATATACCTCGACTGATTCAAAATCAGTGTCTAGACTTGATAAGTACCTACCTAATATTAAAAAATCAAAGTTCCATCACGAAATAGGGATGTAGACTATGTAGGATTTATGTAACCCTTTATCTTTCACAATTTTATTGAGTATTAGAGCCCCACCCCATTATGAGGCCACGGCGACGTCGCCAGCTACCGTACAATTTATATTGAAATGTGTGATACCTAACTCGCTTGGCCACGGTTTGGCAGCCATAGGTACATTTCAATATAAGCTGTTTGGATAAGCAGCCGGCGAAGTCGCCATGGCGTACAAGTGAGGCAGGGCTCTTAAGGTTAGACGTCATGGCATGATGTTAGATCTCTCTAATAAATAGGTACAAGTCACTCGCTTTTATAATGAACTAGCTTTTGCCCGCGTGGAAGTCGAAAATTATCCCACAGGAACTCAGTACTTTTTATCCTAAAAAGTATACTATATCCTATTTCAGATTATGGTCTATCTGTGCGCCTAGTTTCATTCTAATCGGTTCAGTAGTTTTTTCGTGCGTAACAAACAGACAAACAAATAAACATCGCATTTATTAGTAAGGATAAGGATATGGGATCTCTCTTAGTGCGCCACCAACAGACATGACAAACCTTATCTGAAGGTGACAGCTGCAAATGAAATAATGGTTTTGTAATCAAATACTTACTCCACAATTGATAAAAAACAGTCAATTTGTATTAGATTGCTTTAAAAGAGACACCAATAGACTTATAAAACTCTTTAGTAATAAAACACTGCAAAAGGATTTATTATATAATAAATAATAATTAAAGATGAATGGACCTGACGTGGTTCTATTTTCATTTGGATAATATTTATCATGTTCTGTTGTAGTTCGGTCGGGCAATCTTTTAATATTTTGTCACTTTGTCTTCGTAATAATGAACACCCACACAGAAGGTACACATTTCTATGGCCTCGTGGACACGGTCCAGCTTGTTCACCTTCATTAGCATCTTGCTGCAAACTCTGATTTACTCAATCCATAGCGAGTTCCCAACATGCTTCACAAACATAATCATCATCAGTAATCTAAAAATTAAGAAAAGCAATTATTACTATAGGCAAAGAAAACGCATCACACTACATCTAGAATCTAGATGTAGTGTGATGCGATCTAGATTCTAGATAGACTAATGTTACCGAATTTTGTAATATTTTTTGAAAATTCACTGAAACTTACTTACGCTAAATTGGTAGGTAAGTAAGTATAATAATGTTTAAAAACTTACGATTTGTGGATAAACCGAGTTGCAGAGCAAAGTACAAACTCTTATGTTCTGATCTAAGATGCGATATCGCTGGAGAGTATTGACGCAAATGTTACAATTCACGCACAATATGCGTGTAGGCCTGCTACTTCGCATCATAACAAAATTTTAAGGCACAATCGAAGTCCGTGTAGAAAAAGCTATAGGTCCAGATGTTTTGAGCGCAGATAGTCCGTAAGAAAGCACAAGTCGTCGTATGGGGCAGCGAATCAAGTCCAAGCGAGCGAGAATAAAAAATAAGGATAATTCAACAAAAAACTGCGAAAACAACGAGAACACTACCAAACAAGCTTTTCGGAAAGAAAATAACGTTGACAATGTCACAGACTATAATTGGTGCCACGAGAAGATAGACTTTTTCAAAGAAATATAATCTTACCTAGTCCAACCTCTCTGGACTTTTTGTAAACACACATTCAGGGTTTCACAACCTTTGTTTCTGACAGTTGTTTTTGAGATTTTATGCTTTAGTCAACTTTTACGCTTTTTGAACAGTAGTTTTTTTGTGTCAATGCTCAATTATGCTACTAAGTATTCGAATTTATATTTTATTATCTATGACTTCTTGTCGTGACCAATTTTTTTCTAATTTTACAAAAATAAACATATTTTATTATGTTTTTGAGTGGTCGAATTTCCCGGAAGTATTTTCATGAATTTGCCGATTGTTTTTAATTTTTACACGTAAGTAATTCTGTAAATGCAAGACAACAATAGAGAGCCATGTATGTCAATAATAGAGTACAAACATGGTTCTCTATTATTGACTTGATTTTTTATCATAGTCAATAGCTAAGCTATCGTAAAATATAAAAAATACCACTAATGAATAATATTACAGACCACTAGCTAGTACATTACATTAAAATGTCTAGGCATAGAGATTTTACATTGTGTATGAATGAAAACGTCAAAATAAACTTAAACAAAATCGTTATATAATAGTTTGCCATCTGCAATTCTGCACCCGCTTTTCCGAGATGCCGACCGTAGGACGAGCATTGCGACACCAAAAATATTCTTAACATCCAAAAATATGTTTTATCCTCTGATAAATGCCTAAGAATGAAAAAAAAAAAAAATAGATTAACGCAAAATGTTGACGTTTCTGGCATCTGACATATTCCAGTACCACAAAACACTGTTGGCAGCGCATATATCGATAAAAACCCGATCAATTGACATATTACCTTGCAATTACACATATTTGTGTACCGTTGCGCTCATTGAATTTGACATTATTTATTTTTGAGAGATCTGTCGCTAAGTTACTTAGTAGAAATTCTTTGTTTCAAAAAGTCTATGTTCTCATGGCACGGTCTATAGGGATCATAGACAAGGGCAAGGAGTAGGGATACTGACAATGTAGACATTTTCACTTAGTGTTGTCATTAATTATCTTTCAATTGCCTACTGATCCCTCTAATTAAATGATATCTCAGATCAAGTAAAAAAATTATATTTATTTATATCATAAATAAAATCTTTTAATATAATATAATATACATAAAATATTTTTTTAACATTGTCGTGAATTGTTTCTAGATGTAGGTTAAAAAGATACTTACCTTTTTTCTATTAAACAAATACGATTGTTTTGTAAATGGTAACTCTGAAAGTGACATTAAACAAGCACCGGAAATGAATGTATTCAATAAATAGTTTATCAATTTAGATAATTTAACGTACGCTTTTATACTTGAAACTAAAAACGTACAAAATACGCAATAATTATAATAATAAGTTTTTCATAAGTTACGTTTACAGACGCTTTTAACACTTCACAGGTATAATCTTGCCATTGTTCTTTGTGTAGCAGTAGTGGCAAGCAAAAACTTTTTGTACTTTGAATTTATAAGTACATAGATATTCAATGTTTGCTCGTTCTTATGGAGAAAATCTAATTATTACGATTTAATACATATTTTTCAAAATCACAAGCAGTTTAAATTATTGTTTTAAGGACAATGGTTTCTTTAAATTTTCTTATCAGTACAACTATACTTATGCATTGTAAAGTATTGGCCTGCTTTTATTTGCTGATGTATTCTGTTAAATATAAAGTGGTGAATCATATAAGATAACCGTAAATAAACTTGTAGCAGTAAAGTTAAAGTCGTTTATGTAGATGTAAATTACAGCCATGAAAATGAGGCACTGGTTTTTTTTACATTTTATAAAAATGTAGTGCTTGACTATTAAGACTTTCGAAAATTTAGGGATATATAATTTCAACCCATTTCAAATTTTACAGGATGTTTGTTTAAATAGCAGAATAAAATAAAAATATTAAAATTAAGCCTGCAAAATAAATTTATTTTCTTTTTATTCTTCTTGCGTCGAAAACCTTTTCAATATGCAGGTCGATACACGCTATGTACAAAAATAAACTTAAGAATATTTTTATAAAATCTTAAACCGAGCATTCAAATGAAAATATTCCGTGAAATAACATTTAACGGACGCCAAATGTAGCCTTTATTATTATCTCGTTGCTTTAAAAACCTCGTTTAGGGTTATACTACCATTACTTTGAGCAAATAATACGAAGTCATATATAGGTAAAGCTATCAACATAACGTATGGAGATTCTTTTACTGTCTTTGGCGGAAAACAGTAAAAAATACAAAACGGGTTTATATAAGTGAAATTTCTCACAGTAATAACATAAATTATGACAGCCTTTGTACATAAACACGATTTGCATTTTTTCGTGTTTCTCCCAGGGATTTGTGTATAAGATTGTTTCTGCCGTTGTCAAAGCTTAAAGGTGCTGATAGACTTGAGCATTAACTATCGATCTAGTTGGCAAAAAGCTTGAAGAAAATTTACTGTCCTTTTGTTAGAATACTCGCCAGAGCGCTGGATAGAGTTCTCGCTAAAACGATATCGTTTATTTTTCTGTGAATTAACATTTGTAAGAATGCTCATTACAAGGAAATGCTCAAGTTTATCGGCACCTTAACGGAATTAGTTGGCGGTGTTACAATAGGGTGTTGTACGATATTGGAATGTGTTTTGGTTTAGATAATGTTTGGGGTAATATTCACTGTCTACCCCTCGTGTGTGTTCACGAGCGTTAGACTGTGAATAATAATGAATTTATCTGTAAGCCATCACCCATGTGGATTATGTATGCTGAATCAACTTACTTATACTTACGTCGCTACGTAAATATGATATTATTCTAAATCGGTATTGAAATAAGTGCGACGCTTAATATCCAATTCAACTTTAATAAAATACTTTAGGATGCCCGCGGTTACACCCGCGTTATTTAAGGCTACTGCTACACGACAAACTAGCCGGTTGTCAAACACAATAATTAGCAAAACGGTTTGAAGACTATTTTATTATTTGGAAATTACAGTTTTTAGTTCCATGACGTATACACTCTATCAGGTGTTCGCCAAATTCACCAGTCATTGACAACAAGGCAATGGCCGTGCGGATAACACATTCCCTTCACGTTCTGAGGGCGTGGGTTAAAATCCCAGTCATAACAGTTATGTGGATTTTGGTTTTTTATGAAATTTGGAAAATGTTTATGAATAATAATCTTTTATACAATATTCGCCAAATATTTACAGCATAAACGATTTTAAACTTTCGCGATTAGTATACATTATACAAGGTTATATAGCGGGTCTTACTCGCGATAAATCTTATATTTAAGGCATAAATGCCTCGGTTTTTTGCCAACGTTTCGGCTGACTTGCTTCAGCCGTGGTCGCGGCGGGACTGGTGAGCTCAGCGCCGTCCTTGTGTTGTGCGGGTTTTGGCACCTACCCTCACTAGATTTTTATTTTTGGTTTTAATCGCACTGTCGGTACCTCGACACACTACACTAATGACGTCTATACACTGTTGAGCTGTATCATTACGGCGGTGTTTACACTTATTGATAACTGGATTCCAAGTTGTTGATAATCTAAATCCATCCTCCCGGTTGAAATTCTTGTGTTTTTTTTTTTTTTATTTCAACCGCTTCACGCACTATCCTGGAGTAGTAGTGACGTTCGGTGGACAAGACCTGTGGTTGATGGGGCGTATGACCTCTGTGACCCTGAACACTTAAACAGTGAGCTCTCACATGTTCAGGAGGTACTTAGACATAACGGATACAAGAATGAGATACACCGTCTGAAGAGGAGGGACCGTAAACCTGAGGTGAGCAGGGTGCCGGCTTACATGCCTTACCTAAAAGGAGTAACGGACAAAGTTGGAACAGTACCAAAGAAATACTCCATTAAGACTGTATATAGTTCGCTTTCCAAGATAGCACACAATCTGCGCAGCCCAAAGGATGTCATTCCTTTTCAGACACCTGGCGTCTACAAGGTCGATTGCAGTTGTGGTAGCTCCTATATCAGACAGACCAAGCGAACAATTGCGGAAAGGGTCAAGGAACATATCGCAGCTGTGAAAAATCGACAAGTAAATAAGTCCGCTATAGCTGAACATTTATTGGAGTCTGGACCAAACCACTGGATAGAACTACATCAACCACAGGTCTTGTCCACCGAACGTCACTACTACTCCAGGATAGTGCGTGAAGCGGTTGAAATCAAAAAAAAAAACACAAGAATTTCAACCGGGAGGATGGATTTAGATTATCAACAACTTGGAATCCAGTTATCAATAAGTGTAAACACCGCCGTAATGATACAGCTCAACAGTGTATAGACGTCATTAGTGTAGTGTGTCGAGGTACCGATAGTGCGATTAAAACCAAAAATTAAAATCTAGTGAGGGTAGGTGCAAAACCCGCACAACACAAGGACGGCGCTGAGCTCACCAGTCCCGCCGCGACCACGGCTGAAGCAAGTCAGCCGAAACGTTGGCAAAAAACCGAGGTATTTATGCCTTAAATATAAGATTTATCGCGAGTAAGACCCGCTATATAACCTTGTATAATATTTACAGCATAACAGCTTGACATGACACCGGCCGTCACACTACCCCCCTCTAAGACATGCGCGTCCCGCGCATCCTTAGATCCATGATACACCGCTCTCCTTTCGACATGGATCAAGTCATTAAGCTTCGTAGATATAAGAGCTGAAGCCTGTGATCTATGTGCAAGTTTGCTTTCTTTGAGGCACAAAACTTTCCCCAAGCTACCACCTTTATTGGAATTTCCACATCTCCACACTTAAGTATACCACCTTTAATGTCTAATCTGCACTGATGACCTCTAAATAAATCCAGCCCAACAATAAAATCGTCTACGATGTCTGAAATCACCGCTCGTTGCCAGTATAGGTTGTCACCGATTTTTATAGCCACCATCTGTTCGCCTTTAACTGGGATGTACTGAACGGTAGCCAATGGAAAAACAATGGAATAATGAAATGACAATCGAAATTAGTGGATCTAGAACATTCCTAGGGGTATATAATGCAGTGTAGGCGCGCTGAGCGCCAGTTTAAGTTGAGAAGTGGTAAAAAGGAGAAGAAAAGGAAGAACTAAAAGGAAGAAGAAGTAGTAGTGAAATAAAGTGAAGTGAAAGTATAGTGCAGTGAAAAGACATTAGTGTTGGTGCTGTCCGCGTCGAAATTGAACGACGCGTCGTGTGTGTGAAGTCGAATAAAGTGTCATCAGTGCTACTCGGTATTTCCTTCCAATCCCGTTACCCCGTCCGTAACAATATAAAATCACGCTATGAGCCAGTAGCGGTGCAGTAGCCTTAAATAACGCGGGTGAAACTGTGGGCTTATCTAGTTATAATACAAAATACTTGTAATCGTGATTGATGTTATAACATTGGTTGTTTACAAAGTCTGAAACTACTTCGAGATAAGTAAGCAATGTATGAGTGTATTTACTAAATTCATATTTAGTTTGTTTGAAATAGAATTAGTTTTTATTATAAGTCAAATCGATTATATCGATTAAGTAACATTTTGTTTAGTCTATTGAAAATTTCTGACAATGGTCACACTGAACTGTCACTTTTCGTTCCCGCCTTGAAAAATTAACACGCCGGTTTTGGGCTGTCTCCGTTTGTATTAATTGATATAAATTGATATAAGTACATTGATCGCCTTTTGAATTAACGCGAATTGAATTTACTTGTAATTACTAACAATTGCCGCTTTTGACTTCCGGCAAAGTTTGTGGTAAATTGGTCATATATTGAACATTGAACTTTGTAAAACACATGTGTGAATTCCTGATTGAAAACGCTGCGTTGGAGTCTGGTAAAGTAAAGATAACTCACTTGCTAATATTGGCCAATTTAGTCTCGTGTGTGTCTAGCTTGCCTCCAGGACTCCACTCAAGAACATCACCAGGAGATATTTGGTAAGACATTTTATTAATATTAGGTGTAGTTAGGATTATAATTCATCGCTGTGCAACGCAGTGCATTGTGTCTGGATCCTTGTCTTGTCGTAGTCAGGCAGATGTATTAAAACT
Source organism: Euclidia mi (assembly GCA_944739405.2). Lineage (NCBI taxonomy): Eukaryota > Metazoa > Arthropoda > Insecta > Lepidoptera > Erebidae > Euclidia > Euclidia mi. The sequence goes on from OX123181.2 coordinate 101,144,645, forward strand.
TCCACTGTGCATTCTGAACTATTCCTGCCTGCCTACGGCAATTCTAGACATAATTTTGGTGCAGAGCGCTGTTGTATCTTAGCCGCTGTTGATTGTACCTATACTCAGATTGGTATTGTATAGGCTGGTGTTGTATGAGCTATATATATTAGTTATGGTGTTCTCAGGTCAGTATTGTCTAAAATACATAATATTTAATTGTATAAGTTGACCTAGATAATTTGAAACACATGTCATACATAACCTCAATCAGTAATTGTTGATTTGTATTGTTGAAATCTAACTTAAATTTGTTGTTGCATTAATAAGTCAGTTTGTTTGGATACATAAAGCTGTATGTATCAATAAATTTAGTAAATTTAGTTTATTGCATATATTCATAAACATTATAACAACCAACTTGACCTTGCCACTTGGGCGGGTCACATTAATAAACTTTGTTTTGTTATAATATAGATAATATTGCTAGGTAACACATATTTTGTGCTTACTTATTATTGTATATCTCAAAAAACACAGCCAGTCTATCTGTTGCAAATAATTCATTAATTAATTTGAAGTTCAACTTTTAATTTGTTATAAGTTACAACTTTTGTTTGATGGTTCTGCGCAGACTTCTACGGGCGTATCCTTGAACCAATGCTTGCATTCTGGTCCCAAGTTGGTCAAGGACCTTTGTGACGTCATCACCAGCTTCCGGCGATATCAGGTTGTCTTTGTGGCCGATAAAAAATGATGTTCAGGCAGACTATTATCCACCCTGATGACCGTCGCTTCCAGCTGATCCTTTGGAGAGAGTCTCCTCGCAATCCCATGGTCGTCTACGAGCCAGGTGAGCTCAACCCCGCTGATTGTGCCTCGCGCGGATGCTTGACGCCTAGTTTGATAGGTCATTCGCTGTGGTGGGGTCCGGAATGGTTGAGTCGACCAGAAATTGATTGGCCTCGAACGCCAGTTTTGAATACTTTTAATTTGCTGGGTTTACGAACACTCGCTCTTGAGAAGGTAGAATGCGCCTTCGACCCCGATTTTTTTTTGAATCGTTACAGCTCCCTCGACAAGTTGTTAGGTGTCACTGCTTGGATAAAGCGTTTTGTTTTTAATTTTAGGCAGCCACAACAGAAACGACTGACACCGTTTATCTCACCACAGGAACGACAGGAGTCCCTCACCTTTTGGGTTCGTTCTGTGCAATTGGCGCATTTTGAAAGGGAGATTGCTATCCTTAAATCAGGGAGATCGAAATTTTCGGGAGCTGTCTCTAAATTAAACCCCTTTTTGGACGATACGGGTCTCTTGCGCGTTGGAGAGCGTTTCAAGAACGCCAACCTCCCTTACGGAGCACGTCACCCCCTTTTGTTACCTAAGGACGGTCATTTGGTACGCTTGTTGGTAACTGACCGTCACCTTAAAAATTCGCATGCTGGTTGTAACGCGCTCTTGGCCATTTTGCAACGCGAGTTTTGGATTTTGTCTGCACGAAGAATAATTTGGAGTGTAGTCTTTCGCTGCATCCCTTGCTATAAGCTCAAGGCTTCTACTATGCAGCCCTTGATGGGGGACTTACCGGCAGATCGCGTAACTGAAAGCAGGACGTTTGACGGTGTTGGCACGGACTTCGCTGGTCCCTTTTTGGTGAAAACGTCGACACTTCGAAACAGCAAGACTGTTAAGGCCTACTTGTGTGTTTTTGTTTGCCTCTCCACAAAGGCCGTTCATTTGGAACTGGTCTCCTCGCTTACGACCGAGGCGTTTGTAGCCACATTTGATAGATTTGTATCCCGCAGAGGGCTGCCTTCCTTGATCCGTTCTGACTGCGGCACTAACTTCAAAGGCACGTTTAATTATTTGAATGACGTTGTTAATTTCCTTGAAACCAACAAAGCTGATATAGGTGATAGGCTTGCCCGACGTGGGATAAATTGGTTGTTTTCCCCACCAAATTGTCTACACTGGGGTGGTATATTTGAGGCCGCTGTAAAATCGGCCAAAACACACTTGCGCAGGACAATCGGTGAATCTGTCCTTACATTTGAGGAATCCGCAACTGTGTTTTGTAAGATTGAGGCCGTTTTGATCTCTCGCCCATTGTGCCCGATCTCCTCAGATCCGAATGATTTGGAAGCCCTTACGCCGGGCCATTTTTTGATTGGTCGCCCACTTGTCGCCTTGCCTGAGTACCCCTATATTGATACGAGACCTGGTCGTCTCTCGCGTTTTGAATTGGTACGCCAGATTACTCAGAGCTTTTGGAAACGCTGGAATTTGGAATATTTGCACATACTCCAGCAACGCGTTAAGTGGACCGACAAGACCGATCCACCCAAGATTGGAGACCTCGTTTTGATCAAGGAGGCTAACCTTCCGCCACTCAGATGGCGCAGGGGGCGCATCCTTCATTTGGTAACTGGGGCTGATGGAGTTCCCCAATTTGCTGAGGTCTTGGTGGACGGTTCGATTCTGAGGAGAGCGGTTGCAACATTGTCACGTCTACCAACCAATTAGCGGACCGGCGTAGGCCGGTCCGGGGCGGGTGGATGTTTGAAATAGAATTAGTTTTTATTATAAGTCAAATCGATTATATCGATTAAGTAACATTTTGTTTAGTCTATTGAAAATTTCTGACAATGGTCACACTGAACTGTCAACCCCTTCCGGAAAAGACTTGATTGTGAGCACACCTATTTTGCATTTCGTGTGAATTGTTTAATTGAACTAAATTGAGTAAACTCTCGTAAAAATGCCGCTTTTGATTTGTCCGGCACTGATCAGTCCGCAGTGTTGATCAATTTGTGATATTATATATATGGAACACTGGCATTTTGAGAAATTGTGAATTCTACTACCACTTGCATCGTGCATTGAAGACGCTGCATTGGAGTCTGGTAAAGTAAAGATAATTCACTTGCTAATATTGGCCAATTTTAGTCTTGTGTGTATCTAGCTTGCCAGGACTCCACTCAAGAACATCACCAGGAGATATAAGGTAAAATTTTCATGTACCTACTTAATACTTGTATTCGCTGTGCAACACAGTACATTTGTGTCTGAGATTTGTTGTGGCTGACAAGGGCTAATGAATAGAGTCACGCTTCCACAAATCTGCTGCAATTAATCCCAGCTCCTTCTAGCCAAATTCTAGACATAGTTATTGTCTACAATATTCTGTTTTGAGTAAACAGTAATAATAGGATACTCAAATTGATTTAGTCAATGTTATTACTAGAAGTCATTTTAATAATATCTAAAGGTTGAGGTGGGTATATAAAATATAAATGTGTATGTTCAACTGACTTAATAATACAGATTTGAAGATTTTGTTTTAAGACAAATCTCATTCTAGAAATAAATCAAGAAACGGACACAAAGAACATCTCTTTTTTTGTTACGAGACGGAAAATCCTTTCTGATCTCCGGCTCTTTGGGAAATGAGAGCCGGAGTATGTGGTCTTGCCACTAAAAAAACACCCGACTGCCGACCAAAGACTGGCACTAGTACTGGGAGAATATAGCGTACAAGACCTTTCCAGTGATACAAAGAACATCTAGATTTGAGACATCTTTGTGAGTATCACACAGCGTTGTCCCGTTTGGAGATCGAAGCCACAATGCTCGGCAAAAATACTATTTGGTTTATGTATTTTTCTCTGTCACTTCTTATAACACATACATAATAAAATCGGATGATGACACTTTGTGTTCTTAACACTAGAAGTGCGGGCGTTCCAAATTTGACCCATTTCGATTTTCTTTCTGCTCTAACTGATATTATATTGTTCGTATAGTCGTAACTTTTTTTGACTTTTCATAAAATATGATGATTATTATTTATGCGAGAACTAAAGCACGTAAATGCAAAACAAATATTTTTTATCCCAATTTTACCTCTAAGCGCGACTGTGCCAATTTTGACCCAGTCATGGATATCAGAGTTTGACATTATATTTCTTCTAAGTTAATAAAAGAATGTCGTTGATTGGTCAATGTATGTACTTATGCGCTATAATATATACGCGGCGAAGCGAAGCGTGGGTGTAGGAATGGAGGGGTGGCATTTCACCCTAAAAATAATTATGCAGGGTATGGCCATTTAGATATGGCCAAAAGAAAGGAAAACATATCACTTGTAAGTAACTTTTTCACGTCTATTCTTGCTGAAAATCTAAAATGAAACGGAACAAGTATTATTGGTGAGTAAAAGTAAGTAAAACATTAATTGACACACTAAATACAACGCACAATACAAAAAATACAACACAAACAGCTAGGTATACAATTCACAATACAACAAATACAAGCACAGCTATGATATAATAATTATATACTTAATACACATATACAGAAACATCAATATTGCATTGTGACTGTACGTCGCAGTCGATGTGCCACTCAAGTACGGTTCACAATCAGCTTGTGATCGGTCGTGGCGACACGATCGCTATTCTTCCTTGCGCACCGTAAGTGACGCGGTGAACATGAAACTTGTATAGGTACAATAAAATTATAACATTCATATTATGAGTAAATATTTCTGTAAAATAGAAATAAATATTTCTACACAGTGTGACATAGTGAGTGCTGCAATAAATAAGTGATTATAGTTATATTGCTGTAAGCCTATTTAAACTGCCTGAGTGAATAAGTTATTGTGCACCTGATACCCGATATACACTGGCGAGCAAAAAATCGACTCACTTCATACTTTCGCACTCAAAGTGTTCTAATTTTAAAATTAAGACCTAAATCTTAATGTAGGTCTTAAATTCTTTAACCTCTAGATGTTAGCTTTAAAAATAATAACAATGACTACAGTGTTAACTTTTAGACATTGTCACAACAGTCGAGGAACAGTAACTGTATGATTTCGTACTCGTTAACTCAGTTAGCATTGCACGACCTTAGGGCGTATAAAAGGTGACGTAACCCTTTACCCTTATCAGAAGGCCCCTGGGGCGGATGGGATACCGAATACAGCGCTCCGCCACCTGCCGCACCGTACCGTGGCAGCGTTGGCGCGCCTGTTTACGGGGATCGTCTGCACAGGCGCCTTCCCCGTCTGCTGGAAAGAAGGCCGCATAATAATGTTACCGAAGCCAGACAAAAACATCCTGAAGCCGGGGAGCAATCGGCCGATCACTTTCCTGCTCACGATCTCGAAGGTGTTCGAGAGACTCCTGCTGCGGCACCTCACGCAGCACATCACTCCAAGACCGGAACAATTCGGGTTCAGGTCTGAACATTCCACAACACTGAAATTGTCGAGGGTACTGCATCGGATTACGGCGACGCGCAACAAGCGCGAGCACGCCGTAGCAGTATTCTTCGACATCCAGAAAGCTTTTGACCGAGTGTGGCACTCCGGTCTGCTGTTCAAACTGTCGACATCCACAGCACCTCGCCGTGTAGTAAAGGTGGTCTCCTCGTTCCTTAGCAACCGGACTTTCCGAGTGGCAGTGGAACAGGAGCTCTCAGACGTCCGCACCATCTCTGCTGGAGTCCCGCAGGGCTCATGCCTCTCGCCTGTGCTTACACTAGGTTCACCGACGACATCCCCGTCGCCGAGGGTGCCGAGCTGGCGCTCTACGCCGACGACGCGGCGTACATCTCCACCAGCGGCAACGCCGCCCACGCTGCCAAGAAGATGCAGCACGCCCTCGACCTTCTGCCCCGCTGGCTATCGCAGTGGCGACTGTCGGTGAACATGGGTAAGTCACAGGCGATACTCATAAGCAGCAAGCAGCTCCATCCACTGCCACTCAAACTCCAGGGTGAGTACATCCCCTGGACCACCGCAACAGCGCACGCCAAAGACTGACACTCCAAACCACGACGTCGACATCTAGCCGGATGTCGACACACATCTCCATCCACACCATCCAGACCATCGCAGGCCGCCCGTAAGTCGCCGTCTGTGTCACTGGCTTCACGGAGCTGGGCCTCCCTCGGTTCGCCGGGGGTCTCACCTGGCTCGTGTTGACCGCCCGGACGGCTTGAAGATTCGGCGGCCTGCGCAACACGCCTTAATCGGTCGAACCGCCTTAAGGCAACTACTGCCCGACCCAAGGACCTGCCTTTATTAAAGGGCAGGATACCCAGAACCCGCTAGCAGGGGGCAAAATCTGTCCCGAACTAGCCGCTGCACGCCCTGTACGGGGCGTCGCGATGATCTACGAAGACCCTTATCAGTTGACCGTGAAACGTCAATCAACACATCTCGTCAATCTCCAAGCAAGAAAATTTCCCGGAAATGGATACAACAGCGGCTCAAGCAGTTATCCTATTGCAACAGGGCCTGAGTCAACGTCAAGTGGCTCGTATTTTGCAGATGAGCCAGTCAGCGGTATCAAGAATATACCGAAGGCACCGGGAGACTGGTGGCTTTCACCGACGAATAGGTTCCGGTAGAAATCGGTTCACTTCGGAGGCAGACGATCGCTTTATCGTCCGTACTTCACTGAGGAATCGTTCTCTCACTGGGGTCCAAGTTCAACGGGAGCTCCGAGAAACACGTGGGGTAGCTGTAAGTTCTTGGACAGTGAGAAGAAGACTCAAGGCAGCAACCCTCACTCCAAGAAGACCAGTCCAAATTGACTGCAGGTCATCGAGCAGCCCGGCTACGTTTTGCAAGAGAACACGTCGATTGGACTGAGGATCAATGGCGCTCTGTTCTCTTCTCGGATGAAAGCAGAGTATGCCTACATGGTAGCGACAGAAGGAGAAGGGTGTACAGAAGCCCGGGGGAGCGATACGCACAATGCTGCATAGCAGAACTGTTGCGTACGGAGGAGGTTCCTGCATGGTGTGGGCTGGCATATCAATGGAAGCAAAAACTGAACTGGTTTTCATTACCCTTTTTATTAGCCTGACGGTAACGGTTCGATTCCAATGAAAAGAATATATACATCTCCTTTTGCTGATTCCGAATATGTACTTATCTCAATTCGGTGCAAAACTCGAGTTATTGCACTTTTCTTAAGGAGGGCAGAACACTGAATGGCATTTTCGGTTTTCTGTAATTTTATGTTGAAACTTCAAAATTATTCTTATTTTACAGATAGTATGTGATACCAGAGACCTTATTATTTTTTGCTGAGTTATTTTTACTCAGTATAAAAGCGCAAATTGGCATTGTACAGCGAAGTGTTTCCGTAATTAATTTGGTGGATATATGCACCTGACACACGGCTGTCAAGTGTGACATGCTCAACCATGCCAGCTGGCATGGTTTTTTCTGCCTCATTTTACAAGTATGAGGGCTCCGTCTAGTAGAGCAGAGCGAGACCAATCATTAGTCTATGCAGGATTTATTATTATTAAAAATAAAGTCATAATTATCTGCTAAATACCATACTTCCCTTTACAAAATTATAATAGAATAATTTGCTTACGGCGACTGGTCCGCAATAGACTGTTTCCATGAGGTGGTCACGACCCTCAGCATTGAGGAAACCGACGCGAGAAGAAGAAGAAGGAATACAAACTGTCACCACCACATTTCATTTCGTGTGTTACGTAAGATTAGAATAAGTACAATACAATACACATCATTAGTCTATGCAGGATTTATTATTATTAAAAATAAAGTCATAATTATCTGCTAAATACCATAATTCCCTTTACGAAATTATAATAGAATAATTTGCCTATTTATGAAGTAAACAAAATCACACGAGTACCGGCCAACTAAACAAGTATAAAACAAAACCACCCACCTTGGGATGCAATAATAACAATGAGTGAAATCAATAATCCAGGATTATTTCCGTGTCGCTGCAGCTCTTTTAGCCTTGACCGGCTCATTCTTCGCAGTAGATGGTACTTGTTTCGGCTGGTCAGCAAGGTTGAGTTGGCATACATTTTGTAGATCGACCAAAGAGTTTATTCGATGACGCTCACCGTTCATCCCGAGGACATAAACTATGCCTTCTCTAGTCCAGCATTTTGAGACTCCCATCTTCTCCCGGGCTGCCACAAAGACGTCTTGGCGGGCGTTTGTAAGATAAAGATAAAATAATTTTTATTCTTACACCCACACAAATAAAGAATAACAATAAAAAAACAGTACAAGAAAACAATAAGAAAGAAAAATGTGTGGCGTGTCAGAACAGGGCATAGTTCAGCATTTGTCAGGCAGAGCAGATGCCTGACGCTAATTTTCAAATATGGGCATATTTGAAAATTAGCGTCAGGCATCTGCTGTTCTCTTCTCGGATGAAAGCAGAGTATGCCTACATGGTAGCGACAGAAGGAGAAGGGTGTACAGAAGCCCGGGGGAGCGATACGCACAATGCTGCATAGCAGAACTGTTGCGTACGGAGGAGGTTCCTGCATGGTGTGGGCTGGCATATCAATGGAAGCAAAAACTGAACTGGTTTTCATTACCCTTTTTATTAGCCTGACGGTAACGGTTCGATTCCAATGAAAAGAATATATACATCTCCTTTTGCTGATTCCGAATATGTACTTATCTCAATTCGGTGCAAAACTCGAGTTATTGCACTTTTCTTAAGGAGGGCAGAACACTGAATGGCATTTTCGGTTTTCTGTAATTTTATGTTGAAACTTCAAAATTATTCTTATTTTACAGATAGTATGTGATACCAGAGACCTTATTATTTTTTGCTGAGTTATTTTTACTCAGTATAAAAGCGCAAATTGGCATTGTACAGCGAAGTGTTTCCGTAATTAATTTGGTGGATATATGCACCTGACACACGGCTGTCAAGTGTGACATGCTCAACCATGCCAGCTGGCATGGTTTTTTCTGCCTCATTTTACAAGTATGAGGGCTCCGTCTAGTAGAGCAGAGCGAGACCAATCATTAGTCTATGCAGGATTTATTATTATTAAAAATAAAGTCATAATTATCTGCTAAATACCATACTTCCCTTTACAAAATTAAGATTAGAATAAGTACAATACAATACACATCATTAGTCTATGCAGGATTTATTATTATTAAAAATAAAGTCATAATTATCTGCTAAATACCATACTTCCCTTTACAAAATTATAATAGAATAATTTGCCTATTTATGAAGTAAACAAAATCACACGAGTACCGGCCAACTAAACAAGTATAAAACAAAACCACCCACCTTGGGATGCAATAATAACAATGAGTGAAATCAATAATCCAGGATTATTTCCGTGTCGCTGCAGCTCTTTTAGCCTTGACCGGCTCATTCTTCGCAGTAGATGGTACTTGTTTCGGCTGGTCAGCAAGGTTGAGTTGGCATACATTTTGTAGATCGACCAAAGAGTTTATTCGATGACGCTCACCGTTCATCCCGAGGACATAAACTATGCCTTCTCTAGTCCAGCATTTTGAGACTCTCATCTTCTCCCGGGCTGCCACAAAGACGTCTTGGCGGGCGTTTGTAAGATAAAGATAAAATAATTTTTATTCTTACACCCACACAAATAAAGAATAACAATAAAAAAACAGTACAAGAAAACAATAAGAAAGAAAAATGTGTGGCGTGTCAGAACAGGGCATAGTTCAGCATTTGTCAGGCAGAGCAGATGCCTGACGCTAATTTTCAAATATGCCCTAGAGTGACTCACGCAAACATCAAACTTAACACTACAAAATAATACAGTAAAATAAACATAATAGTTAGGATACTTATATAAATAGTATATGTATAAATAATTATCAAACAAATAAATAAACATAACGTATAACTACATACATAGGTACTATAAATATATTACTATAAACTGTACGTATACATACACAAATGACATACATCGTCGGGGAACCGAACAGCAGTGCGGCGGGGGCGCAGGCAACACCGGCCGCGCATCTCTCGCACACTTCGCACAGTGACTGCGTCGGCATCGACGCGACTACACGCTGCCGAGTGCACAGCGCACCACACAGCGGAGGCATGCAATAAGCCCCGCGCCGCGTGTTTCAAGCACACAAACAGTTCGCAAGCGAATTATATTACTGTGAAGGAATATAGCTACACAGGCATGCATAGCAGTGAAGCGACTCAGACACGACAACATCGACTAATACGTTAGTACTATGTATTCTGTGCTAAAACTAGGAATACGGAAGTAAACAACAATCAACGCGAATGCGCACACACACATACACACACACACGCACCAAATTCTGCAGCCAGACCAGCAATGTTGGATGGAGGGCTGGCATTAGTTTGCAGTTTATCCTCGAATTGTGACATCTTCTGGTGAAACATTGTGTTCAAATTTTCGATTGTGTGTTAGATGGATTCCATGTTGATTATAGTGCTTTAATACAGGAGATAATACTCTGGCAGGTGGAGTATATATTTACAAATTATATCAAAACATTAACAAAGTTTTAACTGTCATTAAAATAAATATTACTATAATTAAATGCAAGAGCAAAAATTTTTACTGTAGTGTCCACAACTACCCACGATGTAATGCACCCACCTAAAACCCTTCACCGCTTCCTATGTGCTTTCGCTAGAAAGAAGAAGCAGCGCAACAAACTCCCCAACAACACAGTAATGTCTGCACAGTTAAATATGAAGTTATACATTATAACAAAAAATAATAATATCATATTTCAATTAACATGATAGCTATCACACAATCTATTGCCATTTATTTAGCAGTTTATTTATAGAGTGATATAATCTCAAATTACAATAAAAGCCCTGGGTTTACTTTTGACGTAAATAGACTAGACCAACGAAATATTATTTAGCTAACACAAACAGAAAAAACTTAATATGTATTGAATTGACGTGTAGACAATGTGATGTATTAAATTTTCGCTATTTGTATTTACTCGTCAATTTGATAACATTGTACATAGATTACTACGTATTCTGACGCATTAGAAATACAACGTATCGATCCTACAGGAGCTCAAGAGCTAAACGAGTCTTTCCACCATCTGCGCAGGGTTCTGGAGTATTTCAGGCACATTGCGAGGAAAGACAGTGATAACTTGGCAAAGTTAATAATCACTAGCAAAGTGGAAGGAAAAAGACCTAGAGGCAGAAGCCCGAAACGTTGGACCGACCAGATCTGCACCACTCTTAACACCATGGTACACTATGCTCTCCACTCGGCAGCAGGTAGAAATAGATAGCGGCGACTGGTCCGCAATAGACTGTTTCCATGAGGTGGTCACGACCCTCAGCATTGAGGAAACCGACGCGAGAAGAAGAAGAAGGAATACAAACTGTCACCACCACATTTCATTTCGTGTGTTACGTAAGATTAGAATAAGTACAATACACTAAGCAAATAGTATCCTTACAATGAGACGGAAATTTTGACATCAAACATATGCCAAAACGGTATAGTAAGTCAGATCCTCCTATTGATTCACAATAGCTTAGACATATTATTATGTCCAATAGTAGACTGGTAGGATGATACATAAATTAAACTTCCAAACTACATGTTTCAACTCAACTTCAACAAATTCTTTTTGAGATAAAATAACATGAAGTAAAAAAAATTGCTACAGTTTACGGATTTTATCGCGTTGTATTGGTTTCACTAAGTTATTACATTTGAAACTAAAGATCTAGAAACTATATTTTTAATTTATTACTAGCCGACGTTTCGAATTCTTTACAGAATTCATGTTCACGGCAGACTGAGGTGATATTTGTCTTTTTCTTGAATGTATAAGTTATCTCAAAGTACCCGAACATTTTTCAACTACTGGTGTTACTATTTACGCAGAATGAGCTCACAGTGTCCTTAGGTCTTCTGGTGACTTTGTCCTTCTTGGGTTTCATTAGCCTTATGACAGGGTCCCAAGCTGGAGGAACATTCCAACCATCTTACCTATTGAAATTAGGGTGTTTTTTAATTTCAATAGCCTCTCGTATCATCCTTGGAAGAAAACGATGTTACTTTGAGATAACTTATACATTCAAGAAAAAGACAAATATCACCTCAGTCTGCCGTGAACATGAATTCTGTAAAGAATTCGAAACGTCGGCTAGTAATAAATTAAAAATATAGTTTCTAGATCTTTAGTTTCAAATGTAATAACTTAGTGAAACCAATACAACGCGATAAAATCCGTAAACTGTAGTTTAATTTCAATGTGTAACATTCGCGTAAACCCAAGAAGATACTATAAAAAAAATTGCCTTGAGTGAGTGCCAAATGATTAACCGTTTCGTTCCGATCCCGTGCAAAATTCGGGTAATCTCTGCATGTTTTGTATTAACAGTAAATACTAGCATATATCCACAACAAAGTATTCAGTGGCTACAATCTTCAAATCCATCTAGTAAAGCTTCTATATATTGTCAGGGGAAGTTTGCTCTATTTCTAAGTTATGCATGGTTGAAGGCTTAGAGACAACATCGTGTACGCATTGCATCGCTTAGCGAAGTCTGGTAACTTTGAGAATAAACTTATAATTGGACCATAGGGATGCCAAAAGGTTTTGTCTTAACTTTGAATAAACTAGTTGAGAGTGACCGTGCTCCGGCGATGGTTTGCCGCTTTAAAATAATTAGTTTGGGAGGTTGTGATGTAGAGGCACCAGTATGTGAGAAATGAAATGTTATAAGTCAAGTGGCCCAACTTAAGCGTAAAGAGGAGACATTTGTAGAAGTAGACAACATCTTTATCACTCCTTCGATCACTTGACTGATATTATTAATGCCATTATCTACACCTATTCTTACAAGACAGTTATCAAATTGAATTTATTACAAACTTTTGCAATTTGTTTATGTTATTCATGTCCTTTTAACGGGTATTAATCTTATCGATGTCATCTTTGTGCGAGCGAGCATTTTTTTTTTGTCATCGTATCTGTTTTAAGAACTCAGAGGTTAACACAAATCAAGGAATCCATTTAAAAGTAAAAGGTTGTTTATGTAAACAAAAATGATTTATGGTGCATTCAAACCGCAGTTATGGACTTTTTGTTGGGCAACACTTAGAAACATGGCCACATTTTATAAATTTTAACAACAATTTATGAAGTTACCTCGAGTGTTTTGTTATAGAAACTTGTGCTTTAACATTCTGATATGTTGCTTAACAAAAAATACCTGCGGTTTGAATACACCATTACACAAAAATGCACAATATGCGTATACTATCACCAAAATGAACACATAACACATTCGCAATGTAGGAAACCAGAATATATAACAACAAAACATCCGTACAATACCAACAGAAATAAATTGAGATTTATTAGACAAATCCGCGGGCTCACAGCAGTATGCTCGCATTATTTATTAGGTCAAAACGTCGATCGTAAATGTTGGATATGTAAGATGTATCGGGATAGTTACCAGTCACAGAATTATATTTATGTTTAGGCGCATCGGGGTGAAGCAACTTTGTCTTGGTAAGGGTTTTGTGTCGAGAGAATCGAGTGTTGGATACTTTATTATATTTTGGAAATATTTAAAAAAATATACTTGCTTTGAACAGCAGACTGAATCTCGGTATGGCCATACATGTCATATCTGTAGTAGCATTATAATGATTAAAGTACCAAATACTAGATCGCATATTATTTGTCTTCTTTAGGTAGAAATAATAGTTTTTGTTTTTACCCACTTTTTTATGGCTGCAATTTCATTTTCGCAACAAATGCTTTGTTATGCCTAATATTCTTGACAAAACATTATCAAATTCAGTTCTGCCCTTTTGTTATGGAAATAAGTATACAAATAAACACACTTTGGATATGTAATATTAAGAGTTAGGCCTGAGTTAGGGATTATTCTGCCTACCCTTATTTACAGGGATGCAAGCGGGAATGTATTTTGTAAACCGTAGGATTTTTGACTTTATCTAATCTAATCTTTATGTCGTGACATAGGAGAAAACAATGATCTACAATATCCATTTATTTGCAGCACGCACACAGATTCATGTCCAAGTATTAATATTAACAGTTAATATTTGCCGTGCATCATTAGTTATCTGTAAACACACACATACACACATCTTGGATGGCAATTTGGCTCCAGATCGAATTGCCTTGGTATACAAAATATTGCGGCGATGGCTGTGAGATAGCTTAGGAAGGCTGCATAGTTTGGAATTAGGTTGAGAGTGTAATGTATTTACTTCGTTGATGTTATGTCACAGGCGATTATAAACTTAGAAAGTCTAAGGGAGGATTAAAAAATCTTTTCGTAAATGTATTTTATTTTAAATCTTGATAAGTTTTATCTAATCTTTAAGGTATAAGGTTTTGTTTTGTCTTTGGTGATGAAAAAACACACTCAGTTGCTCTTTAATCCTAATCGAACGAAGCATAAACGTAGGAAGGGAACTGTCTGTCCTGTTAGAACCTTAAAAACAAGTTTGTCTCACAGATTTTATTGCTTTCTTGGTGGATATCTTTACAACAAAATTAATTCAGACGTTAATACTTAATACTATTCTCAAGAAACACAGCGAGCTGTCCTATAATCCTAACTTCAATAAAAATAATCGTAGAAAGAATACAAGTCAGCTCTGCCAGCCGCAAACTCTCCGTACTAGTCTTTCACACAGATTCTACTGCTTCTTGGGTGGATATCTCTATAAAATAGCCGACAGTAAACTTTTTATTTATCCGCAAAATAAATCAACTTGTAAAACAAATGTATCATGTTGGTTAAAACAATTGGATTATGACGAAACTGAGTCACTGTTACACCAAAATATACAAAATAATTAACATTGGCTAAGTTCTGCATCTACATACACTCACTGACTTTAGCAAAACACTAATATTTCATGTCCGCTCACAAACTTCATACCCATAACATGCATTCACCACACATATTTTAAAATCCAACATTGCTCTGTATATTTTCTACAATCATTAAATTTTTAATTGTCTTTTTTTTTTCACTTTTATAATTTTTTTGTTTTCTCTTTTGCAATGTTTATATTACAGGTGTACGACTGTCTTGTTTATCTTAATGTATAAGGTGGTGTGCTGGTGACCCGTAACACAGGTAATTCCATTACCTATCATGGGCACCAGTCTCTCACACAAAGTTGTGGCAATATAAGAATATATGTAATTTTGGTTTTTATGTGTAATCTTTTAAAATTAAAATAAATAAATTATTATTATTAATTCAAAGTTATCGATATATCCGTTGTGTAGATCGCCGTGTAAAGTATTGATATCCACTTGGCGTAAAACACTAGACTACAGTGAAACTGAGCATCAATATTCCAAAACACAACACACACACACACACACACACACACACACACACACACACACACACAAGCACAGGTACACACACACACACACACAAACACACACACTCACACAAAGACACACCCACACGCGCGTACATACATATACCCACACATTCACACACACGCACACATACACACTAGCATGTTAATTTTTTTTGTATCTCTCTCTCTTTTTTTTTAACTATTTATCAGTTGTTAACTTCTCTTCGGTTAAGATTTAAAACATGTTACATAAAAGTATAACCGAAAATAGAGGGGCCTGGTGACCTGTAACACAGGTATTCTTATACCTATCTCAGGCACCAGTCTCTCACAAATGCAGCACCGTCATTGTTAGTATATAAAATATAAAAATGTATTATTATTATTATAAAGTAGTAAATTCTTCACTTGCATAGAATTCTGACTCTACTTACTCTGGTAAGTGACTTACTTAACTGCCCAGGAGAATGAAGAAGAAGATACATTGCCAAACCTCTAACAGTTTACAGATACTCAATGGACCCAAAACCGAAACCCGACACAACATGGTGTGGACCAAACTAAGTGATTTTTATTTTCGTTTTTAAGGAAAATTCAAGCTTATCGTCGGCCAGTCAAAGCCTTGAAATGTTACGACATCAAATTTTTGCTTATAAATTTTGTTGCCTTAAAATTACTAATGGCAAATTATTGAATGCAAAATGTTATAACGCATCGCTAAGCTGGTTAACAAAAATACTCTTTTCCCAATAATCTCAGTAATCATATATTTCCTACAAAATCCAAATGTAATACATAAAAAATGTAAATCATAGAAGATAAGCACGCTGGCCTAGCGGCACCAATCGCCTGTGAACGACGATTTATGACGAGTGGACTAAACCCACAGATTCACGCAGCTTGTAAATTGTTAATCCGGGATAAATTACTTATGAAATTGGCCTCAACGGTCTATTTGACGGGAGTGCTCGTACCGGGTTCGGTTTCCGCACTAGACTCTTGGTAAGTAACTGAAGAGTCTTTATGTGGGATACACTTGATGTCAAAATAAGTTACCCTTGAAATAACGCTGTGAAAAAATATATTGATTGATTTGTTGACTATATTGATATATTGTCAGTATATAAATTATCTAACCCTTTTACTGTCAAGAATCTCTTATAAATTGACGCCGTCACTTAATGGTGTAGTGGTTCAAGTACACTCGTGCTCCAAGTGTTGTTGGTTTGATGTCACAGGTTACAAAAAATTGCGTCATCCATAATTGTCGTGGCATCTTTTCTTACAATCAGCAGACAAAATGCAATACATGGTGGATCGTTGATTTTAGTTAACAAGCTGCTTAAATTTAAGAATCGTAGTGACATTGTTAGTTTCTCTGTTGAACGGACAGTTGAAATAGCCTGTGTGAAGTTGGACCAACTTGTTGTGTTGAGTATGTATAGGCCACCATCATCCTTCTGTGATAACTTTGAAAGTGTCATGGATGATGTGTTATGGAAGCTATGCCAACAAAATAAATCTATAATAGTAGGTGGTGATTTTAATATTAATTTACTAGAAGATTACCTAAATTGCCAAAAAATTAAGAATTTGTTCAAGTCATATAATCTTGCATGCTTATTTTTGGAACCCACCAGGATAACTTCCACGACATCTACTTGTATAGACAATATATTTACAGACATTGTACCAGTTAGAAAGCAAATAATTAACAAATTAGCATCAGATCATTGTGGACAATCTATAACATTTGCTATGCAGTCTAAAAAAGTAGGTAGAAAGGAATTGAGTATGGTGCCAAAAACTTTGCGTCGTCTGGAGGGACTTAAAGATAAACTCACAAGTACACTACCATATTTATGCTATGATAACGATCCTAATAAGTTGTACAATTCTTTCTTTGACATGTACTGTACTATATTCAATTCTATCTTTGTCCCTAAGAGAATCTCAGTTGCTGGTACTACATCCTTCAGTGAATGGGCAACCACTGGAATTTATAAAAGTAGAAACAAGCTTTGCGAATTATATGAACAGAAAGTAATTAATAAAAATGATGAACAATTTTGTCAATATGTAAGAAATTATTCTAAGTTATTTAAAAAGATTTGTCGTGAAGCTAAGACACTTTATTTAAAATCAAAAATTAAGAACAGTGACAATAAAATAAAAGCAACGTGGGATATTATAAACAATGAGACTGGAAGGGTCAAGATTAAAAGTAACGATTACACTCTTCAATTAAATAAAAATATATTAAAATCAGATTTTAAGGTTGCCACAGCATTTGAAAATTTCTTCATAGACATTCCAGTCTCAACCACTAAATCCCTCAACTCGTCCCCTAATGACGCCGAATCTCTATTGAAACAAAATGTCAATAGGTGTAATATTGAATTTAGTTTTAGTTATGTCACTGACAGAGATATTGTAAAAACTTTTAATACCCTTAATTTGAAGAAGACTAGTGATATTTGGGGCAATTCTGTTGTGATTACGAAATCCATAATCAACACAGTAGCATCTGAACTGGCAATGATTTTCAATAGATGCATTGACTGTGGTGTGTTTCCTGATCAAATGAAAAGTAGTAAAGTAATTCCGTTATTTAAATCAGGTAGCACATCTGACCCCACAAATTATAGGCCAATATCTGTGC
Organism: Euclidia mi; assembly: GCA_944739405.2. Lineage (NCBI taxonomy): Eukaryota > Metazoa > Arthropoda > Insecta > Lepidoptera > Erebidae > Euclidia > Euclidia mi. Next base: position 101,162,499 of record OX123181.2, read on the forward strand.
TACCCACGTTTAGTAAAATTTTTGAAAAATGAATTCTAGATCAGCTTCAAATTCATTTTAATAACAATAAGCTGTTACATGAAAAACAATTTGGTTTTACTAGGGGTCGCTCAACTACCGATGCTGGAGTTGAGCTTTTAGATAGTATTTTTGATGCCTGGGAGGAGTCGCATGATGCTCTGGGCGTCTTTTGTGACTTATCGTGTCCTACGTCGAGACAGGAATACGCCTTGCGGAGGTGTCTTATTAGCGGCGCGAGCACCTCTCGTACTACGCAGGAGACACGAGTATGAAACTGACAGCGGTGAAGATCTGTGGGCGTCTTTTACGTATCATGGTCTCGCATTCTTGGTATGTGTTGTGTATATTAAACCAAGTGCAAGTGACGAAGATTACATGAGTTGGTTTTGCAAAACTGAAAGTTTCATACATAATTTTAAGGGTTTTGTAATTATAATGGGCGATCTTAATTTGAAAAGCGCATCAACAAATATCACAAATTATTATTGCTATTTTTTGTCATTTTGTTCACTAGTAGATAAAAATTGTATTTTGAATGATCACGGAGGAAAGTTGGACGTGATACTAGTTCGGGAAGGTTTTTATGAGGTATTTGTGTCTGGGACAGATAGTATTGTACAGCCAGATGCATATCATCCTCCGCTGGAAGTTGAGGTAAGGATTGAATTAGTTCATTGTTCCAATTTTATGGAACCAAGTAACATCAACTCAGCGAGAGATTGGAACTTTAATAAATGTACCTAATTATAATCAGCTTTACTCGTTACTGTCAGAGATATCTTGGGATCCTGTACTACGCGCCGTTAATGTGTTAGATGCAGTGAATGCCTTTTATCAAATCATCTATGAAATTTTTGATAAATGTATGCCCAAAAAACATCGTCCAAAGACGGTTACCAAACGCTACCCTGTATGGTTCACTTCCGAAATAACTAAGGATATCAAACGTAAACTAACATTGCATGCAGTCTGGAAGCGCTCTAAATGCCGTGAAGACTACAAAACTTTTTCTGAACTTCGAAACTCCCTAAAACATCGCGTTGCTACTGCATATCAAACATATATCAGACGGGTAGAAGATAACTTAAAAGTCAACCCGCGCGAATTCTGGCGACACATATGCAGTTTGAGATCTAAGGGTGGATTTGAACCATGTGTGAACTACCAAGGTGATAGTTACAGTGGCGCTGCAGCCGCAGACGCTTTTGCCAAGTTTTTTGCTAGCGTGTTTCTGACAGATATACCACTATTAAATGCCGTAGATACCAACAGTTGTGACTATACTAAAAATAGCAACTACATAAATATATTCCAAATTGTCTGTAAGGACGTCTTAGACGGGATAAGCAAGCTCAAAGTTAGTAGTTCTATAGGCCCAGATAGTTTACCACCCATGCTTCTCAAACATCTGAAAAACTCATTTACTTCTCCCTTATGCCATATATTTAATTTATCGTTGAAAACAGGTCACTATCCTCTTCAATGGAAAATATCACGTATAACACCTATACCTTAAACATCTAAAAAAGACGCTGTTGTAGAATACCGGCCAATTGCAATCTTATCCTCACCAGCAAAAGTATTCGAAAATGTGCTTCATAAACTTATATATACACAAGTAGAAAAACATTTAAGTAATGCTCAGCATGGTTTTAGACGTAGGAGATCCGTTGAAACAAACTTGTTAACCTTGACCGAATATATTTCAGCACAACTTGACAAACGGCAACAAGTAGATGTGCTATACTTCGATTTTCGAAAAGCATTTGACCGAGTCAATAATGATATCTTGCTGACGAAACTTAATGCCATAGGTTTCTGCCCCAAGCTACTACGACTATTGGCTGATTACCTCCGCGATCGTCAGCAGTATGTGCGACTAGGAATTTATGAGTCCAGCAGTTACCACACTCGATCTGGCGTGAGTCAAGGCTCAATTCTTGGCCCCTTATTGTTCCTGTTGATGATTAACGATCTGCCCGCTGTTCCTCAACATGCAAAATGTCTTTTATATGCCGATGATCTAACACTCTACGCTTCTGTTACTACTGTATCGGATTGTGAAGCTATGCAGAGAGACATAGATCTAATTTATGATTGGGGAGTTGCCAATAAAATGGAATTCAACTCATCTAAGTGTTTTGTAATGACTTTTGGTCGAAAGCAGCACCCTATTAACTTTGAATACAAGATAAATGGCTGCATTGTATCTAGATCATCGACAATAAAGGACTTGGGTGTTGTTTTCGACCAGAAGTTGACATTTCATGATCATGTTAACACCGTGGTTAAAGAGTCCTTTAAGAGGCTTGGGTTTATTCTGAGAAACTCACGAGAATTTCAGAATGAGCATGTCATAAGACTTCTCTATAATACGCTTGTCAGAAGCAAGTTGGAGGCGAGCTCCTGCATCTGGAATCCACACGAGGTTTCTTACGCACTTTTACTTGAAAAGGTGCAGAAAAGGTTTTTGAGGTTCCTCCATAAAGCCACTCTTGGTTACTATCCATATTTGTATCCAACCAAATATTTAATAGGATGTTTAGGATACAATATGTTAGATACCAGAAGAGAGTTTATTCAGCTTTATATGATGCTTAAAATATGTAGAGGGATAACTGATGCTCCTGATCTCCATAATGAACTGATGCGGTTATATGTTCCAAACAACTACCTTCGCGCTCGAAAGCACCGCTTACTATCTGTGCCCGTGTGCCGTACTGTGGCTCGCGCATCGTCTCCAATACCTCGCGTCATGTCCACGCTCTATAGTCTCATGGAAGCCTACCCAAACTGTGACCTATTTGCAGACGAGTTAAATACTGTTAAGATAGTTTGTTTAAGTTTTTGTGAAAGTTTATATAGTTAAATTTTTGTTTCTTTATTATTCTAGTTTTGCCTTGTTTTTGTTTTATTATTCTGTGATATGCTCCTTTGTATAATTTTCTTTTAAATATCCTTTAATGTGTATATGTTTCTATAGTGTTAATGTAATTGGTTTATGAAACCGTGTTAGCATAAATAATAATAAATAAATTATCTAAGGCTTTTGATTGCGTTTTTCATGAAACATTGATCAGGAAATTACTCAATACTCAATATATTTAATGCTTTCCACAATGTTTGCTTAGGTGGTACTTAAAATATATATGTTACAATTATGGACCCTGTCGGGCACAGCATTGTAGGTTTTACTAGGAGAGAGGAAGCTAGATTATTTTAGTAAATATAATGTATGCAAATTGTACTTTACATTACAATATCTATTACATACAGAACATTATCAACATATTATTACAATTTTAATAGAATATAAAAGTTCTGAATATTATAACATATTTATTACCTATTTATTATATTTAATATTACTATAGATTAGGTGCTAAATATATGTAGTAACCAATTCTCATATTATTCTTTATTACAACATTACATTACTTATTAATGAAATTATAAAATGAATTTGGTGTATGTCTTGTATGTAGTATCTATAAATCCATTATTATTTGATAATAGAGTATTATTATTGTAGTAAAATATTATTGTAGCAAAAGAATAATATTTATTTTTCAAATTAAATTTTATAAATAGGTAGGTAAATTATTTAATTATAAATGGATTTTATGGATATTGTGGTGTCAATATGTAAATTATTTTATTATTATGCGTTTTTATGGTATATAAGATAGCTTTATGTTTTAACTTAATTTTTTTTCATCTATGTACTCTTTTAAACTATAATAAGTTTTTTGTACCAGAAATTCTTTTAATTTTCTAGCAAATAAATGAATTTTTTCTTCGTTTTTGAAAGATTGTGGTAGTTTGTTGTATATTTTTATGGACATAACCAGTGGGCTGGTAGAGTGCATTGTAAGTTGTGAAGTTGGTAGGTTTAATCTATTTCTATGTCTGAGTATAAAATTTGTTTGAATATTTTCTCTTGTACTATAGTGTTCCGGATATCTCTTAACGAATTCACAAATTTCTAAAATATAAATACTTTAGAAATTTGTAACAATTTTAATAGAATATAAAAGTTCTGAATATTATAACATATTTATTACCTATTTATTATATTTAATATTACAATAGATTAGGTGCTAAATATATGTAGTAACCAATTCTCATATTATTCTTTATTACAACATTACATTACTTATTAATGAAATTATAAAATGAATTTGGTGTATGTCTTGTATGTAGTATCTATAAATCCATTATTATTTGATAATAGAGTATTATTATTGTAGTAAAATATTATTGTAGCAAAAGAATAATATTTATTTTTCAAATTAAATTTTATAAATAGGTAGGTAAATTATTTAATTATAAATGTATTTTATGTATATTGTGGTGTCAATATGTAAATTATTTTATTATTATGCGTTTTTATGGTATATAAGATAGCTTTATGTTTTAACTTAAATTTTTTCATCTATGTACTCTTTTAAACTATAATAACTTTTTTGTACCAGAAATTCTTTTAATTTTCTAGCAAATAAATGAATTTTTTCTTCGTTTTTGATAGATTGTGGTAGTTTGTTGTATATTTTTATGGACATAACCAGTGGGCTGGTAGAGTGCATTGTAAGTTGTGAAGTTGGTAGGTTTAATCTATTTCTATGTCTGAGTATAAAATTTGTTTGAATATTTTCTCTTGTACTATAGTGTTCCGGATATCTCTTAACGAATTCACAAATTTCTAAAATATAAATACTTGGCAAAGTTAAAATGTTGTGGTCTTGGAAGTAGGGTTTGCAAGAATCTGTTTCATTTAAGTTATAGATTATCCTTATTAGTTTTTTTTGTTAAGTAAATATAGTGGGTGCTTCTGTACTGTTTCCCCAAAGGATTATGCCAAGTTAAGAACACTGCTTTGGATCTCCTAACATCATATTTGAGTAATAGGATACAGAGAGTTGAGGTAAATGGAAAAGTTTCTATGGGTTCAGTGGTCACAATGGGAGTGCGGCAAGGTTCAATTCTTGGTCCATTCCTTTTCATTGTATATATTAATGATTTGCCATACATTATGCAAAATAATGAAGAGATAGTATTATTTGCTGATGATACATCACTTATTTTTAAACTTAGACGACAAGAATCAAATAATGACGATGTAAATAACGCTCTCTCTAAAGTAGTTCAATGGTTTACTGCTAACAATTTACTGTTAAATGAAAGAAAAACAAAATGTATACGATTTTCAAGACCGAATGTAAAACAAGTTAAGCCTAACATATGTTTGAATGGAGAAGAGTTGGATCTTATAGATAACACAGTATTCTTTGGCATAACCTTAGATTCTAAGCTACAGTGGGGCCCATATATAGGTTAGTTGTCGAATAGACTTAGCTCTGCAGCGTACGCGGTTTATAAAATTCGTCAGTTAACTGATATAGATACGGCTAGATTAGTATATTTTAGTTATTTCCACAGCATAATGTTATATGGCATTTTATTATGGGGCAACGCAGCTGACATTCAAACTGTGTTTGTACTGCAGAAGCGGGCTATTCGTGCAATCTACAGTCTTGGTTCAAGGCATTCACTGAGGGAAAAATTTAAAGAAATTAAGATAATGACTGTCGCATCTCAATACATTTATGAGAACTTGTTATATGTCAGGAAAAATATAAATATGTTTTCCAAATTCAGCGACATTCATAAATTAAACACAAGAAATAAAAACAAACTTGTTCTACTTCCAACTAGACTACAAAAAATAAGTAACTCATACAAGTGTCAAAGCATACATTTTTACAACAAAATTCCAGGCAATATTCAGGAACTAAGTATTAATAAATTCAAAGTATTTATTAAACAGAGCTTGTGTTCAAAAGCTTATTACACAGTTAAAGATTATTTAGCAGACAAAAATGCCTGGAATTGAGTTTAAAAACTATGAATTTTGACATTTTGAAATTAGTGACATGATATTTTTATTTACATTTGTATTACTTATATTTTTACATTTTGACATTTTTAATTTGACATTTGTAACTTTATTTATTTTGTTTTGACATTGTTTACTTTGACATTGTTATTTTATTTATTTTCTTTTGACATTTAAAATTATTTAAGTAATATATTATTATTCCTAAATTGACATTCAATAATATTTTCTGACATTTTAAATAATATATATGACATTTTATTGTTAAAATTTTTATTATTTTTTAAAATTACTTAGTAATATATTATTATTCCTAAATTGACATTCAATAATATTTTTTGACATTTTAAATATATCACATTTTATTGTTTAAATTTTATTATTTTTACATATTGTTTGCAACATGTATTTTACTATGTATTAGCATGTAAAGTTGTGAGTATGATGTGGGTATTATTAAACATATAAACAAATAGTTGTGGCAACCTGTCTGATGGCTTAGGCTGACATGCTTATGCATACTCCTTCTGATGGCGTGGAGGCATAGTGATACAGATCGTGCTCGCTTCCTCAATTAAGGTTGAGCCGTACGATTGCTGTTGTTTGCGGGCCTTCAGTGGGCCGAGTCAGTCAAAAGCGTCAGATGATTTCCTGCATTGTACTTGCATACTAAAACCTTTTTTTGTCTGGACTTTAAAAGATGAAGAAAAGACTAAAGAAATTGAAGTGACAAAAAAAAAACAATGACTCTGAGTTTGTTTCGGCCTTTCTTCTCAGGAAGTCATTTAGCTAGGAAAAGCCGGCATCATCTTAAATAGGGTTTTGACATGTATAAGTGTTGTAAACAACCAAAATGCAGAAATAAATATGTCTCTATGTCTTTATGTCATTATGTCTTTACGTTATCCTAGTGGTTCGGGGTTGCACCGAAATATGTACTAGGCGATTTCGTGATATGGAAATTATTAATATTGTGGACTGTATCAAGAATGACTAGTAAATCGTCCAGTAGAGTGGGTGAATGGGAGGAATAGGAGGCGGAGGTATGGGAGCACGCCTTACCTTGTAAGTCAGTCTTCTTCTTTACAAAATGGCGGCCACCGGCGACTTCCAGTGTTCTGAAGTTGCACAGATCACTATAGTACACCCGCGGGCAGTTTAATTCTCGTTTATAGTATAAAATAGCGATAAATAGTGACGTCGCTGTGACGTCGTGATGACACCGCCGCCCGGCCGCCTGCATTATTCGCCCCTCACCTCAGACACCACACCTCGAGGCGACTATAAATACTGAAGCGCTGGCTGCGCCCGGGCTCTTTTGGGCTGCATTCGTCTGAACACATCGAGCTAAGTACACCAGCTGTTTTTCCTGGACGACCACCGGGAGCGGACCCTCAACAAACTCCTTACCATCGCCGAATCACGCGACCCTGATTATATCTTTTCAAATAGCATTTTTTTTGTAATTTTTCGTAAGTAAAATGATTCGCTAAAGGATGTGTTAAATTCTTTAATGAATTAAATATTTTTTTTATGGTAACAGTAATTACGAATTTCTTTTTAACAAACCCAAAGGCGATACTACGTTACAGTGGCGCCCACGGGAATATATAGGTAGGGTTTTGTTGGGAATCCGCTGCCGGGTAAGTCATTTTTATTTTTTATTTTTTAACCGTTATGTGTGAAATCGTTCCAAAGCAGTGTTAGTGTTTTAGTGGTATGTGTTTTTGCTTACTATGCTTGGTAAGCATTTTTATATTATAACTTTTTCAATTGCCGCATGTGATAATTAATTTATTGAACCGCATAAGTAACAAGTTATAATCGTTTTGCTTGTGGCCACGTGTCAACTAAATGACGCGCTGTGGTCACAGTCATTGATCGCATTCTTTGTATTGCGATTTAAGGCCTCGCGTCCTCTAAAGACGTGCTAAGGTCACCTTCGTTGATCGTTTACTTCGCGATTAGCTTTTTTAAATGCCACTACGGTAATTAATTGCTACTGGTAATTATTGTTAATAATTACTGCTTTGGCTGACTGATGGAACGAATTCACACCCTTCTCTTTTTCATTTCTTCTCATTTTTCTACTATAACATTCTGCTAGTGATTTTGTACGGCGATATATTTCTATACAGTCGGTATTATTCAATACTTTTACCGCCTACTACGGCGATTATCTTTTAAAATTAACTAACTTTTCTTTCTTACTAAGAAAGTTGCATCTTTATTATACCACGTGTACCTACCATAATTGGACTGGCTAAGAATGAACGTACCTAAAGATGCTAGCGTATTATATACTAGGTATTTAGCTAGAATTCTGCGTTCATTTATTAATAAAATGTACACGTGTCACATGCAGGTTGCTCACTGACAATAATGAACAAATTTAATCTTTGTCTATTGAAATTAAACTACAGTTTACCGATTTTATCGCGTTGTATTGGTTTCACTAAGTTATTAGATTTGAAACTAAAGATCTAGAAACTATATTTTTAATTTATTACTAGCCGACGTTTCGAATTCTTTACAGAGTTCATGTTCACGGCAGACTGAGGTGATATTTGTCTTTTTCTTGAATGTTCTTGCGGCGAACATTTTTCAACTACTGATGTTACTAACCCAAGAAGACAAAGTCACCAGAAGACCTAAGGACACTGTGAGCTCATTCTGCGTAAATTTTTTAAATATTTTAATAACTAAAGTTGGTAATTATACATAAATCAATAATTTATATACTTTAATAACTAAAGCAAATTAATTGATGAACAAGTTTAAGTAAATCCCCTTTCGTATTTCACAATCAACTATTTTAAACCTAAAAGCTGAATAAAATAATTGAATCTTATTCTATTACAGCATAAATGTGTTTATAAACGATCGGGTACAGTGTCATTAACAACAATGTAAGACGCATATGTATGCGAAGTTATAATTACCTACATAATTATTTGTGAAGGCCAACAATAGTGCTATTGTTTCCGAATTGGAGCTCACAAGATAACGCATTGTGTTGTGTTAACGATTTATATAAACCTGCTAACATAAAACATGAATAAATATTACTGTTATAAATTGTCGAAGAGGTTTGCTAAACTTAATATTGTTGCACAATCTGTTATTTATGTAACTAAATATCTAACTATCACATAACTATATAAATATCAGATATGTTTCTCTTGGTGATATCCATATAAAAGATCTTAAATTAACTCACTACAAAGCTTAAGAATGTAATGATTAATGCTCATCACTAATGATCTAATCACTAAAATAACTTAACGCTTTGTTACAAATAGTATATAAAATCTTTAACTCCCAATTACAGCTAAATCATGTACCCAAATATCTTGTTACATATAGCTTTAGTAATGACTGATCGAAATATAATAAAATATTTATTTTCCCTTATGGCTCAGTGGCTAAAAGGTTGTTTCCGGATCGGTCTGTGGTTCGATTCTCGCTTTTGTTTCTTTTTGTGCTTGTTAACTTAGGTAGTGTATACTATATCACCGACCGTCTCCTGCGATGATATATTATTCATTACATCTTACTCCGAATTTTTTTTGTGTTTTTTTTAACAATGGTAGTGTGTACTATATCATCGACCGTCTCCTGCGATGATATATTATTCATTACATCTTACTCCGAATCTTTTTTGTGTTTTTTTAACAATGGTAGTGAGTACTATATCATCGACCGTCTCCTAAGATGATATATTATTCATTACATCTTACTACGAATTATGTATTTGCCGTTGATGACTTTGTATCATGATCGGAAACCAGTAAATTGTCCGCGACAATGGAATGCGGCTGGCGCCAAGCGCGCAGTGATGACTCACGTGTTCACCGGTTCAAACATTCCATCGCCGTAATCATTGTTTGTTTTATTTTAAATGAATACAATTTGCCCTTACAATTCGCATCGAGCGTGTTAATGAGCAATTTGCTTGTGATATTGCCAACTGATCGTAATATTGTTAGTATTGTAATATCATAAGATCGTAATATTAGTTTATGAGTTATAAATTTTCAATTTAATTTTACTTATCGAACCCGGGTGGTCAGGTGGTGCCTAACACCCTAGGTTGGGTGGCTATTCACTCTAAACCTCACGTATAATACCTCTTCGCGCGTCAAGTATTATAATGAATGCGACTCGCATCGTGAATGAATGTTGGCTTGTTCATGCGTATGATTGTGTGTAGGTCTTTTGAATGTGATGAATGTCAGGTAATAGGAACGTTCAATACTTGGTGACGTATGAATGGTCGAGGGTTATACTTGTTTTTTTTTTCTTTCAGGGTTAGTAGTTGCTTTGTATTTAACCTACTGACACCACCACCACTCATCTGTTTCAGGGTCCCGGAATGCAGTTGCCGCCTACCAGCCACAGAATTTTCCCTCTGGGAAAATTCTGGCCTAATGGGGGGAGTATGTGACGTCGTGATGACACCGCCGCCCGGCCACCTGCATTCTTTGCCCTTCACCTCAGACACCACACCTCGAGGCGACTATAAATACTGAATCGCTGGCTGCGCCCGGGCTCTTTTGGGCTGCATTCGTCTGAACACATCGAGCTAAGTACACCAGCTGTTTTTCCTGGACGACCACCGTGAGCGGACCCTGAACAAACTCCTTACCATCACCGAGTCACGCGACCCTGATTATATCTTTTCGAATAGCATTTTTTTAGTAATTTTTCGTAAGTAAAATGTTTCGCTAAAGGATGTGTTAAATTCTTTAATGAATTAAATATTTTTTTTATTGTAACAGCAATTACGAATTTCATTTTAACAAACCCAAAGGCAATACTACGTTACAAAATATTGCGGAATGGCACGCGTTCGGCGCGTGCGCGGAGCTCGTAAGGACGCGACCGATCAGCGTGATGGTTGATCTTCGACTCCATCGCAGCGTCATTGAATTCCGCGACCAATTAGAGCGAGGCGTGCCTTTGGGAAGGTCTTTGGGAAAGAAAGGGATAAAAGATCGCTCGTTTTGACACTGCGGTATTCAAAGGAATTTATTAGCTAGGTGGTGACATAATTAACTAGCAATAGAAAAGATAGATGGCGCAACCTAATCCCCCCGGCTGCCTTTAAAAAAATAAAATTGAACTGAGCTATGTTGGATGTATTACCGCATGACCCATCAATAGGCTAAGACAGCGATATGATATTAAAATTAATCTAAATTAACTTTAGCTAAACAATTATAATGAAAACTACAAACTAAATACTTAAACTAAGAGGTAGATCTGACTTCAGGCTAGATCCCACTGAGTTAGAAGCGGACAGAGACGTACAACAGGGCGCACGTAGCTCCCCTTCGCAGTTTTCACGGTAACAACGCGGGTTGTACCGTCCTTGGAAGTATGCAGTTTCTCCACGATGGCTAACGGCCATGAAAGCGGCGGAGCATTATCATGTATTATGACGACCAACGTAGCCTCCTGTATAGGGGATGCAGGACTATTCCATTTGGATCTAGCCTGAAGCTGGTGGAGATATTCCGCACGCCAGCGCCGACAGAACGACTGCACGAGTTTATCCAGCAGAGTCTGTCTCTGGAGCAAGCTTGAAGAGTCTGCTTCAGTCTGCTTTCACTGTGTTCAGAAAATGTGCAGGGCTTAACGCGGATGGTTCTGCAGGGTCACTTCTCAATGCCGTGAGCGGACGCGAGTTGATCAGCGCCTCGACTTGTGCAAGGACAGTTAAAAGCTCTTCGTAAGAGAGGATCTGTTGATCTATAACTTTAAAGAGATGCGTTTTAATTACTTTGACCATGCTTTCCCAACATCCACCGAAATGTGGTGATGCTGGCGGAATAAACTTCCAGTTAATATGATTTATGGAAAGTTCTTCCTGAAGACGAGTACGATACTCTTCCCTGAGAAACTTATAAAGGTCGCGTAAATAAGAGCTTGCGCCCACAAAACAAGTTCCGTTATCCGTGTACAAACACTGTATAGGGCCGCGTCGTGAAAGAAATCGCTTAAGGGCTGCCAGGAATGACACCGTTCTTAAATCCGTCGCAACTTCAATGTGCGTAGCGCGCGTCGTTAAGCATGTAAAAATACATAGCCAGTGCGTGGTCGAAGTGTTAAAAGCCGTAAAGCTTGGCTTTTAACACTTCGACCACGCACTGGCGTATACTGCAGTGGTCCTGCGTAATCACAACCGGTATGTGAAAACGCTTTATCAATCTGATTGACGCGCTGGCTAGGAAGATCTGCCATGGGAGAGAAAATCGGACGCGGACGAAATTTGAAACAGACGTTACATTTATGTATTCTGTGACGAATTATTCGTCGAGCAGCTAAAACCCATTATTTATGCCTAAGTAAGGACATAAGCAACTCTGGACCAGCATGGAGATGTTTCTTGTGATAAAAATCAACAAGAAGGTTGACAACATGATCATGACGCGGTAGAATGCAAGGATGCTTGTAGTTATAAGGTTCATCCGAATTTGACAGACGACCACCAACGCGTATGACGCCGTGCTCATCGAGAAACGGCTTGAACCTAAGAATAGCGGGAGAACAAGGTACATTATTTTTCAAATTTTGAATGTCGTTACTAAAATGAACAGCCTGTACAGCTCGTAGTAACTTATAATCTGCAAATTCAAGGTCATTAGTTGAAACAAAAGTCCCATTAGGTAGGTGCCTAAGAAACCTACAGACATAAACGATGGCGCGGAGTAACTTAGACCACGATGACATGCGTAGTTCGAGTGCATAGATCGGAGATTCAACAACCTCAACAATCACGGGATGAGAAACAGACTTCCGTTCGAGTACATTCTTGTCCTCTGCACTGTGGTCAAAGGGTTGCATGGGCCACTCTGACAGATCATGGGAAATCCAAGAAGGTCCACGATGACACAATGGATGATGCAGAAGATTAAGTGGAGTAACACCACGAGACAGGCAATCAGCGGGGTTCTCAATACCCGCAACGTGATTGAAACAAGTAGCAGGAACAAGTTCAATTAATTTACTAACGTGGTTGGCGACAAAAGTCTGCCAGCGGTGAGAAGAAGAATTAATCCAAGCGAGCACTATTTTGGAGTCAGAAAACGCGTATATTTTATTGATAGGGTGGTGGAGCAAAACTGTGTCTTTTAAGTTGATGGTACATCCATCTACTAACCCAAGATGACACGGAATAGTAATTTGATTGAGCGCGGTAAGCTCAATACAAAACTGGCTCCAAGCGGCGAAAATATGGTCAGGGGGTGTTTATTCCCACTCACACTTTGATAACCAAAGTTCTTTGATCAAGAGCTTGGCGTACAAAATTGTGGGAGCCACAAAACCCATTATGTCCCATAGTTGAGCCACTGTGGACAGCATAGTGCGTTTGGTGGACTTATCATCTGGCGGTGAGACGACAAACCGAAAACTATCACAGGATTTGTCCCAGCGTAAACCGAGAACATTATGCGGTACAGACTTCTCAAACTCAATGTCTGGAGAAGCTATATGAGAATCAGGTATGCGTGCGAGAACCTCCTTAGAATTGCTTGTCCATTTGACAAGATCAAACTGGCCTCGCTTGAAAAGCTGAATAAGCTGTTCACAAATCAAAATTGCTAGCGGAACGGATATGACACTACAGGCAATGTCATCCATATACAAAGCGGAAGTAGCAACAGCTGCTGCGGCGGAAAAGTGATCGCCTTCAACAGCAATCAACTGGCGAACCACTCGTAACGCGTGATATGGGCTAGACTTGAGTCCAAAACAAACACGATTGAACTGATACACGGATAAAGGTTCCTTATTGTCAAAACGATAAGAAATCCGTTGAAATCTACGGTCAGATTCGCTAACGCCGATACTGAGAAACATTTGGCGGCAATCAGCTGACAGAGCGATTTGGAAAAGACGAAACTTTATTATGATGTCAAATAAATCAACCTGTAGATTAGGGCTGGCATGCAAAATGTCATTAATCGACTGACCCGATGTAGTCCTACAACTAGCATCTAAAACCACACGAAGTTTAGTAGAGGTTTTATCTTCGCGAACTACGCCGTGATGCGGGATATACTATGAGGGAAGAGAATTGCCCTCGTTGTTTACAACTACACTCAAAAAACCTTTATTTAGGTAGTCACGAATGACGTCATTATAGGCGCCGCGTAACTTAAGTGATGCATCAAGTTTACGATCTAAACAATGAAAACGTATAAGCGCAGCAGCGTACGAGTCGCCTAACGAATAAGGGTCACCATAGAATGACAACGCCACTACGTATCTGCCACTGTCGTCACGAACAGTGGTAGCGCGGAAATGTTGTTCACACTCGAGATCCTTACTGCTCATCGAGGGCGGTGCGGTAATCTCTTCGAGCTCCCAAAATCGCTTGAGAAGAGAATCAATATTATTTTCTTGAAGAACAGAACAACAACAAGACGTAATATAATGAGAAGTATGTAACGTAGGTACTGTACCCATAATCACATACCCAAATACCGTCTCAATAGCGGGCGGCAAATTATGTTGCTCACAACGTACAACTTTAGGTAGTAACAAGTGCGGAAATATTGAAGCTACGATCAAAACATCAATGTCTGCCGGATTCGCAAATTCCGCGTCTGCTAGCGGCAATGTCTCGAGATGTGTGAGTAGCGATACGTCCACATTAGCGTTCGGCAATGTATCCGTAATACGCTCCACGATAAGCGAAGAAATGTTAAAATTAATATTCCTATCAATACGCGAATGTATTTTAATATCTACGGAACCCTTGCAACGTTTTTCTGACCCCTCGATCCCCTTGACTACCAATTTAGTATTTTTAAAGTTATCCCACAATCCGAGGCGTTTGAAACAATCAGAAGTAATAAAGTTACTCTGTGATGCGCTATCGAGTAAATACCGAACTATGTGCGGTTCGTTATTAATATCATAAACGATAACTTGCGCTGTTGCTAATACAACCGTTTTGGACGCCGTACACTGTGGTTTAGCATCGCGCTGAGCATGACAAGCGCGCGAGGGTTGTCCGCGTGTGTGCGCCGCCAGCGCAATGGACGTCGTTTACAACGATACTTCGCACTGAGACGCGGAGGGGGAAGCCACCGTGGCGGCCTGCACCTGCGACGTCGGCGCGCTAGAAATCGGGTCAAGGTTACCGGATTGGCCCGACAACGGATAACTTTTATCAAAATGTAATAATGAGTGATGTCGTTGATTACATGAACGACACTTCGTCTTACTAGAACAATCACTCGTTTTATGTTTTATACTTAAACAATTAACGCAAGCTTTGTTTTCTTTTACACATTTGAAGCGAGCAGTCGGATTTAAATTATTAAAAGCGGGACATTTATAGAAATGGTCGTGTACTATATTACTGCACAGACAATTCTGTGAATTATTATTATTAGATTCCGAGCATGCTACGTAGTATTGCGGATTAGGGACCGAGTTATTATTGCTATTTCGCGATTTATTCGACTTTTGTTTGTTATTGTTATTATTAGACGAGCTAAATGAACTAGACTGCGTATTATGAAATATTCGACACTGATCTTTGATGAAAAAAATAAAACTATCTAGTGTAG
This sequence comes from Euclidia mi, assembly GCA_944739405.2. Lineage (NCBI taxonomy): Eukaryota > Metazoa > Arthropoda > Insecta > Lepidoptera > Erebidae > Euclidia > Euclidia mi. Next base: position 101,178,003 of record OX123181.2, read on the forward strand.
GTATTTTATGATTACGTTCCGTCATCTCGAAAGCACGAATTGTTTCAGTGTCAAACTTTTTTAAAGCGAGTTGAAGAAACATAAAGTCGGAAAGATCTATTAATTTTAAGTTTTTAAGGGAACTAACTGCGGTAACAACGTTGTCTATAAACAGGTGGAAATTCGAAACAGACGCGGCACCGGACAGTTTAAAATTTAAAGCTTGATCAAAGTAAGTAGACGCTAAAACACGAGTATTTTGATACCTATCAAGTAGTGCCTGGAATATGACCTGATAGTTCTCAGCACTGGGTGTGACACCTGCAAATACGGACTGGGCCTTCGATGACAGCTTACCTATTAAATAGTACAACCTGTCAGCGTATGTCAGAGAACCATTATCGTGCACTGTAGACTTAAATCTCGCATAGAATAACGGCCAATTTCGTATATCTCCATCAAATGACATAAGCTCAATTGGCGGTAATCTCGGCGCTCGAACCGCCGGTGAGGCAGAAACGGGCTGCGCGGAACACCTACCCTGCAATTGTGATGGTATGCGCTTGATGATACAATAAAGATCAAATGAGGTGTACGCCTGATTCGGCTGTTCATCAGGATTAATAGAAAGCAATCTTGCGTTATAATCGTCTAACAACTTATGAAAATCTGTTTGAATACTATCTACTGTCATACAATAACTAAGAAATGATTCCCTATTAATATCGGAAGTAGCAGCAGTTTCTGAGCGCTCGTAAATGTTTTGAATACGCTCAAATAAAATATTACATTTAGATTCCAAGATTGTCAGCTCTTTTTCTTCCGACATGCATGGCTTCTTTTGTTGCGCCATGTTTACGTATGTATAAGCTAATGAGACCGAATCAAAATAAGAATACCTAAAGTACCTATTATTTTACCTAAGTAGGTGTTTATGCGGTAGTTATTCGTAAGTAGGCAACAACTTTAAGGCGGTGGAATTAAAAAGCGTTTAAAATATGGAATTTACAAGACAGTGATAATAATTGGGTAGATATATCAGATTAGTAGGTAGCTACATAAAAGTATATTACCTACGGAAGCGTGCGGAAGTAACCACGTAATGGGTATGTAAATGGACTAGGAGTATAGCTAGGTGCTATAACTACCTAGGTAGGTACTTCTAAAAGATACCTACGCGAGATATACGAGAGGTTACCTATAAACGCAAATGAATCCGGCTCGAAGGACCAGAAAATGGTTCGGCGTTGCACCGAAATATGTACTAGGCGATTTCGTGATATGAAAATTATTAATATTGTGGACTGTATCAAGAATGGCTGGTAAATCGCCCAGTAGAGTGGGTGAATGGGAGGAATAGGAGGCGGAGGTATGGGAGAAAGCCTTACCTTGTAAGTCAGTCTTCTTCTTTACAAAATGGCGGCCGCCGGCGACTTCCAGAGTCCTGAAGCTGTACAGATCACTCCACTACACCCGCGGGCGGTTTAATTATCGTTTATAGTATAAAATAGCGGTAAATATTGCGGTATGGCACGCGTTCGGCGCGTGCGCGGGGCTCGTAAGGACACGACCGATCCGCGTGACGATTGATTTTCGACTTCGTCGCAGTGTCATTGAATTCTGCGACCAATTAGAGCGAGGCGTGCCTTTGGGAGGGAATGGGATAGAAAGGGACAAAAGATCGCTCGTTTTAACACTGCGGTATGCAAATGAATTTATTAGCTAGGTGTTAACATAATTAACTAGCAATGGAAAAGATAGATGGCGCTACCACCTAGTAAGTTTTTTTTTTTAATTTAAATAGCAATGGAAACTTTGTTTGATTTGAAGGTAGCTATAAAATATGCAACTATAAACCTCGACATAAATATTTATAAATTGTAACTAACCATCTTGATCACGCCAACTTTCAAACCAAAACAAACCGCATCACAATCGGTCGATTCGTTTTTGCATCGGAGGTTAAAAACAAGGAGTTTCTAACTTAATTGTTCATAGACCACAGACTATCGACTCTCTAGTTAAATTCAATCACCCATCTCAAATGCTGGTGTCCAATCAAATTCGTATTAAATCTGTTTAATTCAAGAGGACGTCAATGCCATTGCATTTATCTTTGAAATTCACTCAGAATTACTGCCAAGACTTGGTGGAATTCTATAGATAAATAATCACTGACAAGGTTTAGTTCAGATGGTTGTATGCAAGTCAGCATTTTGTACGTTTTTGTAGTTTATAATTTTACTCGAAATGTCTGTTTTCTTTCACGGCCATAACTATTTTAATAGACTGTTTTCCTTTTTGTTCAAAGAAATTTTATTTATGTGGTATAAATAGACGCATATAATAATGTATATATAAAGTATAAAACAACATAATAGGCGGCGTAATAGTAGCTTCAGGGGTAATGGTTCCACGCGTTCAAAATTGGGGGAAAACTAGCTCGAAATATATTACTGCCTAGTAAAATAAAATAATATTAAGTACAACACATTTTCGTTTTCCATATCCGAAGAGAGTCTAATTAATTGAAAGCCATCGAAACAGCCTGAATAATTGAGGAAACTCGTATATCATTCGCAATTTAATTTAGGCCTGTTATCATAACCTTTGTTTTATTATTATTGTTTCATAGATTTATGCCGGTATCCCCGAAGGGGTAGGCACAGGTTATTTCATCCATATTCAGAGAAAATGGAAAACCTTAGTAGCACTTTTGTCTGACCTGAGAATCGAACGCAGGACTGGGATCTGCAGACACATACGCCATCCACGTGACCACAGTTTTGATAGTAGACATAAATAATTATAGTTTTCGTTCTTAAAATAAGGTTAGTACTCGGCTCCTAAAACACATGCACGATCACAAATCATATACCGAACACAAACCATTACGTTAAAAAAACGTTCCATAAAACTCGTAAACCTGCATATTCGTCATCACATATCGACCGCAAAATGGGCCACAAAGACCGACATTCTTAACAAAACCAAATAAAATGAATTTCAGTTGCGTGCATTCACGTTTCTCCTTCTTCTGATCAAATACACCTTTGTTACTGGCACACAGAGGTATCTGAGTCAATTCCATTCTGAATGTGTCGTCACAATTGGAAAGTGTTTGGCCGCTAGAACAAATATTTGACGGCTTAGAAACCACATCCCGAGTGAGGATGTTTCCTAAAGTACTGAATAGCAAGAAAATAGTGACCGTGTGATTTTGTTGCTTTTAGCTGTCTTTGGTTTACTTCTACGAAAAATACTGGTGTTTGCTGTTATTGTGATATTTTGAACTGGTGAGTAGGTTTTATTTCTTGTGTTAGTTTAGCTGTCGTAGGCTTGTTGCTTGCTACATTATCTTAAAGGCCTTGTGACAACCACCATGCCATTACTACGTAACCAGGCTTAGCAGCAGTTACTATATAAGATACCATGTGCTAACATTCGTGAAGTACCGGGAAAAGCTAATCTGCCCTGGGACCTGCATCGAATTTAAGCAGAAACAGTTTACAGGATAAGTCCTTCAAAATAAATGTCCCGCTTTTTTCTACTTATGCCAAAATAGAAAGAATATTAATATGCCATCAATCTATATTTTCATAAATATTTATATATATATATATATATATATATATATATATATATATATATATATATATATATATATATATATATATATATAAACAACAACTCTTTTCAGCATTATTAAGAAACTAAACTCAAATCAAAAATTAAAAGCAAAATCATACGAACTTTTAGTACAGTTGCGTAACCTTATTGTTTGGTGGTAAACACCCCGTTTCTGTTCACAGGTGTTGGATAAAATGGACAGTGCGGTTGGCGAGTAAAATTTTAATCTGCCCATTTATTACCCGTAAACTATGTAAATAATAGAGTGAATGTCGCAAAGTGGACACCATAGGGGTTGCTTATTTAGTGGGGAAGTAATTCATGGGTATAACGTATTCATGTTTATAACATTGTTGGGTATAACAATATACATGTTTCAAGGTAGATGAAGCGAAATTTATCGAAATTATACAGTGGGTAAAAACTGATTTGACAAAATTATATGCCCACTTACCTACCGTCTTGAACTGTTGATGGCAATACTTTAAATGGCTTTGAAACTTTTAACAACTTATATATTTCTTACTAGATAAAAAATATAATATGACAGATGACTTCATAGACTTTATAGTCTTGGAAAGTTGAGTTCTAATAAATGACAACTCACGCTCTGAAAATAAATCTAGTGTCGCTATAGACTTTCAAAGCACTTTGCTTCCTGTTTTATTATGCGAACTGCCAACTCTTTGACTGCGCTATGTTTGCTGATGAGAACACTCCGTGTTTATTTATAAGTTGCGGGAGAATAGGTATCTTCTAGGCAAGCATGCTCCATCGTCGGCCGTATTAATGCTAGCATCAGGATTGATATCACAGTCAAAGGTTGGCCTATGAGCCATAAAAGAAATATGAACATGCAACGGACACAGTGTGTCGAATCACCCAAAATGTTTAGTTATCTGCCGTTAGAATTGAACCCATGTCACTTGCTCTGGTTTCAAACAGCAAGGGGACCACTTAAACCACTATACAGCACAGGTGTAGTTATCTCAAGGCATTTATTTAGAAATAGGTTCATCGGGTGATGTAGAAGATATCTGAGGACCATTTCTCGTAATTATATTTATGAAAAATGCAGTTTCGATCTAATGTCAGTGTGATACTCATGTCACAAATGGTATTCTCCTAAATTAGCTGATAATTGAATGTTATTGGAATGTTATCGTGACAAGATCGTAAATTGAACAATGTGTCAACCTGTGAAAGTCAAATTAGACGATATTGACAATAAATTAGCAGAATACCGATTCTGAGTAGATTCAAAATCTAATCTCATTTCGTTCAAAATATAGTTTCAATGTCATATAAAATAAAAACTTGTAGATGGAAAAGTAAGATCACGATAACTTATGGGTGTCTACAAATTGTTTTAGAAGGCGAAACAGATCAAATAACAAAAAAGTCAAACAAAAAGCAGCCTTATTCGGATTGACAAAAGCCAAACTAGAGTTAAGTGGCGACGCCCTACTGTGGAGCGCGACGCTATTTGTCTCAATAAAACTCAACACCTGGTGCGCGATAACGTAATAGATGGCGGAGATGCTGCGAACCTGTGTTACAAGCGGTTAGCGGGTATTGAACTTAAGGTTCTTGTGCACCGTGGTGTTACAAGATTGACTTATCTTTCAAGTTCAAGCTATTTTTCAAGGTAGGCCTGGATCTTTATAAAACTTAGGTGTGTAGATTCTTAGATGTCCATCCTAGAATTTAAATCGGTAATCAATATTCTGGGATGGGCACTAGACTATACTTGGCACGGACCAGCCACCCCGCCTCCCCCCCCCTGCTATATATGCCTATATAAAACAAAAAAACGGCACAATAAAAACCTACAGACAAATCTTGCGAAGGCCTGCACCGATAGGTTTGTTTGTTAAACACTATAAACAATTTGTTTATATACACGAAAACAATTCAAGTGCATCTAAAACAAAATCTGAAGAGCAAAAAATTGCTTACAAGTATATGTCTATGCTCCCCGTTAAAGAAGTCAAAATAATTTAGTTTTGCCTTTCACAGCTTGTAAAATTGTCTTAGATGGCATTTATGTGGTATTTACTAGTAGTAACAATAAAACGAAAACATTATTTGTAATTTATTTTTCCATTAGAAACACGTCTAGACTGTAAGTTGACATATTATTATGTGAAGGTGTAAAACAGAAGGTTAATTCTCGTATTATATCTGATATCGACATTGTATTTTTAATTGACTCACTATTGGTATTCTGTTAGCTTAATGACATTAGCTTATAATTTGACAGATACAGTTGATCGATGTTAACACATAGTTTGACACAATACATTATTCAATTTACGATCTAGTCGCGATGTCATTCAAATATCAGTTAATTTCGGAGAATACCATTTATGACATAGGTATGACACTGATCGGGACTGTATTTTCAACTAGTATAATTATGAGTATTGGCACTCTATTGATTCAATCTTCTACTTTTTCTTCATACTATGAAAGCGTTATTAGACTACTTAAAACTCAAATGCTCGACAGGATGAACAAAACCATCTCGCTCGTTTTCTTACATTGTTGATACAATATATGTAGTTGATAGCAACCTCAGCTATCTTTGCGTTCGCGGTTAACATTCATCACAATGATATATTAGCAATAATGCTATTTCTACGCAAAAATATATTACTAAAGATCTGCTGTGAAAGCACTATTTATGTTTCATGTAGCAAATATTTCACTTTCAATAGATTTGCATAAAAAGCTTTTCAGTTTCTCTTTTCTTTCAAGGTGAATGACAGTCGTTAGCTGAAAAAGGAAATAATATATATATAATAGAGATACCAACTGACTGCTATCCGGGGGGTATCGGGGTCAAACCCACCACACGCTCCATTGACTTTTCGAAGTTATGTGCGTTTCAAATGTTAAATTATCACTTTTCCCTTGCTTTTGTGAGCGTGTCGGTTCCAGTTGTCATTAAGATCTGCAAAAATTTCGCCGACCGCGCTCTAAGGCGTACATGTAACGCGTAAATATATTTAATTTTATTGTTTAGCGCGGCGCAAGCCGACGCTCGCAATTTTTATCACCATGAGTGACAAACTTGTGGCGAACGAGCTGCTGGCGTTCCTGCAGCAGAAGCTGGATGTCATGGACGAGGTGTCGGCTATCCAGATCTGTTCCAGTAACTTCAGCGAGCAGGACATAGCGGCTGCCAAGGCGGCTGCTTCTGTACAGGTCGCTAAACAAATGCGACCAGATGGTGTCCCGCAGACGTGACGGGACAAAGAAAAGTTTGCAGGATATTATCACGCTGCTGAAGGAGACCGATCCTGATGACGTGCCGACGCCGTTCGTGGCGAGGGACTTGAACAAGTTGCCTCAACAAGAAAAGACAGAACAACTTATCAGCAGTCCATGCTGAACTTAAGTCTCTCTTAAATTGCTTCACAGTAGCACTGTGAATCAATAGGAGGACTTGACCTACTATACCAAGCTGGCCAGACGGGTTAGTATAGGGTTTGGTGTCGGGTTTGCCGTCGCTTTGCATAGGTATATTATTTGTTGCGTGTATTTTCCTTAGTATCTCACGACACCAACGGAATGAGATAGGCTAGTGACATTTAGTATTATTATTACGTCACCACACGAATTCAATATTCAGATCAACATAATATCATGGGCTATTTATTGTATTTTGTCAATACAGAAAATAAGCTGCAATTTAATACAGAAAACTTAAACATCAAACAACAAAAATTTAAAAGGCAAACTGTTTATGAAATCCGTGCGAGAACCTTTTACAAGTTCAATATGAAAAATGTACAATATAAACAAATTCCGAATGGCACGTCTAGACATCTTTCGAACCCAATTTCGATCACAGATCGAATAACTCAACACCTATTTTTATTCAATTTAAACAAGATGAAAAAAGAAACTTTTTTTTTAAATAGGTATGTTATAAGAAGAAGTTACGTAATAAACGAAAGTGATAGCGTACCATAAACAACAACGAATCTAAAAGTACATAAATAAGAGTTATTTTTAAGTAGAAACAATTACTTAAACACACATAATAAAATATAGATAAAAACTAGCTGACCCGGCAAACGTTGTTTTGCAAATTTTTTTTTTTTAAATAGATGTTGGCCGATTCTCATAGATACCGGATAAGCACAAAAAATTTCATCAAAATTTTTAATTGACTCACTATTGGTATTCTGTTAGCTTAATGACATTAGCTTATAATTTGACAGATACAGTTGATCGATGTTAACACATAGTTTGACACAATACATTATTCAATTTACGATCTAGTCGCGATGTCATTCAAATATCAGTTAATTTCGGAGAATACCATTTATGACATAGGTATGACACTGATCGGGACTGTATTTTCAACTAGTATAATTATGAGTATTGGCACTCTGTTGATTCAATCTTCTACTTTTTCTTCATACTATGAAAGCGTTATTAGACTACTTAAAACTCAAATGCTCGACAGGATGAACAAAACCATCTCGCTCGTTTTCTTACATTGTTGATACAATATATGTAGTTGATAGCAACCTCAGCTATCTTTGCGTTCGTGGTTAACATTCATCACAATGATATATTAGCAATAATGCGTTTTCTATGCAAAAATATATTACTAAAGATCTGCTGTGAAAGCACTATTTATGTTTCATGTAGCATTGTAGCATTCTGTCAAAACCAGTTAAACTAGTAAGGGGGGTGTAAGGCGAAACTCTTGGATGGAGAGTGACAGGGTATTTTATTCGTCCAATCGTCTCATGCATCTGCAACCAGCTCCTTGTGCTGCCTACAAAATATAAACAAACAGCGAAAAAACTATCTTGACATTCATACAAAATAGATCATGTGATGTTAGAAATTTTGATGTCAAAGATGCACGTTGCTCTGATCGCCCTATTACGGATAAAATGGATGCCAGTTTTGAAAAAGTGGAGCAAGATCGGCATATCAGGAGTTACGACGTAGCTGAAGAACTGAGAATTGACCACAAAATAGTTTTGGCGCATTTGAAAAAAACTGGGTACACAAAAATGCTCGATATTTGGGTTCCTCACGAGCTCACTGAAAGAAACCTAATGAACCGTGTACTCATTTGTGATTTTTTGTTACGACGTAATGAAACCGAACTATTTTAGAAAAAGCTGTTGACTGGTGATAAAAAGTGGATCAAGTACGACAAGAACGTGCGAAAAAGGTCGTGGTCAAAGGCCGGTCAGGCTTCACAGACTGTGGCGAAACCCGGGTTAACTCGCAACAAGGTGATGCTGTGTGTGTGGTGGGATTGGAAGGCCATTATTCATTATGAGTTGTTACCACCAGGCAGGACCATCGATTCTAAACTCTACTGCGAACAACTGATGAGATTAAAGCAAGAAGTTGAGAGATAGCGGCCGGAATTAATCAACAGAAGGTGTGTGGTTTTTCATCATGATAACGCTAGACCTCACACATCTTTAGCCACTCAGCAAAAATTAAGAGAGTTTGGCTGGGAGGTGTTAATGCATCCGCCGTATAGTCCTAACCTTGCACCTTCAGATTTCCACCTGTTTCAGTCTCTTCAAAATTCTTTACTGCCTACCATGTCAGGTTAACATCACGAGAGGACTGCCAAAACTACTTGTCGCGGTATTTTGATCAGAAGTCCCAAAATTTCTATAGCAATGGGATTATGTCCCTACCTACAAGATGGCCAAAAGTTATCGAACAAAATGGTACCTACATACTTTAGTTAAATGTAAATAAACTATGTTATAAAATGTTTTGAATTTTCTTAAAAAATGCGAAGAAACTTTTTCCCCAACCTATTATTATAGGTTACATATCAAAATAATGCATTAGCTACCGTTTGGCATGAAAACATTCCTTTAAGCGGGCGTAGCCGCGGGCAGAATGAATCATTATTTACAGTAGAGTTTTTCTTAGGACCTTCCTGATGTATTAACTTTTTTACAAAGAATTATTTTTATTATTATTTTTATGAATATTATTATTTTTATGAATAAGTGTGAAAGAGAGGTCTTTTAAAAAATACTTTGACTTTGTCAAAGATATTGAATTGATCCAAAAATAAACTTAACTAAAAGAAAAATATCAGAATTCAATACTTGATATCAAAAGCGACAGAATTCCTAAGTTCTGATTCGAAGGCACAAATGACATTATTATGCAGATTGGGATAAAAACTTTTATGTCTCCGAAACTGATTTAAACTAGCCGAAGAAAACTTTTATCTATACTATAATAAAACTCAAAGAGCACTTTGTCTGTACATTGAATATTTTTGCGAAATTTCAATTGGATTGTGACATGTTATCGATATAGGTAGAACACAAAACAATTTTTTTTTTAATTATTCTCTGTCTGTCTGTCTGTCTGTATGTTTGTTAAATCATCACGCAATAACCAGTGAACAGATTTTGATGAGGTTTTCACCAATATATTGTCTGAAGACCCGATTACAATCTAGGCCATCAAGTGGGTGGGTTCATCACATTGGGTTATCAAGTGATTCGGACTCAATTTGAGCAAAAATTTGTTTCAACTTCTTTTCTCATATTTATATTGTCAGCGCTGGATTTTAACACCGACTTTTAATTTTGCCAGTGGAAGTCTAAGGTAATTATTTAAAACTATTATTTTGTACACCATTATAACAGATTAGGTATATTACATAGTAAAGCATCGTATACTTACTATTCGAGTGCAAAGATTCAAATTAACTAATAGTTAAGTAATCCGGCCAGATAGTATTTATTAAAAGAAAGAGCTAAGAATTTAGGTGGCAGGTAGGTAAAGGTTACTACTTTTCTAATACAGTAAGTAAGAAACTTATGTATGAGTGTGAGTTTCATCAACCGATCATTATGTTATTTTACATTATCAAGGCCACAGAAAGGTATATTTAAAGGATACCGACTTCCACGCGGGCGAAGCCGCGGGCACAGCTAGTATTACATAAGTTAGTATAATTTCAAAGCATATATAATACTGCAAGTTGTGGTTGTGTGTTTGCTTAACTTTTTGAATTTTCGAAGATAATCCATCATTTTATTCAAAGTGCGCTGTTTTTTTTGGTTTGTTTAGAGTTAGATTCAAGGTGCTATTGGTTTTTTGCAGAATACTTGTAACGGATATTAGGAAATCTGGTCTACAAATACTCGTAAAGGAAGAATTATATATGTGTCAAAGATAATAAAGACGAATTTATGCAAATCATTAAAAAAGAATATCTTTAAATTGAAAAAAAAATTAAAACTTTGGTAGTAAATCAAATTAATTATAATAATTTACAATCTAAACCAACTACATGATTCTAAAAACCAGTTCAACTACCGTTAGAAGTCATCTTAGATCATTTCTTGTCGCTACTACTATTTAATAAAAATGAAATACCTATCTAGGTTTAAGTATAGATTACCAATAACACTACTCCACGTTACATTATTATACAAAGGAATTATCTTATAATCAAAATTATGTTTACCAGATAATAATTTTATGTAGGTACGAGTATTTTGCGTATACATGACGAAGCAACTTACCGATACATACAAGATTACATGCGAAGTAAACCTCAAGATATATTATTTCACAATCCGGTATTCACGCCTGGAGGCAATTCCGCAACGTATCCGTCTTAAAAATACCTATTAATATTATAGTTTAACATGAACTATATTATGAGGTAAAATATCATGATACGGTATCGTGTTTAGAATACTCGACCTTGTGGTGACAAGTACTCACATTTGGTTGACGCAAGATGAGTAAGGTTTTTCTAAGAATAGAGAAATCGTATTCCATAATGGGGATAATGGTAGTAGGAAAACGAATCGTGAATATATTTAAGTAGGTGGGGATACTGACCCAATGATAGCGTATTTTAGTATATGTGTGCTATTCGCTGAAAGACTTTTAATAATCTTAACTTCAGACTATTAATAGACCAATAATCAGGCGTTCATTATTGAATGTAGTAATAATGTAAATAATATTAGAGCCAAGCTGAGCTAGGGCTGCAAGGCGAGGGCTTTGAATTGTAACTAGGAGGACAATGAATATCAACCGTGAAAATAATCTGTCTCACTTTTCTCATGAGTTTTTTCTCGATTTGGGAAAGAATAGTCCAAGTGCAAGTTGTTAGGTAACACGTGTGTTACCAGAAGATTGGGGAAAACTGTAAGACTTGCAGGTTTCCTCTTAATGGTTTCCTGTATCGTTAAATTACTAAAACTAATAACCGAATATCCATATAACTACGAAAAGTTTGTTGTTTCACCTTATGTTTGTACCCTAGAGCTTCTGCTTAGCAGGCTATTAGTCTTTCCACTAGGCTGCCTACAATATGTAATGGTTTATCATACATTAAGTGTTTGGATTTGTTCAATATCCTGAGCAATTGGGTTTCTGATAATGTGCTAAAGCGTATTGGCTCATAGCAGTCTGGCGGCAAATGCTTGTTTCTAATTTCTAGCCAACATCATTGAATTTTTAGTAAGATAAATATTATTAATATCACTAACACGTACCATTTGTTCCAGAAGAAAGCCTAGCAGAGCTGTACGCGGATCTCTATCACTGAGCCCAGCATCAAAACTTATACATATTACAATACTCACAACAGACATATCAGCGCTATTCATACGCCCGATATTAGGAGTATCATCGTTAATTATACCTGTGATTTTTTTCGCGGCACTAGCTCTTAAAGTATTGGCCCAAGGCCTATGTTGGCCAATTAATATGTTGTTACCTACGTGATAAATAAATTGAGACTCATGTACATATACGTTTGATTGTGAAGATAAATTATGAATAGTTATTGGGTAATAAAATTTCATTGTATTTATTTGTCGTTTTATTTCATTTGTAATATTGCCTAGCGTGATGTATTGTGTAAGTTCTTTTGAAATAAATGAAAAAACCCAAGTAGCATCAAATATATACTATGCAGATGATACAGTTTAAGCTCAAGGGAGGCTCTATTTTTTACCCAGTTAACGGTAAACATACCGACATTTTCTTTTGGAGAAATTCGTCACGATGAATAGCCCTCTATGTCAAAGTAAAACCTTCATATTGGGTTCACCTGTATAGGAGGCACGAACCTTCAACTCCAGACGCAGTACTAAGCAACTTAAATCTCTACCCTATTAAATAAAGAATAAGATGCGTAATTTCCTAAAAGCAAGTACCGAAATAACAAATTAAGTTATATATGATAACAAGAGAGAGATTTTATCTCGAAAGTCAAGAAATAAATAAATCTGAGTAAAGCAAAATCCTAACAAAGGTAACCCAAGGTTTACATAAATACTTATTTAGGCGGTTGTCCCACCGCCGGCAATAAGCGTGTGGAACCTACTGGAAATGAGGTGGCGAGCAATGAGTGGGTAGTTTTGATAGTTTTGTGACTTGTCTGTGAGTGACAGCGGACGGTTACTTGACCTCGGAGTGGTTAGGTTCGTATTCAAAAACACTTGGCATGCATCTACGTGTTTCAAGCGACCAACGCTTAGCGAGACAACTCTTGTAGCTCAGTGACAAATTAAGTAGTTTAGCGAGTCGTCGCCGGCGATTTATCCTGAAATATATTTTATTCGTCATAAAAGATGCGTATTAGACTAAAGGTCCATACAAAATATGTCAAACATGTATCTGAAATCTCTAACGGCCATTTTCAATATTCGATCCATACATGGATTTTGAGATTCGAGATTCGTGTCTGACATATTTTGTATGGAGCTTATGTCAAAAACGAATCTAAAATCTACAGATCTATCTATAGTTCGAATATTGAATTCCGTAGTAAATCCATGAAGGAATTGAATCGAAAAGTTATCTTGATTATTGTTGTGTTATTTAGTTAGCTTTATTAGCAATGTCCAACAATCTAAAAACTTCTGAACCATTTTTTTAGGAGGTAAGTACTTAATGCCTTTGGAAGATTCTTATAGTACACTTGATGAGCCCGCGGTTACACCCACGTTATTAAGGCTACTACTCCGCTCTAGTAGCTTATAGCGTGATGTTATATAGCCTGTGGCGTACTACGTGCACATACCTACTTGCACAGTACGCACAACCCTACGCAGCGTAATCAACAGGTAAGTGTGATAGCTGATAACTTATAAGAGCTTATATATTTATTATAAAGTGTGCGTGAACGACAGAGCGCTAGTTAAGAGTGAATTGACCGATGTAAATCAAATTGTGTTTATAGCTAGTTATAATAATGTAGTCATGTAAGAACCGTTAGTTGTAAGTCTCCTTTTATTGGTCAATATCGATATTGTGCTTATTGACACCAGTAACCTCTCTGAATGTAAATTTTTGTATATAGCTTGCCACTATTTGTAAATAAATTACTTACCACTTACCGATACCGATCTTTAAGAATAGTTTTATTATACTCGTCACGTCGTCAGTCTGAACAAGTACCTCGTCACTCTGCCAGTACCAAGTAAACCAGTAAACCCAGTACCTACCATACCTTCTATCCTACCACCCAGGAAAAGCCTATAGCCTTACTTGATACATAGGCTATCTAACACTAATTTTTTTTCAAATCGGACCAGTAATTCCAGAGATTAGCGCGTTCAAGCAAACAAACAAACTTCTTTCTCTTAGCGTTATCCCAGTTTCAATCTGGGGTCCGGTTTCTAGTCTAACCGGATTTGGCTGAATATTAGCTTTTCCACGGAGCGACTGCCTGTCTGACCTCCGTAACCCGAAGGGATAGCGATATTCCATGGTTTAGACTAGAGTCAGTTTATTTAGAAGGTACTGACGCCCTGTAACGACTGTCAAAGATCTTCATGACAACCGGGACCGACGGCTTAACGTGCTCTCCGAGGCACGGGACAAGCGATAATTAACAATTCAATACGCACATAACTCCGAAAAGTCATTGGTGCGCGCCGTGGATTCGAACCCGATACCCTCTGCATGGCAGTCTATTGGTATATCCACTCGGCTTTATATATGTATATGTATTAGATTACGAGACCATTTTAAGCGTGTTAAATTAATATAATAATATTCAAAAACAAACAAATGGACGGATAACTTACCGTGTCAATACGCCTGGATTTTCTTTTGAGCTACCTATGCAGCGCTATAATATGATATACTATGAACAGAAACATATCGAAATTCTCCTTGAAGTAGGTACCCACAGTAAACCAGATGCCAGACGCGTTTGCTTGTTGGTATTGCGAACCAGATTCAATTGCCAGATGCGATGCTCGACAGCCATCAAATGCAGGCCAAGTCTCAATCCAACTGGTAAACTAAGGTAAAGTTTACACAAGAAATAACATAACATACATACATAACGTCACGCCTTTTATCCCCGAAGGGATAGGCAGAGGTGTATTTCTACACCCACTTTTCACCAGATGTACTTTAGTCCCACGTAATAAGGGGCGAGCCTATTGCCGTACCGGGCACATTTCCAGACTCCGAGCTGCTACTGAGAATTTCGTGACAGAAAAACCCAATAACAGTGCCCGACCCAGGAATCGAACCCGGGACCTCCCGATCTCACGCGCACATTTATGCTGCGAGACCAACGAGGCAGTTGTATAGGGTTTGATGTCGAGTTTTCCGTCTCTACGCAAAGATGGTATTTGCATCGTGTTATCCCATAGTCGCCTCTTACGACACCCACGGGAAGATAGGGGGTGGTGACACTTGTATTCTATGCCGTCAACCACACGGCAAACTACAAACAAATAATCGGGAAATAACAAAACAAATAATCGGGAAATAACAAAACAAATAATCGGGAAGATAGACTTATTTAGATCCACACATACAATCTATAGGTACACATAAATAAAATTGGAGTGTCTGTTTGTAATATTAAAATAACCGCTTTTTTCTAAGTGCATATGGATGTATACACAGTACATATACCGAAATGACATTTTTTACAATTTTTGTCTGTCTGTCTGTCTGTTTGTTCTCGCTAATCTCTCGAACGGCTAGACCAATTTTGACGGGACTTTCACTGGCGGATATAAATTAACCGGGTACGCGAAGCAGTTTCCTTAGCACGCGGGTGAAACCACGGGAAAAAACTAGTTATATACATACCTACTACGTAAAACTAGACGTCAATATCAAGACAAGCACAAGGCGACATGGAAACTAATTTGTTTTGCCCGCAGCTTGGAACTTATGTGGATAAAGGAAATAAGTAAAGAAAGTAATATTAAAAAGATAATTTAATTTGTACCCCTAACGTACAATAGTTTTCCCAAAGTAATTGTCCACAGCAATTTTAACCTATTAAAACCCAGTTTTTATCTGATTTCAAGATCAATCTGTATGCTACAATAAAATCAGTCGAGCCCTTTTGATGAGAAAACAAGATTAACATACTTGTACATAACTTTTGCATTTATAATACTAGTTTCTGTCCTCGGCTCCACGTGCGTAGGTAACTCCAATGGCCGTGGTAGCTTATGTACTATGGTAATGGAAAAGTTAAACTATTGCAAAGTTTAATCATAATCTTTGAAATAGTTTTTGTCATCATCGTTTGATCATCACAATCTTTCGTTTACTTTAGAAGTAGGAAGTAATAAGTTAATAGAGATTCCTCTTCTCAAGCATATCGGCATCTATAGCTACTTCACAGTTTCACATAATTGAATTCCCTACGTTATCTTATAAGAGTCGCATACATATTCAAGACGCCACGCACGGTCGTCTATATTCCAAGAATTTACGATTGTCGTACTTAAGTAGCTCTGCGAATTATGTAGTAAGGATGATCCGAACATGTTATTTGTACAGTTTTATGTAGGTGTACAAGATTTTGTGCCGATAATACATAATACCTATTATCTAGAAAGTTGTTTTATTATGTCAGTTTTGGTGTTGTCATTCGCACCCACCCGCGTTCGCTACCTATATAATTATAATAAGTAGCTCCTCGCATCACATAGTTAAGTTTCTTGCTCTTCGCATCGAACCTGCGACTTGCAGCATAATTGTAAAATTAATTCACATAGCACAAAGAATATCACCGCGAGAATTTCCAAACGTTTTTGTGACGCGGTCGAGTGGTTACAACCGTTCAAAGAGTCGGTACGCGCGTATTCCTGTCACCACACGGATCATTGCCTCTCCCTTTACCCTCTTTCGATCGCGGAAGAGATGGACACACTCGACTCGAGTGGTAGGTGTTTTTTTTATTCGGTATGTCGAGACTCGCCCCACTTTGAGTGAAGGTACGAGCTTCGTGGTTGTAGACTGGGTTTCTACAACAATCTTGTTAGATTATTTATTTACATTTTAGAAAGAAGCTATTTATTATTCGTTCTAAAGAATTTCAGGAATTATACTCGACAAAAATCCATCTCCAGTTTACTTTTTTATAGTGATTTGGTCAGATTATATTAAAATCCCTTTTTTTAATAACTCCGTAATAGACGAAATAAACTTAAGTCATGCACAACATAATCGTCAGCGTTGTCGACAAATGTACCTTGTGAATCACTGAAGTCGCTCTCGGAATCAAAACCGCGGGCTTATTCTTATGGTAACTTTTTTTGAACCAAAATTTACTGCTACTAAAAATCAAAGTAATATTTTAATGTCAATGTATCTTTCAATTACACATTTAATTTTTACAAACAAAAAGTTATTTAATCTTTCACTTTACCACTCTTAGCTGTATTAGGAAACTAAAAAACCCTATACAAGATTTTATACGAGCCATTTTCAAAAGAATCTTCGTAAGTGCTCCCAGTCGTGTGACTAGGCGATCAGAGAATATAAAGGGTTATAGTACCTCACACAGTTGTTAAGTTGACATCGCTACGTAATTTATACGCGCCTGGTGCTTTCACTGCGTATAAATTTATGGAACAATAGACGATCTTGTTTACAGATGTTGAGAGTATCGTCTAGGTACAGACTAAAGATATTTCAGTTAGAATAATCCTGTCATTATTTTAAGTCTGATTTATTTCTATATATTGTTGAGATTTGCTGTTGATATTGTTTTGATTCGCTTTTCAATACAATCAAATCAGTATTTTGGTGTAACAAGCAACCTCCTCCTAGAGTTAACTCAGCTGCAACCCGGGGTTTCCTTACTAGTCTACTCGTTTTTGACTGAATCAGCTTTGCCACAGAGCGACTACCTATCTGACCTTTAGAGTACATACATACATACATACATAGACTCACGCCTGTTTCCCAGAAGGGGCTAGGCAGAGGCATATTAAACGCCCACTTTTCGCCAGTGTTTTGATCCCACGTAATAGGTGGCGAGCCTATTGTCGCTTATCGGGATATTTTGTTTGCCAGAGCCTCGTTCGTTGATCGGCAGGTGCACCACTTGCAGGTGAGGTTGGCTTGGAACCCTAAGTTCTTGGTGGGAACCCTATGCACTTTAGAGTAGTGTCTGTTTAATCACAGGTACTGACTCCCTATAACGTCTTTCAAAAATCTTTATGACAGCCAGGACCGACTGCTCTGCTCCGAGCTCTCGTGCTCTCCGAAGCACAGAACAAGCGATAATTAATTAACAATTCAATACGCACAAAACTTCGACAAGTCAGTGGTGCGCGCCGTGGATTTAGATCCGATACCCAGCATGGCAGTCTGTAACAGACTGTTGACAGTTGGTATCTCTATACCTAGTACCTGCAGAGTCCTAATCTCTGAGCATTACTCTTACTAATTAATGTTGCCTCACTATTTAAATCCAATTGGCAAACAGTGCCAATTCCGTTAATATTTATCATCATCTTGTACTTCTCGTCACTGTTCTCAGTAAAAAAAACTTCAAACACCTGCTTCTTTATCTTTTGAAGGACTCTTTTGATCCTTCAATTTAGGACAGTGGGAACTGAGATGCCCTATAAAATTACAATTAGTGCACTTAACGATAGGCTTAGGGCATTTTAAGCTAGGGTGACCGACACCTTGACAGTTAAAGCACGTGACTGATCTACTCATACCACCAGTTTTGTAAGACTGTGTATTATCTGCAGCCTTTACTAAATCGTTACTAATATTACTAGAACGCTTATCCCTATTAAAATGTTTGTTAAAATCGGATTGATTTCTATTATGATATGTAATAATAATAATAATAATAATATTCTACCACATTCACACAACACCATCTAGTCCCAAACTAAGCAGAGTTTTAAAGAATTCGAGTACATCTTCAGGCTTTTTAAATTTTGCCGCTTGAGCACCTACGCGGACTCCCCTATCTTCAACTCCATAAAGTAAACAATCCACTGCTTGCTTGCCAAATATCTTACATCGATTCAGTAAATTAATTTTTGCAAAGTAATATATTTCAAACGATTCTCCAGTGCGTACTCGTCTATTAAGCATATCTGTTAACAGTTCCGCATAATTTTCAGTAGCAAGAAATGATTCCTTAAGCATAAACTTCCATTCGAACCAAGTATGCTTAATAGATGGCAGACCCTGATACCATGTTTTAACTAATCCGGTAAGCCTAGGCAGGGCATAATGAACCGTTTGCTTGTCGTTCCAATTATAAATTTCGGAACATTCATCAACTTTATCGAGCCAGGTATTGATAGTCTGTTCCTTCGACTTGGTCAAAATCTGGAATAACCATGATTAAGGAAGAACTTGAAAACGATTCACGATCCCCTGCTTTAGATTTAAGAAGTTTCAAAAAGTCCTCAAACACCTCCATTGTCATCAAATTAGTTTTCTTGCCGTCCCGAGTTGACCGGGTTCAGGCGTCTCGAAACGACCGAGACCGCGTGATTTTTTACGTTCCGTTAATCGCTCCCGTTTTTCACGTACCTGCGTTTCAAGGACTCGTTAACTTTTCTTTCGGCCTGACGAGCTCACGTTCCCGCTGGAGGAGTGTTCGCGTGCTGCTGCTGCGTCGGCTTCTCAGGTGCGTAGGACGTCCTGTGTTGCTGTGCCGATGGTCATGAGCCGGACTGCGCCCTCGCGCTACACTATGACTGCGGCTACGGCTTCGACTGCGTCTGCGGCTACGGCTGCGACTGCGTCTCCGGCTACAGCTGCGACTCATTTCTCCTAGGTCTCGCTTGCCAGCACGGGATGTATCATTACACTTCCTCTGTGCCTCGTAATACCGAGACGTTTCGCTGGTACGTCGGTAATTCACACTGGGTTCCCTGTCGCTCATTTCCCTGGAACTCGGAACAAGGGCACTGAATTAATTACCTAGTAAATCACGTACCTGGTAATACATTTCTATAGTAGGTAATTTAACATTATTAGGTAGATATTTAGGCAATTATTATCTTAAAGTAAAAGAACGCATTATTTTATAACACTGACTAATCTGCCCAACAAATACGCCAACGATGGGCATACAGGAAAATAAAGGAAGAATAATTTGTTTATTTATTTAAAAACATGGAGGACTTACAGCTAAGAATTAAAAATGATACCAGCGTGTCTCCGCTTTTTAATCCGTATTCATCACGAATATAGACAATCATTTTAAAGAGGTTTCATTATTTTCAGACATTAATAACATTTTACTATTATTTAAAACTAATATATTTTCAACATAATTATCGATAGTGAATATTCACTCCACAACATTCATAATACAAGTGGGTATTTTTTATTTTTATCCATTGGCATCACAATTGTGGCGGTATATTTTGACTTACTTTCTTCATTTATGGTTTCTATGTTCACTATAATTATCTCTACGATGCCTCTTGTATTTCTACGATGGGCATAATGGAAAATAAAAGAAGAAAGAAAAAAGAAATGTTACATACGTGTGTGATTTTTAATCCGTATTCATCACGAAAATAGTCAATCGTTTTGAAGTGATTTCGTTATATCCAGACATTAAAAACATTTTATTGTTATTTTAAACTAATATTTCGACATAATTATCTGTAACGCTATCGATAAAAAAAATTCACAGTAGATGAAACCAAAGAACATACATGCCAAATTTCAGCTTCGTGCGCCCAATAGTTTCGGCTGTAGCGTGTCTGTCAGTCAGTCAGTAACACAAGGATTTTATATATTAAGATAACCGAAATAACCTATGTTTTACCGACGTTTCGGCCGTCTTACAACACACAACACTTATGACGTCTACACACTGATGAGCTGTGTTACTGCTCAACGTACGCCTGACAAAATTGGCTACATCTTGAAGCGAGCTTCAATCAAAACTTACTACAAGCCGCCAACGAAGATCAGTCAATTATTACCAACTGTCAAGTGTCAGTTACCCTTGCAAGAGGCCGGTGTCTACAAAATTGACTGTGAATGTGGGCTCTCATTCATTGGACAAACCAAGAGAAGCATAGGCATTCGACTCAAAGAACATATAGCTGACATAAAACATAAACGCTCAACAAAGTCTGCTGTGTGTGAACATGTGGAACAAGGTCCCAACCACTACCTGCGATTTGATGAACCACAGATACTCGCAAAAGAACACCGTTTTCTTCCAAGGATGATACGAGAAGCTATTAAAATTAAAAAAACACCCTAATTTCAATAGGGAAGATGGTTGGAATGTTCCTCCAGCTTGGGACCCTGTCATAAGGCTAATAAAATCTAAGAAGGACAAAGTCACCAGAAGACCTAAGGACACTGTGAGCTCATTCTGCGTAAATAGTAACACCAGTAGTTAAAAAATGTTCGGGTACTTTGAGATAACTTATACATTCAAGAAAAATACAAATATCATCTCAGTCTGCCGTGAACATGAATCCTGTAAAGAATTCGAAACGTCGGCTAGTAATAAATTAAAAATGTAGTTTCTAGATCATTAGTTTCAAATGTAATAACTCAGTGAAACCAATACATCGCGATAAAATCCGTAAACTGTAGTTTAATTTTAACATTGTTTGAAAATAATAAAGTGAAACATGAGACTGTAAGAAAGTTGCTGATGTAAATGTCGAAAATGAGGTGGAATTTGTAGAAGTACTTATAATCTTAAAATTAGGAGGTTTTCGACTCGGTGTGGCCCTCACCATCACCCTAGCGATTTCCTTGATATCTTTTGTTGCGACAGACTTTGCAAACATGCTATTAACGGACACGTATACACCTAAAATCAAAACGAAATAAAATTTAATCATCAAAAGTCTTGCCAGCTCAGGCCTAAATGGCTCAACTGCCTTTTAAGCTACCACGTCATATATACATACATATAGTCAAAGTCCGCAAACAAAAGTAACATTGTAATATTTATTAAGTACTACATCAATTTATATTACATTAAACATATGCAACGTATAAGGCCTTCGATTTTCACAAGCCTATCAGAATAACGTTCCACTATTAAACATCTAAATGATGTCATACAAATAATGTTTACATTTCACAGATAGCACAACACGTTGTAATCTAAACATTTAACCCCCCACGTGATTACAGCACGCACGGTCGTGCTCTCATACAAGTGGTCCCATGTGTTTACAGCACGCATGGTCGTGCTCTAAAAAAGTCATCCTATTGGTCGCGGATTTTTTACGTTTTGTTTTACTTAAACCAAGAAACGAAAGTAGTAACTATTAGAATAGTTCATATTCTATGCAACTAAATCGTTTTAGAAGGGTGAGGGAAACGAAACGTGCCAAAAAATATTGAAATATAATTATCTGTGTCTCAGTTGCGAAAGCGTCCGCCATTGTTGTGTTTTGTTCCGTGATCATTATAATAAAAGTTGTCTTGTGGAAGAAACCGGTGAATATTTTATAAAGATCCTTATATAGATTTACTCAGAAATAAATAAATATTAATTGTGAAGTGACATTATTCGTGACAGAGACAAGAAATACAGTGATAAAAGGCAAAAACTTTTAAGAACGGCTATTTCTACTCTTGAAACTTGCTATTTTCGTAATAGTTTTATGATAAATACTCTTATAATAGTTATGAAAGACATAAAAGTACCCAGATTATTTATCTGAAAACATATTTTAGCAATTAAATACTAGTATTGTTGTACGTTTTCACTGTTATCGTGTTTCAAATGGTAAATAATTCACAGCCACAGTGTTCGCTACAGTAACATGGCGGCCCGGCACGGCGAACTTTTTGTTACGCGTTCGGATTATAATTTTTTTAGTGGCGTTAGATTCATTTGTTACAAATTAATAATGTATTGTGTGAAAACCTAAAGGTATATGTGATAATGTTTTTGTGTTTATGAACCAAACAATTTATGAAATTCATTAATATGTGATGAAATGTTTGTGCGAACCAGTGAAAAATAACAAACTTCTAAGTTTGTAAGCTTGTTTTGCCGGAAAGGTGAGTATTTAGTAGTAATTTATGTTATTATTATCATAGCTGATTTTATAACCAACACAATGATATGCAATTTATGTGATATAATTATATAAAGGTGTCATAATTATTTTTTTTCCGGTAACCTTTGCCAATGAAAATTTGCAGCAACGTGACCCTTTGCACTTGTGGCACTTTGCCTTTAGTTTGATCGCACCTCAAGGGTTAATAGTTTGCAGTCGACACTCGGATTCCACAAAATGGTTGTCTGAATTGTAACCTATACTAGAGACGTTTGCGTAACTGCTTCGTATTGTATGATATAATATAATGTGAGATTTCGGTTAACAGGCTTAAGTGGGATGTATTCTATATACAAGTTAGTTTAAGAGACCATAAATGTTTGTACTGAATATCGATTTGTTGAAGGTGTCAGCTATTGCTGAACGATAAAAAAATACTAAGAATGTTTGCGAGGCGTAGGCTTTTTTAAAATAAAAATAATACAATGAGGCTTTTCGGAAGATGCTCTAGCATTCAAGAACTAAAACAATTACAACAAGCCCGTGATATATATGAATTCAGTTTTGAAGGGACTTTACAAACATTCAACCCATGAATGTTCTTATAATTTATTAACACAAATAGGTTTTGAGTGAGTAGACAGCAAAACTCACAACTTTTGGCCTTCTACGGCAGAAGAGGTGATATTTCAACAAAACAGTTTTTAACTTTTCACATTTAGCCCCATAGTTGGCCCTAACTAATGTTTTCAACAAACTCTAAACGTAATACCTCCATCAACATAAATATAAAAGCCATCATTTTCAGAATGTCAAAACAAAAACAATACTAAATCTACCCGCGTTCAGTTGGAGGGTAGAATTAAAAAATGTTAGTTTGAAATATTGCGGCTACAGCATAGGACACGTATGCTCTTTACGTGAGCAGAACAACCAATGCCTGTTAATCGTACATAAACCTAGCATATGACGTCACTACTTATTATAAATGAAATACTCGTATTTTCATTGAAATCGTTTTATGTTTTCGTTTTCGAAGTTTGATTGTTCGCATCACTGTTGTTTTGATATGTCGTATCATTTGAAATTGCGAAGTTCTGTTTTATTGCAGTTGCGCTTTGTGGCGCAATATCAACTTTGTGACCTTTGACTTTCCTAGTTGAAAAGCGAAAGTTTTATGAGGAATTCGCTTTGGCGGCAATGTTTTCCATCCTACGAAACAGAAAGCGAATCCTCGATCGAGAAACTATTGATGTAGTCATTCAATGTTGACTTCATTTGTTACTGAGAATTGCTTAACAAGCTTTGCCTGCTTTTTATGCTTAGACGCTTTGATTAGCTTGCAGAATACATTTGTATGATTTTACAAAGTATGTTGTCAAGTCATCAAATACATTTTAAAAATAAGTGGATCAAATTTGTCTTGCAAGAATTCCTTACAGACACCGAAACAAATAAAAGTAACTTACGAAAAAGTTATAAAACATAAAAACATTTAGCAGCTCGTTATACTTAAACCAAAATAATAATAATGCATTTGTATGCTCACCCTCGTTTTCAGGAGAGGGTGAATTTGTAACATTTATGATCAAAGTACAGAAACATAATTTTAATTTCTAAAATCATTGAGGCTACATTTATGCCGACAGTTGAGGCATATACGGACACTATACCTAAGTTGTTGGTTATCGCTTAATCCATTGTGATATTATAAATTAGATTTTGCCTGTGGCTCCGCCCGCGTGAATATACTCTTTAACCTCCCACAGGATTTGGACTATCTCAATAGATAGTGCAAATCCTGCGGATAATCCTGTGCATATACTATAATTATACCAAACAGAGCGATGTTTTGGTATAATTATAGTATGTGGAGAAAGTCAGGAAGCTGGAGTTTGACTTTTAACCGAAATAAATGAGTTCCACAAAAGTAGAGCCGCAGGCGAAGGCGAAGATTTAGGAAAAACATACTTGGTACTACAAATAGATAGCAACGCCAGCTCATAAGAGTATTATTTCAGCACATTTTCGGACACATTTTTGCACATCATCATTATAAACATTGAAATGCTGCCTAGAAAAAAGAACGTTCAGTACATGCTTCTAATAATTATGTGCATCGCTCAAATAGAACCAACATTCTTCAGTTTGTAAATGCGCAGAATTTAACTTTCAAACTCCATAGTCGATAGTCAAGATATGAAAAATAATAAAATAGAAAAGATTTCTCGTACTGGCAGCCATAGTATCAAGGTGTTATTTCATGCTATCTCCTTTTAGCAAATTGTTAGAAAATCAAACTAAGTAATATTATAAAAATGCAACTTTCCCGATAAACTCATAATAATATATAGATTCTTCTTGTACGTGTTTTTATTCAATTCCGGGCATGCTGCGGCAATTTTCTACGATCTTGTAGAAGCCGTGCAAGTATTTTATTGTTAAACACCTTACTACTTGGAAGTGCATATTATAAGAAATATTATTATAAACTTCTTTGAAGCTATTTGTTTTCTCAACAAGTTAGAGAAGCGACTTTGTTCATGTAATTTGTTTGATTTATTTGTTGTATATGCTGGAGCAAATTCGATTGATTTTAATGTTCTGTTGACGTATATTTCATGTCTCTTAACAGTTCGCGTTTAAACAGCCTCATTCCAATAAGAGGATTCATTTTACCTACTCCAAGAGATTATAATACACGTAGTTTTGTTTTATTTTGCTGTTAGTTCTTGGGAATGCAGATTTTATGTTAGTTGGCTATTTTTTTTATTAATTGTATTATCTAATTAACACAGGTTTTCTTTTTGATATTAATAATGATTCATGTCACATCTTAAAAGTCATCAGTGCCTAGCAGATTACTAAATACTGATCATGATTTTACAATAATAAATCATGAAGTTCTTAAAAATAATTTGCTTAAACTGGAAGAGGACACTTGTTTAGTTTTGTGTCAGATAGTAATATTTTTATTAATAGAGTACTCTCATTCTATTATAAATAATATTCATTCGATGTTTCCTTTCTCTCTTATCCCAATACTGGTCACTTGTGCCATCTCTGGTGTTGCAGGTGTGTATGGATGGCGTTAATCTTAATATATAAAATCCTTGCGTTACTGACTGACTGACAGACACGCTATAGCCGAAACTATTGGGCGCAGGAAGCTGAAATTTGGCATGTATGTTCCTTGGGGACCGTAGGGGTGCACTAAGAAGGGATTTCCCGAAATTCCAACGGGATCGGACAAAACAGGTAAATTTAAAAAAAATGCAGGCGTAGCTGCTGGCGTCCTCTAGTCGCTTATATTAATCGTACTGCCTCCGTGGTGCAGTGGATAGCGTATACGACTGCAGATCGGAGGTCCCGGGTTCGATTCTCGGGTCGAGTAACGGTGTTTTTTTATTTTTATTTATTGTATAAAATACCTAAACGATATTTTACTTATACTACAATCTAACCTTGAAGCTAATGAGTAATTTTAATTTAACCTAAATTGATACATAACATTATTATCTAAGAATTGTCCAAGAACATAATTTCTTAGTTTATGTTAAAGCGAAGACACTTTGTTCATGTGTTCTTTTTCACAGTGCACTTATCACTACACTCTTATTTTAACGTCACTATACTATACTAACTCAAATGGTTTTGTCCGTTTCAGTCTTCTCACTAATTCAGTGTTGTCGAGGAGCTGAATCGCCTCGACATTCACGTGATGATGAAGACGCCTTCCGTGTGCTTCTGCATATTTCTGTATAACTTTATCGACGTCGTCCATACTGAGGTCCCGATGGAGATCGTTATTGCGAATATACCAGGGCGCATTGACAATATCCCTCAGCACTTTGTTCTGGAATCTTTGGATGATTTGCCGATTGCTCTTACTGGCACACCCCCATAACTGGATGCCGTATGTCCACACTGGCATGAGTATTTGCTTATATAATAGAATTTTATTATATACTGACAATGAAGAATGTCGACCCATCAGCAACTACATTTTTTATACCGTATACCAAGCTCTTCTCTTTTTTTTTTGACATGTGCTTTCCAGCGTAGTTTTGTGTCAAGTGTCATACCACGATACTTGGCAGTATGATGATGGCTTGGCAGGATCGCGTATGATATCGGTTGACCGTTTATGGTTACAGGATGGTACTGGGCTTTTTTGTTGGTTAAGTTAATATGAGTCGACTTGCTTTCATTAAGTTTGATTCGCCATTTCTTTTTCCAATTTAATACTTCATTGACAGCCACCTGAACATTTTCAACGGCTTCTTCATGGTTTTTTCCTATTGCCATGATAGCAGTGTCATCCGCAAAGGTCGCTATGAAATTATTATTAGTTACTGGGATATCACAGGTATAGAGTAGGTAAAGGACCGGCCCTAAGACCCTACCTTGTGGCACACCAGCTTTTATTGGCCTTATTTCAGAGTAGGCATCTTCTTGTCTTATTTGAAAGACTCGGTCTAAAATATATGACTCGAGAATATCCGAAAATTGTTGTGGCAGCATCATTTTAACTTATATATTAGGCCCTCATGCCAGACTTTGTCAAATGCTTGAGCGACGTCGAGAAAAACCGTGGAACACACTATTGTTTCCTCTAGTGTTTTTTCAATTATGTTGGTTATTCGGTGCACTTGATCGATTGTAGAGTGCTTTTCTCTAAAGCCAAATTTATGGTCCGGTAAAAGATTGCACAGTAAACGCACCATGTACATGTTTATTTCTTAGAATTTTACAAAAATACTAATGCGGGTGGACTATTGTTACTATTTCATTACATTATATGACAAAAAATATAAAAGAAAAATCGGAACATTCATGAAAATTTTCCGGAAAATATGACCGGCCATGGCCTCAGTATCATGTACTGAATCACTGGTATCGGTTTTCGGTACACCGTCCCTTACACCCTGTATAAATAGGCGGAACATTATTTTTTCAAGAGGATGCGAGTGAGATGACGCGTTCAGTTTATTGTGGTCTTTTAATAAATCTAATGAAAATTCTTTTTATTATGTTTATATGCGTCTATTATAAAGCGAAAAACAAGAATTTCTTTAAAATATTTAATAATTATAAATTTCATCGTTATATATCATCGATATCTTCATCACTGCACCTGCAATTTTATTAATGGATATCCATGTCGTGATCGCCTTCTCCGTCAGTTTCATCATAATAATAATTTCTTTATAAAGTTTAAACAACCATGAATTCTTCCTGTCAAAATTTGAATGAAAGTATTATTAATTAAGATGCCTTTAGTCCATTTAAAAAGATTTTGGTAGGTTGTACAGAAGAGTTTTTCATTGGCGGCAATAAGCAACAACTGCTGCCGCGATGAAGAGAAGCAAGGATGGGGTGCTAGAAACGGCAGTGTTCCAAGGGCCGACGGGGAACATGATGCCGATGACCCCACAACCAACGCCTTTCGTCACAGTCCCTTCGACCGCCTGGTGCAGAACCAAAGACCGTCCCAACACGCTATTCGCACCACGAAGCGTCAACGCGGTATCTGTTATATCTATATACACTGACTCCTCAACATCACGAATCTCAAAGACACTCATATTTGCCAGCTGTCTTTCATTCCTTGGATTGAAAACACCTCCAATGCCGGCACAAGTTACTGCGTTTCCTAGTTCATGTACTTGGAGGTTGTATCTTCCTACTGCCGATACAGCTATAGGTCCAGTTATCCGAAGACCGTTCTCCGTTTCAGTAAATACAATATTTCCATTTACTTCAGAATAATTATACCTGGATTTGATAAGAACTGTAGCCACTCTTGGTATAATGTCGGCTTTAGCTAAGGTCAAAATGACGAGAAAAACGAACTGTGCATAAAATATCGACATGATAAAACACACGCTAAACAAACACACTAGTCACGAAAGAAAGAAGCAACTGACTACAAAACGCCAAATGATGTTCAATTTATCGTAATCAGTTATCGATTGTGATTAACGAAGCGATTTAAAAAAGTCCCTGGTTGTTCCTGATAGTGTAAGTTTGTTTGCATGCACATATTTCACGATAGCTTGTAATTAGTCACCTGATCATATGTAGTCATCATTGAGGTGAGGCATGATTTCGGATGTTTGTATGTATGTAAGTTCATCTGTTCTCATGTGCTTTTCTTCGGACACACCGAATTTTAAAATCGTAATTGATTTAAGACATTATTTAAATGAAAAAAATGTCCTATAATGTTTAAATGAAGAATAGTCTGACCGAAGACACATGCTCCTCGCTGCACTTTGTTATATTATGGGCGCTGGCACTAAAAAATGATTTCTCGAAATTCCCACAGGATCGGGCAGAAATGGTAAAATAAAATAAATATTTGTGGGCGTAACTGTGGCCATCCTCTAGTATAAAAGAACTTGTCCTGACTGACATAATTATCATCACAGAGCCCAACAAGAAGTTAGGACCGCGATTTCGTATCATGACGTAGGCACGCACTAAGGAAGGATATTTAATATGCCACTACTAGTCATCTTTAAGATAAATATGTGTTAAGTTGTTTTTTACAATATATCTGACTGATACTGGTATTACGAAATCTTCTTTTGATGACGTTCTGTTATTTTTGACGTGTTGTGTTATCGTAAATGACTCAGTAAGCATTATTTACAGTTATCTGATATCCGCTTGATAACATGTTGATAGCTAGAAGACATAATGCCATTAAAGATAACAAATAAAAACAAAATATTGCATGTTAGTCAAGTGGTTTCAGCAGCTGCTTTGCGCTTCGGCGAGTGTGGTTTTGGTACCCACACTAGGTAACACTTTGTGTAAAGCACAAATTATTCTTTCGATCTTAGTGTTCTTTCGTTACTAGAATGTCCCTACAGTCCCTGAGATTCAGGATTGATACATAGTGCGGCAGAAGTATTAAATAAATCTTGAATAAAGTATAAAAGACGAACGGAACGGTCTATGCGACGAACAGGCCGAGCTGCACACCGAAGATAAGTAGTCCTGCCTACCCAATACCCTGGAACCCCACGAATACCCAAAAACACACGCCTACACCTATAAACACTAGTCAATAAAACAAACTGCTCACAAACAAAGGCTGAATACAGAGTCTAAACATATTCTTGTAAAACGAACATTTGATTAATAAATTGTGGCAAAGAGCATGTTTCCATTATCACAACAATGTCCCAAATCAATAGGGCAACAAAATTCTTGGGCGGATCGTAGCGACTACGAGCGCTTACGCTCGCGTGCTCTGTGCTGCGTTTCGCTATATGCGCGTCGGCCCTTACGGTCTTTCCTTTGACTCCCGTAATTGTTTCCAGATACCTATTTAATATTGTTACCTTTTTTCGACATGTCACCTAAAGTCATTGTTGTTGTTCGTTAAAATGTCACCTAAGAACCCTAAAGCGTGATAAATAAATCTAAAATAAGACCATGTTATCACGTGAAACACACAGACTTACAGAGCCGGACGACACGAAGTGCGGTCTGTATTAATAAACTAGCAACAGAGCGTCGCAATCGATATCGCCGGACAAATATAGATCGCTTTATGAAGCATTTGTATCCCATCTCGGTACAAGAACCGATATAATTGTTTTATGTTGTACTAAGGTGACTTTATAATACATTTATTTCCTTAGTGTATATGTATGTGGCTGGTTGCTAGAGCACAGCATTTTTTTGGGATAAGGTTTTGATCATTTAGTCTAAGGTACATAGATTAATACTTAAAATTAAGTCTATACATATATGGTAGTAGACCAGGCTACCCACACCAGAATCACATGACGTTATCATGTGAAATATGAAAACTGCTATTAAATTGTGGGTACAATGAAGTTCTTACTGAGCTTCGCTATATACAGAAGAGGCGGTACTGTATAGTTATATTCTGAAATTAAACACTAAGATAAAGAAGATTTGAAGGAGATGTTAAAAATGGAAGCTTTGTTACCAAACCAAAACACTAGCTGTTCAAAATTCAAACATTTTAAAGAGAATTATTATTTATATTATCAATTAGGTATTAGCTACATTCCAAAGAAATTTAGACATAGAAGTTTCCCTATAGTTTTGCTTTAGTACATACATACATACATACATGTGGGAATGGAATGTATCCGAATATTTGATAGATTGAGTGAATAATGTTTTTATGTGTATCCGAACGACGCGAGTGAGAGGACGGATGTGAGAGCGAGAAAGGAGACGAATGGCGAATTTGCATAATTAAATTCGCAGGACGAGGATCACGACGCGCGACGCTGTAAAGACGTATTTAAAATTTTCAAGTTGTTTGTGCAAATTTTATTAAATAAACCGTTTAAAGTTTCGCCTGGTCGTTTCGCTGTATTTTTCAATCCCCACAATTTGGGGGCTCGTCCGGGATCCGAAAAATCAGCGAACGACGACGTGCGGGAGCACGTGCCCGCGGCCGGTTATACGAGAAGGCCGGTTACAGGAAAACTCGAGCCCAGCACCTGCGACGCGGCTTGCTCTGTAGACGCGGCGGTGAATGTGGATATTACGTTGCTGGTAGTACGATTACTACGATTTTACGACGTTAACGATGGCAAAAAGACGGAGTCAATCGTGTGACAAAGAAGATGGCGTACACGACTGGCCAGCGCGTTCCACATTCCACTACGCGCAAGACGTTATAAAGAAATTCGACGGCAGGGACAAGGCGTACCCTGTCACAAAGTGGATACAAGATATCGATGACAACGGTGATATATTTGAATGGACGCAGACGCAGCGATTGTTGGTTGCGCGGCGTTCACTGGCGGGAACGGCGGCTTTGTGGTTGAGCTCTGAAAAGGCTTTTAAGTGCTGGGAATCGCTGAAGCAAGCTATCTTAAAAGAATTTCCAGACGCAATCGATGCAAAAACCATCCACAAGATGATGAGTGCCAGGAAAAAGAGGCCAAACGAGTCATGTATTGACTATATGTTTGCTATGAAGGAGCTTGGGAAAAGAGGCAAAATGGCGGACTACGTGGCCATCAAATATATTATCGATGGAATTAGAGATCAAGAAATTAACAAGATTATGTTATATGGCGTTACGAGCTACTCAGAGTTAAAAGATAAATTGAAAATTTATGAGATGATTAAAGACAAGAGCCGGAGTCAAGAAAAAGGAAAAGACAGTAATTATAATATTCGAAAGGAAGAAGGATTTTCATCATACAGGTGCTACAATTGGGATTTTTGGATTGGGAGAAAAATCACAGGAGTGAAGATTGTCCGCACAAGAATCAGGGAAAGAAGTGTTTCAGATGCAACGGATTTGGACATATTTCCCCAAATTGCCCTGTAAAATCAAAACCGCCATCATCATCATTATCATCGGCGGCGTCGGTCCCATATTCTTCGGGTGCCGGAAGCAGTGCGGAAACCAAACGGCAACAACCGAAGCGGACATTCGTCACGACGGCGCTAGGGGGCGCGGCAAGCGACGATCGAGTTTGTGAGGTTGGCAACTCTGCGCTTGCTGCGATTGGCTCGGAACCCAACATGGAGAACGACGAGTGTCATGGCGGCGACTTTGACGTTTTAGATGTAAACAAACCCGGCATTTTTACAAAACCGATAAAGTGTGTGAAGTTATTATGCGGAAATATAACTGACGCGTTAATAGATTCTGGAAGCGACGTACATCTTATTAGATTGGACTTCTACGAGGAGATAGGGTCTCCTGTGTCTAGTAGTGAATGTGTTATAACTCTTACCGGGCTAGGACTTTCGAAAATTACACCAATTGTACAATTTCGTACAAGTATTGAAATCGATGGATACACGTACCGTGATGTTGTGTTTTACGTTATCCCTATTCCATTCAAAGTGTTAATTGGTCACGAATTTTTACAGAATGTAATTACGGTTATGAAAGGTGGATCTGTGTGGATGAAACCGTATGATTGGTTGCGTGATGTGGATTGTTGTGCATGTTCTGTTGATGTTGTAGGTCATGTGATGGACTGGAACGTGCGAGAAGTAGTGGTCAGGTTGGTAGACACATTCCATCCACAGCAGATCAAGGAGGCTCCCATCGAGTTAAAGATCATACTGAAGGATGATATACCTGTGGCTCAGCGCCCACGGCGTGTAGCACCCAGGGAATAGGCCGAGGTAGATAAGCAGATCCAAGAGTGGTTGGATCAAGGAATAATACGGGTAAGTTTCTCCGAATATGCAAGCCCACTTGTCCTAGTAAGAAAGAAGGATGGTAGTTTACGGGTATGTGTTGATTATAGGTTGATTAACAAGAAGATGGTTAAAGACGAGTACCCGTTACCCATTATTGACGAACACATTGACAAGCTGGCAGATGCAAGGGTGTTTAGCGCCCTAGACCTCAAAAATGTTTTTTTTCATTTAAGGGTTAGCGAGGATTCAATCAAGTATACCTCTTTTGTTACAATGACAGCTCAGTACGAATTTTTAAGAGCTCCCTTTGGTTTATCTATCTGTCCCAAGGTTTTCACCCGTTTTATCTCTATAATATTTAGAGATTTGATTACACGGGGTGTGGTTATTATCTTCATCGACGATTTATTGATTCCAGCTCTAACAAAAGCCCAAGGTGTTGAGAGGTTACGAGAAGTGTTGCAAGTTGCTAAGGAGTATGGATTACAAATCAATTGGTCGAAGTCCCAGCTGTTGGTGCGGAAAGTGGAATATCTTGGACATGTGATTGAAGGTGGAGCAGTTTCGCCGTCGCCAGGAAAGACCGATGCGGTCCTGAAATTTCCTGAGCCTGGAAATGAAAAGCAACTGCTCAGTTTCCTGGGACTCTGTTCTTATTTTAGAAAGTATATTCAAAATTTTGCTACAATAGCAAAACCTCTCACAGATATGTTAAGAAAAGACAAGAAATTTGAGTTTCGTGAAGAACATAGATTGGCATTCAACATACTAAAGGATAAGTTGGCAAGTAAACCTGTTTTAAATATTTATGATGCAAAAACACACACTGAACTTCATACTGATGCATCCTGTGTGGTATATGCGGCTATTCTACTACAGAAAGATGACAAAGGTGATCTTCATCCGGTATATTACATGAGCAAGCGGACCACAGATGCTGAAAGCAGATATACAAGTTATGAGTTAGAAGCTTTGGCTATCATTGAAGGGATAAAGAAGTTTAGACACTATCTTTATGGAAAACATTTCAAGATAGTAACGGACTGCAAGGCATTCCAGATGACACTGAATAAAAAGGATCTAGCTACATCTCCAAGGGTGGCAAGATGGATTTTGTTCCTGCAAGATTATGATTTTACTGTTGAGCATCGGGATGGATCAAGAATGAAACATGCAGATGCTCTGAGTCGAAATCCGTATGTTGCAGCCATATTTTCAGACTTGCATAGTTCTCTGAGGCGCGCTCAAGAGACTGACAGTGGACTCAAGGCAATTATGGATATCCTGAAAGAAGAAAAACCTTATAATGATTTTTATTTGCATGATGGATTGTTAAGTAAAGGACAAGAACGATGTTTAGTTGAACCACAGAAGATGGAGGTGGAAATAATCAAGAGAGCGCATGATAATGGCCATTTTGCGAAGAAAAAAACCATTGAATTGATAAGTAAGGACTATTTCATAACTCAGTTGGATAAGAAGGTTGAAGAGTATATATCTACATGTATTCCGTGTCTACTTGCTTCACGCAAAGAAGGTAAACAAGAAGGATTTCTGAACCCTATAGAAAAGGGTGATACGCTCCTACATACACTGCACATAGATCATATAGGACCACTTACTGAAACCCGCAAGCAGTATAATTATATTCTAACAGTTGTAGATGGATTTACTAAGTTCGTGTGGTTGTTTCCTACCAAGAGTACATCTACTCAAGAAGTATTGAGGAAGCTGGAAGTACATCAGCAAGTGTTTGGTAACCCTGCAAGGATCATCTCAGACAGAGGTACTGCCTTCACAAGCAACGATTTTGCCGAGTACTGTAAGCAAGAGGGAATAGAGCACGTGAAAATAACCACTGGAGTTCCAAGAAGTAATGGTCAAGTGGAGAGGGTGCATCGGACGATAATCTCAGTCCTGACTAAACTATCAGTGGAGCAACCCATGTTATGGTACAAGGTGGTGAGTAGGGTTCAAAGGGCACTTAACAGCACATACCACAGAAGCATAAACAATACTCCTTTCCAGTTGCTCCTGGGAACTACAATGAGAAGGAAGGAGGATCTTGAAATATTAGATTTATTAATGCAGGAAGAAAGAGACAGTTTCATGGAAGATAGGGAAGAACTTAGGAAGAGTGCTAAGAGACAAATATTAAAGATCTAGGAGGAAAATAAAAGAAGCTTCAATAAGAAGAGGAAGCACAGTAGGAAGTATAAAGAGGGTGAACTTGTTGCAGTGAAGAGAACTCAATTTGGTCCAGGCCTCAAGGTCCTAAGTTCCTGGGACCTTACAAGGTGGCAAGGGTGAAGAGAAATGATAGGTACGATGTTGAGAAGGCTGACTCACAAGCGGAAGGTCCTCACAGAACTACAGCATGAGCAGACCATATGAAACCATGGCCTGACTATACAAGTGACACAGAGTGAAAAATGGTTGGTATGTTATATTTTAAAACATCATATTTTAAGTATAGAAGGATGAATGACTGATAACCGTAATGTTCCTATTTTCAGCATACCTATTTAACATTTTAGTTATGTTGATTTTTTGTAAACAACAGTGTACTAAGTATAATGTAACCAGTATTGTTAGAGATGTACCACATTTGTAATGTTTTTATGGGTTTACTATTATTGTTACCATTCTCAAACATATCTCATAAGATTTACTGTGTAATTCTGTAGTATTTAAGATTTCTTTTCATGTGTTTAGTCTGAAATTGAAATTTGAAATTGAAATTTGTTTTTTTTTTTTTTTGGTTTGAAATATAAATTTGAAATTTATTTATTTATTCAGAGAAATTATTCAAAGAAATTAACCTAATACAAGTAAAATTAACCTAACCTAGAAAAAACAGCAATATCAATGCAAAGGGGCCCGAATCACGAGGAAAAATGAAAGAAAAGGCTAAACACCCTCCATCCGCCCGACGCCCCGGCACGGACCACACCAGTCATGGCGCAATCCACGCCGAAACGCCGCGGAATAAACAAAGAGGTGCCGCTTCCCAAAACTCCCACGCGGCCCAGACCCATTTACACTAATATCACTAAATAGGTACTTAGTAAAATATACAATTTGTGCTTATTTATTAAAGTTATCTCCACTCATATTCAAATCATTAATTTAACATTAGGTTATTTCTAGCAACTACTGTTCCGTACCCTCTGAACTAGTTTGAGACTGTATCTCAGAGGATAACTGTTCATCAGTGCCAATAATATATACTAAATTACTGATATTACGAAAGTGTGGAGAATGGATGGATGGTAAAGGATACTAGGAACTATACAATAAAAGGTTAATGTTGTTAGTGAAATTCCAATGCTATAGGTTTATCAGTCATATTGTAGTCAAAAGTATCAAAAAACGATTCGGTGACATCGTAAGTTAGTGTTTTAAGATAGCTGCAAAGTGCCAGTTTACAATGTATTTTCGTTAGTTTAGGAAGATCTGGGATAGCCCTAACAAGCTTATTATAAATAAAGGGTCCAAGAAATGGGATAAATCTTTGTGCGAAAGTTGTTCTGCATAAAGGGGCTGTGAATATCCTGTCTTTGCGTCGCTTATTACTGAGAGATGCTGTGCAGTAGGCATGTTTATGTTGTTCTAGAGCCGTTTGTAGGATAAACAGTTGTCTTATAGTGAGAGTTCCCGATAAGCTATATAACTGTGTCTTAGGAAATAGGAAGGGTTTAAAGTACATGACTTTTAGTACGACACGCTGTGCCCTTTCCAGTTGTAGTAAAGTGGTCTTACAACAGCCGCCCAAACACTTAATGCAGTAGGTGAGTATGGACTCACACAGAGCCAGGTAGATGGAATTTAATTGTTTTGGGTCACAAATGTACCTCAATGTTTTAAAAACAAATATGAATTTTCTGATTCGCGACGAAAAAGACAGACTAAGAGCAGGACGGCCGAATGTGGGAATGGAATGTATCCGAATATTTGATAGATTGAGTGAATAATGTTTTTATGTGTATCCGAACGTCGCGAGTGAGAGGACGGATGTGAGAGCGAGAAAGGAGACGAATGGCGAATTCGCATAATTAAATTCGCAGGACGAGGATCACGACGCGCGACGCTGTAAAGACGTATTTAAAATTTTCAAGTTGTTTGTGCAAATTTTATTAAATAAACCGTTTAATGTTTCGCCTGGTCGTTTCGCTGTATTTTTCAATCCCCACATACATACATATACTCACCCCTTTTTCCCGTCGGGGTAGGCAGAGACAACGGAACGCCACTTGCATCTATCCTTACAAACCTCACGAGCTTCCTCTACATTATATACTCTGTTCATACATGGTCGCCGGTTTCGGGTGCTTCGGACCTTTCCGTTTTTCAGAACGTCACTAATTTGGTCGACAAATGGCCAACGAGATCGGCCGCGACCGGCTTGCCCATACACGTTAACCTCATATATCGTGGGTATAATGGAAGAACTAAATAACTCAGATTTTGGTCAAATTGACCTTTTACCATTTTCGTGAACCCCAAAATGTGCCGCATCTTTTGGTTTAACAAACATTCTTATATCTTAACCCAGTCCAAAAATAAAGCCATTTTTGTGTTTCAATTGTAGAAATAGATATGTATAAATGAACATTTTTATTAGTAGAAAAAATGACTAACTCTATAAATAAATGACCAACTGTGACTTCTGATCACTTGAGTATGAAATGAATTAGCTAAATTGAGTTATTTAGTTCTTCCGCGCACGAAAATATTTTAATGAAACTAGTCAAGTTGAAGGAAAACTAAACAACTTGAGTTATTTAATTCTGGCATTAATGAGCGTTCTTTCGTTTTTAAATAAGTATTTTTATTTATTTTTTCTTCGAGAAAATATAAATTTATAAGAGATCCCAATCAAATAAATGTCAATAAGTGAAATTATGTAATATTTCTATTTATAGCATACGCACGTAAGCAAAGTTATCGTGCAATTCAGTAGTACAAATTAGCGCGATATAATGTAAACCTATAGATCAACCATTCATCATCAACCAAGGCAGCGATAGCCAAGTGGAGATACCAACAGACTGCCATGCAGAGGGTATCAGGTTCGATTACACGGCGCGCACCAATTACTTTTCGGAGTTATGTGCGTATTAAATTATAAATTATCGCTTGCCCCGTGCCTCGGAGAGCACGTTAAGCCGTCGGTCCTGGTTGTCATCAAGATCTTTGACAGTCGTTATATGGCGTCAGTACCTTCTAAATAAACTGACACTAGTCTAAACCATGGAATTAGGCTATCCCTTCGGGTTGCGGAGGTTATACAGGCAGTCACTCTGTGGAAAAGCTAATATTCAGCCAAATCCGGTTAGACTAGTAAGCGGACCCCAGGTTGAAACCGGGATAACGCTAGGAGAATGATGATATAGATCAACCATTCTCAAAGTGTGCTCCGTGGAGCGCCAGGGCTCCACGAAGCATCTCTAGAGGCGCCACGATAATTTTGCTCCAATTAAAATAAAATTACTTAATTATAACTCAATCACTAGGTAGCAGAATACAGCAAAATGATCGATTTTGATTCTAATCTCACTGCAAAGTAGTAGTAGGTACTATATGCTATGTTTTACCGGTGATTTATTACAATCGGATAATTGTAGTATAAACAGATATAGGTATATACTATTATAAGACATATTATGTTACTAAGGTAGAAAGCGATAGCCTAGTGGAGATATCAACAGACTGCTATTTACAGGGCTCGGGTTAGAATTCTAGGCAGTAAATTTTCGAAGTAATGTGTTTAAATTGTTAATTATGGCTTGCCTCGTGCCTCAGAGAGCAGCTCTTTAAGACTGGGTAGCGTGGACACCCCTTCCTACTTTTTTCTGACATTAAGATTTGATGTCTTCCAGCCACAGGTGCAGGCTAGGTTTCTTAAAGGCTTTAGTAACGTTGGCCAAATCCATACAGAGCATTCTTTTTCATAGGTTATTTAGAAATCCAAAGAGTACAACCGGCCGCTGTGGCTGTCTTTTGTAGATTACGAAAATGCCTTCAACTCCATTGAAACTGGGCTGTCCAGCAATGCACTGCCTACACTACATATCTCTCAGAGAGCTATGAAAAGGACAATGCTAGGGTTTTCGCTGATGGATAATTTTTGGCACGAGATTATCCGACAGAAGATCAGAAATAACTGACATAGTTCAGAGTTATAGCAAATTAAATGGGGGAACTTATAGTCTGTGGATTAAAAGCAGGTTCTTAAATTAAGGCCACGCCTCGGCAAGCCTAATGGTGGCCGCCAGAATGGGTCATGTGGCATACCCTGGGGAGGCCTATCTCTAGGAGTGATAGGCTGATGAAATGAGTTAAATGAGATGAAGTAGTTAATATAATTGTTTGACCATTATTCGCCCCCTTCCTATTATGAAAACCTAAAGGTGAGAAAATACCTCGCGAGATAGCGAGCAAGGCGTAACGTGGCAATCCGATACTCCGAAGAGGTAGACAGAAGTTGTAATTATTATACCCACATTTGGTCATTTCATGCATTTTTAGGTCCTACGTAAAAAGGGGGTCTATTGACATTGCCGGGCACATTGCCACACTTTGTTCTACTACTGAGAATTTGGTAAAATCTGTTGCCTACACTCTTGCCTAACCCGGGAATCGAACCCAAGACATCTCGATCAACAGACGCATAGGTTATTTACTGAGCCATGGAGGCAATCAGCGACAAAATAAATATAAAATACACGAAGATTTATGTCAGTAATATAGTCTCTTCTGCAAATGTGGCCCTTTTTGCACAACTTCTGCCTTCAATTTGTCTAGTAATAAAGCGTAGTATGCTGCAGTACTAGTTATCCCTTTCGATCTCTCTCCATGAACATCCCAAAAAAAAGTCAGCATCACTTTCTCAGCCGAAAAAACGGCCTTTGTTCTTTGGAGTCGGTTCTTCCTTAGCAATTTACTGTTTGGAATTTATTATTGATTTGGGCGTATAATGGTGTATCCAGGTTTCATCTACAGTCATTAATTGGACCAAAACTTGGATTAATTAGGCCTAAACTACGCAAACAGAGCATTATAAAATGTTCATTCGAACGCGGTTTTGGTCTTAACTTGAGCAAACGCGGCACCCATCGCGCTGGGAGCTTGCTCATGCTTAAATCTTGATTTAATATGTAACTTATACATTTGTTGGTCATTTTTATAGCCTCTGCTATCTCTCTTACTCAATTCAGCGGTCGTCTAGCACCATTTGGTGAAATTTAGCGAGGTTATCGACAGTGGTTACAGTTTTTGGACGTCCCGGACCTTCATCTGTTCCCTAGCTCTTACGACCAGGTTTAAATTCAGCTGCCCAAAATTTCATTGTGGTAAATGATGGAGGAGAGAGGCAGCGATAGCGTAGTGGAGGTACCAATGGCAGTCCATGCAGAGGGTATCGGGTTCGAATCCACGGCACGCACCAATGACTTTTCAAAGTAAAGTGTGTATTAAATTGTTAATTATCGCTTGCCTCGTGCCTCGGAGCACGTTAAACCGTCAGTCCGGACTGTCATGAAGATCTTTGACAGTCGTTACGGGGAGTCAGGTACCCTCAAATAAACTGATACTGGTCTAAACCATGGAATATCGCTATCCCTTTGGGTTGCGGAGGTCAAACGGCAGTCGCTCTGTGGAAAAGTTGATATTCTGTCATATCTAGTTAGAACAGTAAGCGGACCTCGGGCTCTAAGGCGTGTAAGTCTTGGATGCAACCGGGATAACGCTAGGGCGATGATGATGGAGCAAAGAGTCACCATAAACAGAGTTTTAATCAAATTTAAATGGCGTCGGCGTATTGATTTTTAATAACAAGAATTTAATGACAGGTCAATACAAAATTTCCCATTTTCACAAAAAACACTCACATCGACTCAATCAAATGGCTGTCAAACAGCAACTACTCGTACAAAATAGCTGGAATGTTGATGGATAACCGCCATAAGAAGTACAATTACATCCACAACACTTTTTTGACGAGTGCTGCTTCCTTCAGGTTGAGGTTGGAAACTTTTCAGACCATCCTAGTATGTTTTAATGCAAAGGAAAGTTATTTTAATTTCATTTGATTTAAGAAGATTTATAATCAGTAATTTATTTGACTTTATTACATAATTATAATATTTTGTTGCCATACCTAATTCTGTTAATTTTGATAAGTTTATGTTTATTTTTTTATATATACAATGTTACTACTTAGCAGCGATAGCCGAGTGGATATACCAACAGACTGCCATGCAGAGGGTATCAGGTTCGAATCCACGGCGCGCACCAATGACTTTTCGGAGTTATGTGCGTATTGAATTGTTAATTATCGCTTGTCCCGTGCCTCGGAGAGCACGTTAAGGCGTCGGTCCCGGTTGTCATGAAGATCTTTGACAGTCGTTACAGGGCGTCAGTACCTTCTAAATAAACTGACACTAGTCTAAACCATGGAATATCGCTATCCCTTCGGGTTGCGGAGGTCAGACAGGCAGTCGCTCCGTGGAAAAGCTAATATTCAGCCAAATCCGGTTAGACTAGAAAGCGGACCCCAGACTGAAACTGGGATAACGCTAAGAGAAAGAAGATATACAATGTTACTACTTCCAATCCAGGTTTTTTATTTAATTTGAGATCAATAATCAGTGATAAAATTTCACAAATAAACTTCGACCAAGAATGCCTAACTTTCGTGTTTAAATATTTCTTTAGGTTCAAAACTCAATAAGTGAACTTATTTGACGCAAATTCATGTATTCACATTCATCTAATGTGTGGGAAAACTGAATAACTACAATATAAAATTAGCTAACTACGGTATGTTTGCAATATCTTGGTGTGGCAAAATTGGATAACTTGGTTTTTTATTTTTATAATTTTTTTGGTTTCTGATAAAAGTTAGTTTTATCAAGCATAGAATCGACAGCAAACATGCTTAACGTATATAAAATCGCCCACGGTAATATTGTTCTCCATTTCTTAGTGATGTAAAAAAAAGTGTCAAAAAACAGTAAATCGCGATTATCTCGAAACATGAAATTTTGAGTTATTTAGTTCTTCCATTATACCCACGATATTTGGTTTAGTATTTATGTAATAATAATTATATAATATACTAGGTGATAACTATAAACATAGTTTAAAGTTTATAGGTACTCCTAGTTACTAGTCTTTTGCTATATTCCTTGTAATAAAACTCAAAGGTATTTAAAGTAATGAACGTGATTTCTGAACAAGCTAATTTTTATAAGAAATACTTTGTACCTATTTATAATCATGCTAGTTTGGTACACGTGTATTTCAAGGCTGTACTTTCAAGTATTTAACTTGAAATGAAAAATTAATTTCCCTCTTCGAGGTCTGAAAACAGACTATAAATTACTCAATAATTTAATTTAAGCCTCAATTGCAACATCAAAAGGAACAAAGACAATTTTGAGCCATGAATAAAATTCGATGTCCAATTTTCGAAATTTAATGGTGCGGTAAACATCGTTAATGACAGCACCGATATAGCTAAAGGGCAAGGCTTTTCATGCGCACAGATAAAGGTGCCAACTTCCACAGAAAAAAATAAACACCACGAGAACAGACAAAGTGATAAAAGCCAGTGGTAATAATTCACGAGAATTCAGTCGCTTTTATTACAAATCTAATTTCATTCTTAAAAATAAACCTTTTCTTTTAAAAGGAAAGTTCGAGCCTTTTTTTCAAGAACATCTGTATTTTTCAAGAGGCTGCCATTAAGCTTTTCAGATGTTAAATTCTTTCGACCTACGAAGACTATTTCGACGCGGAAAAGGAAGGATTTGGAGAGGCGCTTTGTTGACTTGGAGATTTTTAACATTTCCTTTTTAATGTAATTGTGCTTAGAGCTTGCTATGTAACGATGTTTACATGTTATTTCTTTATCTGCACGCAATTTTTGTTTATCTAACGACTTAT
This sequence comes from Euclidia mi, assembly GCA_944739405.2. Lineage (NCBI taxonomy): Eukaryota > Metazoa > Arthropoda > Insecta > Lepidoptera > Erebidae > Euclidia > Euclidia mi. The sequence goes on from OX123181.2 coordinate 101,221,031, forward strand.
TACTGAAAGCCTAGCGAATTAAGAATTTAGATAGAAGGCGCAGGAATACGAGGTTGTAAGATATCATTATGTATTTGGTCATAGTGATAATTATTTCCTGTTCAATAGTGTAAATTTTGCTAAAGATACTTCAGGCTTTTTACAACCCATATTTCCTTATACTGCTTGATATGCGTATTTTATAGAGTTAAACCATTGCCTTATAACTGAATCGATGTTGTTAGATACGTGTCATGTCTAGCTTGTTATCAAAGATACTGAAGGCTGTTAAAAACATAAAATTTGAACAGTGAGTTCCTTTTATGAAGTTCTACGTTACACAAACACAAGAGAAAGGTTTTAAACATACCACCCCTAACGAGATAAAATGAACGGAAAGGGTTTAAAAATCCGTTGAGTTCTAATCAAACACTATAGACATATAGGAAACCTCTAGAATTATATATAAATAGCTTACACATCCAAGCGTACTTAGCATTTCACGAAGATATACCATGCCTAACAAGGTAAAATAAAGAGGGAATGTATAACGATGCGTTGAATTTTCAATCAGTCAGTAGTTACATACAAATAAAAGCTCGTATTATATGTAAATAATAATTAATATTACCAAGTGTACTACTCATTTCATGTTACGAAACAAACAAACCGCTTCAACACCATATCCAACGACGTATGTATTTCCTCCACATTAAAGGTCTGCATTGCCAAAATGTCTCCAAAGCGATAACGAAGACTCGACATATCCTAAGCAGTTTATTCACCCTTCTCATATAATAGGGTGTAGATGTTCCAGTAATATCCGGTATAACAGCGGTCAAGGGAACCATTTATTATTATAGCAAGTATTCTAGAGCATGAATGAAGCGTTAGAATATGTTGCGTTGTGTAGGTCGATGACCGGGATAGTGGCATGTCTTATCTATGATATTGTAAAACCTTTCACTTTGGATTCCTTTTTAGAAAACATAAAGGGAAAAGTTTTTTCTGTGAGGGTAAAAAATTAACCAGTGACAGTAAGCGGATATTCTACGAACAGAAATGGTCAGGTCGTGTTAATATTTTTGAAGTAGCGTCAATTAATACAATTCAGCGTCATCTGAGCTGTTATTCTTCATCACAACCAATAAGTTGCTACTGCTAATGAATAGGTCAAAAACTACGGTTTTAGTTTACTTACGGAGGGAGATGTTACGGTGTGTTGTTTGCTAAGAGTTCTAATGTCAACTGATTTTGTGATAATTGTGGAGTGTCTTTACTGGTTTCAATGTAGGTAAATGGGTCGATTGGAGTTAGTAAGTTGTGTATTCTATCTCATCATCTTCATATCAGCCGAAAGACGTCCACTGCTGGACATAAGCCTCACACAATGCTCTCCATATACCCGACCGATCCTGAGCCACCCACATCCATTCGCTACCTGCGATCCCAATAAAACTGTCAGTCCACCTTGCGGGATGCCTACATTTGCTATATTCTATCTTGCTTTGCTATATTCTACCTCTATATATAAAATTCTTGCGTTACTGACGTAGTGGTGCACTAAGCAGGGATTTTCTGAAATTACCACGGGAACGGATAGAAAAGGTTTTATTAAAAAAAATGTTGGGCGTAGCTGCCGGCCATCCTCTATTTATTATTTTAAGCTAAAGTATTGTGAATGACGGGACGAGACGTATAATCTCCTTTAGTGGCTTATTAACTTCTCTTTTTTTCGTTTACAGTTTGAGATCTTTTTTTTCTTTCCTATAATAATTTATAAAATTTTTTATTTATAGATTTTTTTTTGATCCCCGAAGGGGTAGGCAGAGGTGTAATATTACACCCACATTTCGCCGTGAATTTTTAGGTCCCACGTAATAGGGGGCGAGCCTATAATTATAGTTGTTCATATACTCTTTTTCTTTTCTATAATTTGCCGACCGTTCTCTACACTATATTTTACTTTTTTCACTCACAGAGTTTATTTAATTGGTCACTTTCTCTTCTTGCCATAGTTCTTTCCTCGTCATGTTCAGCCTCATTAATAAGTTTTCTTGTCCTTGATTTTGTAACGTTAAGATAGCTTGAGATGCTTATCGATACGAAGTTAACAACTAAGTTAATTTTAATTTAATAACAGTATTCGAACAAAGATTAAAAGGTGATCTAAATTCCAGCAGAATCTAATTTTGACTTAGCTCCTAAGTTTACGAAGTATTTGCTTTTTGAATGTTCACGGTGTGCCAAAAATAGAAGGAAAAGTCTTGCAAAAGTCCCTATTAAACTATCAGACCATTAACGTTCGTTCTATACCTATGTGTGTCTTCATGAACGAAAGGAAAATAATTGCAAGGTTGCTTTTTGCACAACACAGTGCCAAAAAAATTCTCCGCTTCACTTCAACCATAAATATTACCCGTATTTTTTGGAGTTAACTTTAAAATCGTGAAGGCTTCGTATACCAAATTGTTGACTGCCTGACAGGAATTAATTAAAAGCTGCAGCACAAACTATCACTACATACTTATGTTTATTAAAATGGTAAAATTTAAATGAAGTCCTTATCTCGACTCATTATTCTCTCATCTGATGCTGGTACATTGATAATTTTAATGCAAATTACGTTTTCGAAAAGATTGATTATTGAGAGGCTATATTGGCAATACTTTTGTTATTTTATGCAATTTGTGGATCCATAAATTACAGCCAACGAGAGCACGTTGATGCTAGCCACCACGACCTAATCACGAGACCTCTTTTCCCAGGCAGGGCACTCCGCCAATGAATCAAGAAGGCACCTGGTGTCCTTAAAAAGACCGTGCTAGTAGCCACGGTGATGACAGCCGGCAATATTGTCTTGGCTAATCCAATGCAAGAACAAACCCAAGTAACCATGGCTCAATCGAAAGGTGAGCCACCTCAGCCACTCACAAGTTAAGAAACTAGTCATATCGCCAGTTCGTGTCGTCACGGGTCAGGACCAACTTGCCGTAATATTCGAGTTATCTCGAGTGCTCCTTTTGAAGCAAACGAGAGTTATCAATTTATGAAATATGCTAGACATCATTCATAGTAATATGTTGTTATAACTTTTTAGTGGAGTCGCGACCAAGTAGCGGACGACGTAGCAGAGTTAGGCCTCCCGCAAGGTGAACCGAAGATCTGGTTGAGATCGCGGGAAGCGGTTTGATGTTTGCGGCTCAAAATTGGCCTGTGTGGAGAGCGGATATCTCTGTGCTGACATGACGATAATTTTATAGTGGACTATTTTGTCAAACAGACAAAGATTTTTCAAGACAAGGATTTTTCAAGTTTTTTTTGTAAGTTGGACTAATAAGCAAGATACACATGCATTCTATGTCAAATTGTAATCTTCTTTGAGGGCAAGTAACCGGACCTATGCCTTGCAAATAATGTATTTCTGAATAAAACATTTTTTTGCAGATGCCCAATATTCAGATGAGTTGGAATTTAAAACAATGAACGGAACTCAGCATAGGACCAAACATCGCTACGACCTTTTCATGATATTTCTAGCGAATACGAACACTCTAATCGATGCTCTTCAAAAATATATTCTTCAAGAAGGTCGCATATGCTACTGCATTTATCCCTTTGCTAAATACTTGCCAGAACACTCGATAGAATGCTCGCTCAAAAACACTCTCACTTCTTTTTCTGTAATGTACCTACCTTATATTGGCAAGAATGCTCATTGCAAGTGAATACTTAAGTCTATGCATCTTTGTTTGAAATAGATATATTGTGTATGATAGTTAGTATAAAACGAGAATATCAGTTTAATAACATTAATTGTTATCTACGGTAATTATTTTTTGAGACTGGACACATTTGTAAGAACTGACAAGAAGTCATTCTTCCTGTTTGGAACTCGCCTGTTGAAAATCACATTGTAAAACCAGCTACGCGAAGAGAATTTTGTAGAACCTTGTAAAACTGCCGCTTTTTGATTTGTCCGACACGGTTCAGTCAGCCCTTGATGGTAACCTTTTGATATTATATTGGAACTATTGACATTTTGTAAAATTGTGAATTGTGTGACATCGTGCCTCGTGCCTTGAAGACATCACGTTTGGAGCATAGCAGCTAAGTGGATATATCATTCAATCTATCGTGGCCACTTTAGTTTTGTGTGTATATCTAGCTTGGCTCCAGGACCGACACCAGTGAAGATACAGGTAACTGTACATATTGTATTTGATTTTTAGCGCTGAGTAACTCAGTCAATATATGTTCTGACATAATATGTCAGAACATATATTGACTGAGAGTCTGCTCTTGGTCAAGTGGATGAAAACAATTCCCACCAGTCTAGAGTAACTCTAGATCATATTTTCAGGCGCCACCTGGCCAACGGTCCAATATAGAAATTAAATTATTGCTACTGCTACATATGCCCACAGTTTCAAGCCGCTCCATTGCTTTCTACATATGTAATGCCTTTCGTTGAATCAATAAAATAGTTGGTAATCATGCATAGCAGCACCCACCATTAAAGTACAGGCAAGTTCCTGGAAGCAGTCGTAAACAAATCAACTTGTAAATGTTTTTTGCACTTATTCAATATTTATACAAACGTATTTTAGATACCTACTTCTTCACTAACGAGGACTAAAAACGAGTTATTAGATTCAGAAAAAATACTTAACCAAATTATATCCAATGCAGCAGCAGACGAACTTAAAATGAGAGTAGTCTTGAGGTCTGACACTTTAGTTGTTTTGTTAGAAAGTTCTACTTCAATCTACGGATTGACTTTTATATCACGCCTAGCCACCAGATTTTCCGATATAAAAGTGCCTACCCATGACTTTTTTACGGTATATATCTTTGTGTACCTACACAACACAACGTATGACGTAAAGTCAACTACAGAGGTACTTCTTACATTTTAAAGTTCATTCTGTCTCTGATAAGTGTATTATTAAAATCACCCGCGAGCTGTTTGTTTTTATATTCAATCAATTGTTTCAAGACCGTCTGTTTTTGTGGTCATAGTAAAGTACCTTGTGACAAAAACATTTCACCTGGCGCGACAAGCTTTTAAATATATTTTATAATTTGTCAAACAAATATAAAAGATACAATTTTTGGGCTCGTTTGGAAAATAAATTTATTATAATTTGCACAACACGCTGAGGTTAAGGTTGTGTCATTGTCAACTGCTGCAGCACTTGACAATGACACAACTTTAACCTCAGCGCCATTCATACAGTCACTTTTATATTTTATAACTAGATTTTGCCCGCGGAGTCGCTCACGTTAAATTCGGGGTAACACAAAACTCCTTCATCGTTCGATAGTAAGTGGAAGTCCACTACGGAACCCTTCATGAGTGAGTCTGACTCGCAATAGCGAATAGTTTTTATAATGTTTCGTCCTAGGTGTTACTTGTAGCCGATTGCTATTACAAAGCTTTGGTGCAAGATTCCGCATTAAGAGGACTGGTACACCAACGTTCAGTCTCAAGTTGCGTGAAGGTACTCCAGATAATTGTAAGGAGTTCAGAAACTCTATAGGGTACTTGGTCAGTATTCATGAAATTATTATCTTTCGAAATGTGTTCAACAACATCACTTTGCATATAGTCAAATGTTAAAGCCATGGTCCGATATAATTATCTCTATACACACTTTCGTATTTATGAGTAGAGAATATTGGTTCAGCCGGTTTAGCGTGAAATCGGTACATACATACATACACATTTTCGCATTTATACCTTATGGGGATTAGCCAAGGCTGTGACAATAATTATTAGTTTATATAAGTAAGCGGACGATAACAGTGCACCATATGACAATGTATAATGTGACAGTACTGACAGATATACGATAGCACATTCTTGCGCAACACTCAATTATTACAGCGTATGCGTTCTTACTGTCAATAGGAAGTAAGTTTGCCCTACAAACTTCGACCCTCTCTAAAATTCCTCCCTGATTATTTTTTGCAACTAATTATCATGTATCCTATGTGTTTTTTCTGGTTCTCAGCTACCTCCCCAACAATTTTCAGCCAAATCGGTTCAGCCGTTCTTGAGTTATAAATAGTGTAACTAACACGACTTTCTTGTATATAATGTTCACATACCCTTTCTCTATAGCACCTAGAAACATCGCTGACACAGTTCCATACTCCACAAATTGCAAGGCCAAAGTCATTCCCGAAAATACAGCATCAAGGAATATAAGCGATTCGTTCCATCATTCATATCTGGTCGCAACCATCCAACCTGTCATCCATCCCTTCCGAGGTAGGCAGAAAAAATAAGACGCATTTTATCCAGCTGTTGCATATGCCATTTTTCACTATCTGCATAATGCATACGTTAATCAACTCATGCGTTTCTATAGATCGCTGTGGGTTGAACGTACGTTTTAATAAGGGGACAAGTCGACTCGTCCGTAGAATAAAGTCCGATCTGCATGGATCGCAATTTTCAGTAGAGGCTGTAGAAGTTCTTGACTTGTGTAACTCTTTATAAATCTTATAACGAGATACTTAAAATAAAGATTTTTTGGTATATTACTAGACCAGCCCAGCCTAATCAAATGCTCTATAGTATATATTTCTAGTCCTTTTATTGTACGAGATAGTGGGTTACATATCGACCTAGGACGTTTTATGACGGAAAAGCGAGAGTCCGTGGTGAAGATCGCGCGTTGTTTTGCGGAAATGTTCGATTTAAACGACGTTCTATGTCAACAAAGGTTGATTTTTGTTGGATTTTTTTATCCCTCCTTCCTTTGTGATCCGTCCTTTGTGAATAATATAAAACATAAAATTAAATCCTATGTCATTTTTTTTTATAGGAAGGTCTTAAAATAGTTGACAGAACTTTAGGTGGCAAAGACTAGACTTCTTGCATGCATGAGTAATTATAATTTTACTAACTAGACCCGTCGTGTAATAGTCGGAGTAATTATATTTACTAATTTAAAAATAAACAAACTGTTTACGTATGTACTTATATTTATTTCACTTTACGTATATTCGTATATACTTATTTAAGTCATCAATTTGTATGTATAATATAGAACAATTAATAGCCAATAAATGACATATTGTATCACTAAATTGCAACTACGTACCTATCTACACTGGAGCACGGGTTTCACGAGCACTCACAAAGTTATTTTATAAGGACCTACTTAATATAAAATAAAATTATGACTACAAACATCTTTATCATCACCTAAACCTAAAGACATCCACTGCTGGACATGGCTTCCCCAAAGGCTGTCCACACAACTCCAATCATGTGCCGCCTGAATTCCACCGCTTCCTGCGATCTTAACCCAATATCTTCTTCTTTATAATATTATACACGGTGGAAAAAGACCGATCACCAAGCCGAAGTCTACTCGTTTTACACATCTTGCTAAGTCATATTAGCAAAACAATACCTCGGAAATGATTTTTTTAGTAGACACATTTTATAAGCTGCTATGTAAAGTACGCGCGTGCAATTCTCGAGATACTTACCTATACAAGCAAAGGTATCCTATTATAAAGAACAAACTGGCGCGTGAAATGAATGGATTTTGTACCTAATTAAAAATTGTATGTATGGTAACTTTGAGCCTCAATATCTCCTGAAGCAGTAATTTCGAAGGTATGGTGCCGAAGTAAAGAATTTTCGTAAAGGGTCTTTTTACATCTCGTATAAGAATAACAACCATCTTATATCGTTTTTACTTGGTGCACAATATTAACTAAATAATAATAAAATACAACTAAACATTAACAAAATTGCAAATCGAGTACTCATACTCATTTTAGTACTTAGCTAAACTATTCTATCGAATCTTATTAGTCTACTAAGCAGAGCCTGGGTTCTAAGGCATAAAGTCGTGGCTGCCACCCGGATAACGTTGAGACCATTATAATGACACATTTCAGTACTTACTCTACATAAATAACTTAAGCAGCACATGACCATGGTCTTAATATATTTGAAACACACTTTTCATTGCATCATCTATAATGATCTTGTGCCTGTCAAGCCGGCTCCGCCTGCCCTTCCTCTAGAATTATACTTTTATCCTGTCTCACCCATGCATACATATCTCATCTATGCAGTCTAGCAACAACATAACAATATAACCCAAAATGAGTTAAAACAGCATCAGCAGGAACATAGTTTGGCATACTTCAATTTTCTCGCAGTGACTGTCGCTGGCAGCTGTAGTAAATGGCAGACTACTTAATTAAAAGTATGTCTTAATATTTTGTATTATTAGGGCATAATATAATATTGCATGTCGAATGAGCATGTATATATTTACAAAAATACTACATTTATCCATTTTCCAGTAACCATAATACAAATTCTGCTTATTTTGGAATTAGATGATGTTGTGTGTATGTGGTAGAGTATTTTTATCATTATTTATTAGTAGGAAACAGCATCATAGTTAGTACTTAAACTATCTGGGGTAGACCCGTGGTTACACTTCTTACTGTAAGAGCTGTATTAACGATGAATTTGAAAAACTTAATGGATTTCCAAAGAAAACTAACTAGGTAGATTACTGTAGACAACTTTGGTAGACTAAATAGACATACTATCCGGTATTGAGGTATTACAGATTCCTTTCTTTTCTTTGTCACATCACGTTTGTATAGAATTTCTTCCCATAATATATCAAATTCACGACTGGTTCCTTTATACCAGGAGGCAAAGACGATTCAAGCCCGTTTATCCTTCACTCGTTACTAAAATATAAAAATTATTTTGCACAAATAATTTAAACTATTTTAAGACGTTCCGTGAAACAATAAATTTTGCAATAAATTTAACTTATTTCTAATAAAAAATCTTCATAATTAAAGATTTTTTCAATTGAACAACGTCCTAACTGATTCAACATTTTGAGTAACAACGTCCCATCTTAACATTGAACTCACAAATTGTTTCAGAGACTCCGGCGTAAACCGTCCTTTTTTAACTTCAGACGCTTAAAACTTCAATAATGTTCGTAAAAAAACGTCTTAATATTCCATAAGACCTCTGCTTTTTGTTGCTCAATATTGCATAAAAATCGATTACTCTGTGAATACTAATAACGGTAATCGGCTTTTTGCGCCAGAGTTGCGTTTCTGAACAACTCCATCGAAAAACATTCTAAATAATCATCGATCGCTATTAACTATGAACTGAGTTAAAAAGTAATAAATACAACAATCTGTGTTAATTTAGGAACTTAAAGTTGTATATAGTGAAGTAATACTTGTAAAACATCGTCACTTACCAGAATTGAAATATTGATTTGCAAACGCGGTATGTAAGTTTGAAAACGCCGAACTAAGATCAGGTTTTTCTGCATCTACTTGAATCATATTTAGTATTTTGCGTTATCCTGATATCTTTAAAAGTATTCTTTTTTATGAATATATTGAATTTTCTTAAATATCATGTAAATTAAGCACAGAACACGAAAATGCCCCAATTTTCTTCTTCTTCCAAAGAATAACGGCCGGACTGATGATCGATCGCTGAGCTCTCGCCACCCGTACTCCCCGTGCGCCGTCCCTTGTATACATCGTGCGTTGTTGTGCGAAACAAATATCAGATGAGACGTTATTCGATTCTATATCTCCGAAAGTAAATAAGATACGAAAATTCTAAAAACACAGTTTTGTAGAGTTCGTATTTCTTATCCCATTTAGCTATTTAACGCGATTTTGGTCTATAATCACATGGAACTCTATTCTACGGATAGGTCGAAGTGTATTGAATTTATTTTCGCTACGTTTTTGTGGTGTCCTTATTATTTGTAGGTGTCTGATAAATATGAATATGCTGGCAAGTTATTATTTGGAAGACTAAAAAACGTTTTAAAATTTTTATGAATGCCCAATGAACATTAGTTTATACTCAATATGGATTTTCGATTCCAAACATGATTTATTTATTTTATGTCTAGTTGATTGTTAAACTTTTCCAGTTGACAATCATATACTGATTTAAATAAAAGTTCTCTTTACAGTCTTTAACGTAGAGTTATTGTTACAATATAATATTAAATAATGAGATTTCTAGTCCAATGTTTTAACTCTGTGCAGTGACGGTTACCTCCGTAAATCCAGCTGACGTGCGACCTAAATGTACTGCTTTTAGTAAAATCTTTAAGAAGTATGTAGAAAACAAATGTATTGTGCGGTTTCTCTGAAATCTTAGTGCAGCTTAGCACTGAGCGCCGACCCAGTGTAGTAATGAGAAAAGTTTAATTTGTCACCGTCTGATCCACTGGTAACAGTGTTGCATCGATTCACCCCGTGCTAAAGCTCCTTAAGACGTGTCTTGTTAAGTTTAAATAATGTATTATACAGATAAATACTGAAGAACAGGTTCTAAAGGTATGGAAAACTTTTTACATTAAACAGAACATCAGAAACTTAATCTATAGAATATTTGCTTTTATCTGTTTCTAGGAGGGAATATGAGCTCATAGATTACAGAAAACATTCCTTATTGAAAAGCACAATGCACAATTCACGACTGCACTTCCCATCCAGCCAAATATTTCGCTAACGTTCCAAAAGAACAAGAGCGTTGTTCAACAAAAGCTAATTTAAGACATATTACATAACCATTTTATACAAGGCACTCTCTAAAAACCCTTGTTCTAAATGCAAGACTAAAACCTCTTTGTATTGATGACTAAGCTTTAAATGATAATAGTCAGCGGTGCCCAGGCAATTTGTATTGTGTATCGTGTATACACGCCTCTATCTCTTTAGAAATTCACCTTAGTGCCGCGTCATATTTATATTATGTCATTTTGAGGGACCTTTTGTGTGTGTTGGTTTTAAGTAAAAAAAGGCTCTTAAAATGAAATTTTATATGCAAGCTATTTGTACTGTTATATAGCTTACGTAGTGCATGACTTAAGTGATTTTTCTAGACGCTACAGATGAAGGGCTTTTAAATTGCAATTTATATGATACAAAATAATTGTTTAATTATACTGAGTACCTAGGTACATACTAAACCAATTATGTAATCTTTTCGGTTTCGACTGGAACTGATAGTCACGATAGTAACTACAAACAATTGCTACCATACTACAGAAAAACGGCTTTGTAGGTACAAACATATTTTGTTTTTGTGTTAAACAAAAAACGACGCTCTATTTCATACTAATAGCACAGTCTACTAGTACATTGCTGTGCAGAGGGTGTCGGGTTGAAACCATCAGCGCGCACCGCTGTCTTTTCGAAGTTATGTGCGAATTAAATCGTCTATTATCACTTGTCTCGTGCCTTGGAAAACACGTAATGGCGCTAGTCTCGACCATCATGAAGATAAATGAAAGTCGTTATGGAGAGTCCGTACTTTTGAATATACTTAAATTAGGCTATGGTTATATCTGTGGTTTGCGGCTATCAATCGTTAGTCGTTTTGTGGAAAAGTTAAATATCCTGTCAAATCTGGAACCCAATTATTAGAAAACTAATAATACGATCACTCAAATGTTTATTTTTGCGTCAGCTGACTCCCGCAATCTAAAGGCCGCCGTAGTACCGGATAAGTCAGTCATTTATCCCCTAACCAGCAAAGCTTCATATTGTAGATATGCCTAGTCAATATCCTACAAAAGTTTGCCTGTCTAGACATTTCTGGAACGAAAGAGCTTGGAGTCAGTACAAAGCCTATCAGATGACAAATAAAATCAATACCTAAAGTTACATACCGAAGTTTCTCATACTTGTCGACGTAAGTTCAGATGACGATGTGCCGAAAAGGCTTTACCGTGCCAGGAACGGAACGATTTACAGATGCCACGATCGCAATAAAAGGGTGCTGGCACGATATCTCTGTCAAGCCGAAGGCACAATTATACGTAAATGGCTTTATTGGGAGACGTTGTTTTCAGTTTCCGGGTATTGGTTCCGATATTGGGTTAATGGAGGGACAAAGATCATTTGTTGCTTAAAAATAGATAAAATTTTATGGGCATCCTACGTGGGTAACGAGCATGATGCATGGACAATAAGCATAAGCTAACTAAATAGATCTGCAACGTGTAAAGTGAATGTATTTAAGAATTAATAGATAATTTTTATTTATTTGTTAAAGCTTCATGGCCGAATTATATTTTTGCCATGTGTATATTATGTATCATGTCAAGTTAAAAGAGAAAAATAGGTGTTTGGCCTGTGACGGTACTGCATGTTATGGCTGTATAAACGCTAAATTCAATATCCGATCTATGTATGGCTTTGGAGATTTTAGATGCAAGATTGTCATTTTTGTATGGGGCTTATATCAAATATGTATCTCACTCCAAATCCATGGATAGATCCAATATTGAAACCGGCCGTAAATAAGTGGCATGTGTCTCTATTTTGAGTACGAATTTAATCAACTTAAATCACACTTGATTGACACTATGAGGTATATTTTTTTAAGAAACTCTTTCATATTAATAAATAAGGGTAGGTATATTTTTAGTATATTGCAATCAAGGTCTTCTCACTTAGTATTAAATACTTCATATAAGCGTTGTGGCGTGAAATTATAACGCGGCGCGTATTACTCATGCTGACAAGAAACGTTCCAACATTTTACATATACATCGCGGTGTAGTTGCAAAATAGTAGACAAGATATATCATGTGCGAAATTCCTTACTTATATAGTACAGTTTATATCCTGTGACGTAAGCACAGCTTCCCTTTGATGCAGACACCGGTAGATGAGTAGAGGCGTCATTAGACTAATCTACTGACATAGATTAAAACAGTGTAGGTAAAATACTTGGAGTGTAGGTAACGTTAGTAGTAGTAAATTGTTAGCTAGAGTATTTGTGTTTCAAAGGAGAGTTTTTGGTGGATCGAAATATTTCGTGGATTATTTGATAAAGCTTCTGTGATGTTGAAGTTTTTAATATGCTGTTGTATCAAATGTGCTCTATAAAGGACATAGTTTGAATATTAAAGACGATATTAGGTTTGCTAGTCGGGAAACTTGCTTCTCATTAAGTCACTTGTCTCGTTGTTTTATCAAGGAATAAAGTAAAAAAGTAAAATAAAGTTTTATCAAGGAAATAGAGTAAAACCCGTTAGTAAAATTATATGATATAAACAAAACGCGAAACTTAAAGAACATATTGCAGTGTATAGGAATTTAAACTTTCATTACTTTTTCATAAATGGTCATTTATACTTATTTTAAATTGTCTTTCGGGATATATACCACGTACCTTTGTTTGGAGTAACCGATATTTCGGCACTGTTGCAAGCGCCATGTTCACGGACGTACTGATGATATTGCGGGTGGATGAATGTTACGAGCAAGTATAGCGGTCTACCCGCTTTCTTACTCGTTTTTTGCGTTCAACACCACTAGCACTGTTATCACTATCGTACTGTACCCGATCACGACATACTACACTCACTACGTCAGCTCGCAGTTTGACTTTGTTCTTTTCACGGGTTTAACATAGACGTACCACTGGATGCCAGATACTCGACAGTTGAAACCCATCCTCTCTATTGAATTTTTTGCACTTTTTAATTTCAATAGCCTCCCTAACCATTCGAGGTATGCAGTGGCGTTCTGTCGAAAGCACCTGAGGGTTATGTAACTCAATCCAGTGGTCGGTACCCGAGTCTAAGAGGTGTTGAGGTATGGCTGACTCGTGTGGTTCATTATTTTTGACTGCCCTGATGTGTTCCTTTATCCGGCAAGATTTTCTCTTATCTTATTATTATCTTTTGATAAATCGGTTAGTCGGTGCGGTGAAAACCTACTATATTATTGTAAGAATTAAATCTACTAGGCTGACAAGTGTACTCGGGCTCTAAGGCGAATGATTTTTATTACGCAATCGAATCAGCGAAAAATAAACCGTCATAATTTCTTCTTCTTCTTCGTGTGAGTGTGTGGCCAACTCTAGTGTCAGAGTTTTTAGACCGCCCGAAAGACTCCGACACGGCCTAACGATTCTTATCTTGAGACAAGAACCGGGACCGACAGCTTTTTTTATGCACTGTCTTAAATTATTCTCATAGATTAGAATGAATAATAATGCGTGTTACTTTAAAGATCTGGCTATTACGATTACAAAGGAGCTTTATAATAGAGACAGAATTACTTTCGAGTTTGTCCACTCTTACAACAGTGCCTAGAATCTAGATAAAATTATACCATCAGAGAAAATAAAAACGTATTATGCAATCATTTAGTAATAATGGAAACATGCAACAGATTTTTTACTGCAGATGAAATGGGTACTTTCTAAAGCTTATTATAAAAAAAACAAACAACCTTGCTGCTAATTGTTCATAATACAGCAACATATATAATAACTAGTTTTGAATAGCTAGCTACAGAATTACTGTTTACAGGTTCAGACTAACTCACGTTAGTCAGATCCAAATCACATTACTAAGCCAGAATACTTATTTAATTTAACATTCAAATCAATACAACGCATAACCTTCGGATATACTTGAATCTATAACCTTACGAGTTTCAGTTTACTACTAGAAATACTTTTAGAATTGTTATTTTCTTTTACCATGTCCAAAGTCAGGCCAAATTGAAATTTGAAAAGAAAATATCAAGTTACGAAAACTTGTTTATAAAAATGTCAGTATTCATTAGGGGAGCTCATAGCCAAGATGACAAGAGAACAAATGGGATAGTATAAAAAAAAAAAAAAATGTTCGGTAATATTTGCCTTAGGTACTGATTTTTGGTCCCCTACTATGACTTGGTTTATGATTATGAAATATTTGAGGATTTATGAATCAGGCGTTTTTCCAATTAAAAAAAAAGAGGGGAGATGACGGTAAGTTGCTGTATGTTTTTATTAGATTTTCTGCACAAATAATTTTAATTAACACAATTAAAATATTAAAGGCTATCTAAAATTAATTTCATTCGATTGTTTTACCGCCGGTTAACAATTATTGGTTCAATTTAAATCAAATATATTAATTAATGGGATGACAATAAACCCGATAAGCTTAAGGCATTGGATTGATTTAAACTTATATTTTCAATAATTAATTATTTAATTCTGTATATTATTGATTAATCTTAGTTTGTAGCCTGCGTGGCGTAATTATAATTACATGTTAATCCTGATGTCCTGTAGGCATAAGAAGATCCCCCGCGGTGCTGCCAGGTTGCCGTCCTCCCTTTCCTCTGCGGCAGCTGGGTGTTTTGGTGGCGGAGCCCAACACCTTCATCCGCCGCCAAGGGGGTTTTGTTCGGGTCCCGCTTGACCATCTGGCGGGTCAATACCCGTTGGGGGTTAGCGACGAATGCTTCGGCGATACCCGACCCTCCGACACATAGGTACATGAGGAACACGGGTTGGTTTTTAGTCAGTAAGAGTCTGACAGTCCCCTTCACCCTTCCCCCAGGGCGGATGGACTCCATGAGGATTTTCCAACCTGACACCAAAAAAAGGCATAGGAACAATGAATTTCATGAATAACTTCTGCAATGCATCAAGTTTCTTATCGTTATCGTAAAGCTTCAAGTTGCTTTTCCTGATCCACATTAACTAAGTGATTATACTAAAAATGCTGATTACATCTTGTAATAAAATAAATAAAAGAAAAATTTACAGTTATTCCCTGACATAAAACTAGCATCGTATAAACAAGATATCGACAATATTGCTAAGCAAAGCTATCTGATAATTTATGTATGAAAATACAGACACACTCATAATAAGAGATAGCGATATGTAACAAAACCTTTTTGTCTGAGTATTTTTATTCAAAGCAAGTGGATTGGAACGAGATCTGAAGATGTGTTCAATATTCAGTATTTGTTCGATACAGCGGAGGCCTAAACATCGTTTTTGATTTATGAAATTGATATACACTTCAATCAATACTTATATCGCGCGACATACGAAACAAATATTTTTCGTATGCCACGATATAGAAAGTGAAATGTAGTAGTTCGCTTTATTATTTTGTCTATATTGTTCAAAGCAACTTGTTTAATTGCGCTGGATTTATAAGAGAGTTTGTTATTTGATATAAATTATATAAAATATTCATAATTTGGTCATTTGCATTGGGATTACATTCGAAATAAAAAGTACCTACTTATGCGCAACTAACTTTTTAGCTGATTTGTAAATCTATCGCATCCAATGTTATGATCTTTAAAATATTATATATAACATTTTTCAGGTGTGTTGCCAGTATCGCAGTAGACTTCAAAAGTAATAATAATAATGGCTCCAAAGAACCTCATCATACAAAATGTGCGCGGTAAGAAAATATTCAGTGTGGCCACAAATAATCTCAAGGCTCGAAACAATAATTTGTGAGGCACCTGATTTTGTTGTAATGTGTAGGGATCGAACCATGACACTTACAGCCATTTTAAATATTCGAACCATGCATGGATTTTGAGATTCGAGATTCGTGTTTGACATATTTTGTATGGAGCTTATGTCAAAAACGAATCTAAAATCTACAGATCTATCAATAGATCGAATATTGAATTGTGTAGTTTAACCACGACGCCATCTGTGCGGTCTATAATAACTGTACTTTCTGCAGAAGTTTTTACAAAAACTAAATTTTTAATTAATTTATGCGTCACATAAAAAGCGTGCTAAATCACAAAATCTTTATTTTCTTTTATTAAAATTTGCGAAATGAGAAACTTTCGTAAAATGTATCTCCAGCAATATCATTGCGGATTTTTGCAGTTCTATTACGGGGCATTACCCTCCCACAAAGACTGGTAAGTTCTGGCAGATAATCATCATAACTATGGCTAATTTGAGTAGTTTTGTTCGTAATTGTAATGCTGATAACTGCGTGGTTAGCAGTAATATGTAAGTATGAAAGTTTCCTTTCTTCCTCGTAGTATGTGGACAGATGATAATTTTTCGTCTCCGCTTATTGCTTGCTCGTGGTACATTGTAAATGTACGTTGTTAAATGTAAATTAATAGAAAGATGAGAATTAGATTTTATTTATTATTTGAATGCATAGTTGTGCGCACTGTTGAGTCTAAGTCAAATTTGTTTTAGCAATGTAGGACTACTGTTATATACATTACAAGTTTACAAAAGTCTTATTCACTAATGGTTTAGCCAGGTCCTGGATCTGTGCCGTCTGCGACTGATGTCAGCTTAGAAGGATTTCCAGCCTTCGAGTATTATTGGGTATTCATATTTTCTGAAATATCTATTAAAATATTGTTAACCCTGTGTATAAATGAACATGGGTTACGACTCACTATAAGGATGCTTAAGTCTCAATCTATCACGCTGGTCTAGTGCGTGTTGGTAGAGAACATGTGTCTTCCTAAAATATTATGGAGAACTTTTAGATATGAGATTTCATCATCATAATGGAAACATCGAATACGTATAAATAAAATTCCACAAGAAAATATAATCTAAATTCAGCCATCTGCCAGATATTCTGTGCGCTGAGCGAGGTCGACAAGAATGTGTATCGTTAGAGTACAGCATTAGATCCGCTGTGAGCCCCAAATAGTTGGGATCACGCAAACGACGTCGATTCACACGGGTCCGGTGGAAGCCTGCACACAAATGATCATACACTCTTTTCATTTCTACACCAGATATAGTATGAACATCTTTAAAACTGCCGTGAAATATGTCCTTTTGATGCTTTTGCCGTGAAATATGTCCTTTTGATTGGGTTGGACGTTTAGTTGATATATTGAAAACGAAATTATGGTTGGTTTTAAAATGTAAGGAGGTCTGTGTATTATTGAGATTTTAATCATAAGGCGTTAGATGACACGTGGGTATATACCACGGGGCACGTTTCGGGTTTCGCGCTTGGGCTACCAGTATAAAATACCCAAAATCCTGTATGCGTAGACTACCAATAGGGACGGAGGAAATGTATTTAGAACCTAGTGATAAATAACAATTATTTATCACTAGGTTCTAAATAAAATTATATAATTTAATAAAATTTACTTTTAAATAAATAAATAATTAAAGACAGTAATTTACAAAAGGAGTTAATAGATACAAATTATTATGCAATAGGTACCTCTACCTTATATTTGTTGTATATTATAAGACCGAATCGATGATACATGTTTATCTACTATAGTATTTATGTATATTGCATGAAAACAATTGTTGTCCAAATACAAATTGATCAATACACCATCAAATATTTTTCTTTTTCAGTCTGTCCATCCTAAGGTTTCTTGGAAGACATAGCACTTTCTGATAAGGCTTCCCTTGTGCGTTTCTTGCTGTATACATGTTAGTGATGTATCTGATTTATACCAATAACTGTATTTGCACAACACAGTACCTACTATAAAAATACAAATATTCAGATATCTGTTTAAATTTGCCTATTACTGTCGGCCCTGTGAAATATGAATCATCATAGTCTTCCCTGAACATCAATTCCCATTTATGGCTACCAAAAAGGCTTTTTCGAGCTCAGTAAGCACTTAGGACGTATTCTCTCTGGAGCATATATAATTCACGTGGCCTAACCATAACTGACGCTAGGTAATCGGATTGTCGGTACCATTCTCTATAGCTGTGTGATATTAATTATTCATTATAAGATTCATTTAGTCAGGCTCTGTGATGGCAACTGTTCATTTCATACGGCGACGACTGGTTATTTCCGATCGAAACATATTCGGAACATAGATATCGTTGTTCGGATAACCCAGAGGGTTTCGAATTCAAACCGCTGGTGAGCACCATGATTAATTATTGCTTACTAAACGTTGAAGGAAAGCATGCTTAAGAATATTTGCATTTGAAAGTTTGAGAGTATTGCTTAAGGAGCTCGAAAGACATGAAGAGCACACACTTTGTCAGCGTGGTGGACTGTAGCCGAATCGTTTTTATTGAGGAGAGGCTTGTGTCCAGCCGAGTAGTAGTTTTATTTATTGTTAAGTCTCCAGTAGTACCTACCTAAACATAATTAGGTCATTTAGGTCGAGAATGATAATTATAATATCGGCCTTGCTGATTTGTGTGCACAAGCCTACAAAACTGCTGTTTGGACAAAATACTGTATCAATTTCTTTGTATCTTAAACTGTTTGCAAGAACATAGTACGAAACAATTCGTCTTAATATTATCGTTCATAAATAGTTCATTCGTGTATCATAACAGAAAGCACTGCAGCAAATCATAGACAATCTCTTGCTAGTATTTATTGCCTAGATTTGTACGAGGGACTATTTCGACGTATATTTAGATACTTTCTTCAAGATATGGCGTCGTGAGAGTGTGGAAATCTGTTTTTATCTGACGTAGGACGTGTACACAAGGGAATGTGTAACATTTACAACTATTACAATCCTTTAACTACTTATATTAATTAGATTTGTAGTTTAAAAATAAAACATGCTAGCTGAACCCGCGTAATTTGGGGCAATTTTACCGCACCTGTGGCTCATAGCGTGATGGCCTATCCAAACCAAAACTCAAATTGAACCAGTCGTTCCTGAGATTAGAGCATTTTAAGCAAACAAACAAAATTATCAGCTTTATAATATTAATATAAATAAAATATTCGTAGCTACCCAACGAGGTGACAAATTGGCAGTGCTAATTTACCTGGGGGATTAGTACGAGTTTACCCAAAATAAGACTTACGTCGATTCGATAATCGTTCTGTGCTCGCTCGACTCACTCCGAGTTCTGAAACTATCTGACCTTAAAGTGCACCAATCGTCGCACCATATGCCGATTTAATTAAGGCGAGTCGTAAGCTGGTTAAACTCGTGCTAACTTCATGATGGTATATTTTAAACGATAAAACAGTTTAAACGGTGCCTGGTGTAGGCGTATAGCTAACAGGGAGTTATAGCCTAGTGCCAAGAGGACCTCGGGTTCAAACGAAAGGCGCGAACCAGTGACTTCCGAAGTTACATGCTTATTACATAGTTTATTATAGCTTTTAAATTTAATTCATTTAAAATCAAATTTGTAACTGTTGATTCTAATATTGTAATATTCTACCACATTCACACAACACCATCTAGCCCCAAACTAAGCAGAAGCTTGTACTATGGGTACTAGACAATGGATAAACATACTTATATACTCTTTTTTTGTAAATACATACATATTATACATAGAAACACCCAGACGAATACAAACATCCATGTTCATGCACACAAATGTTTGACTTGAGCGGGAATCGAACTCGCGACCTTCGGCGTGGCAGTCGTTTACACTCTCGCAACGCCACCGGGTCGTCCTGATTCTCATTAAAATTGAATTTTATTCACATATGTGGCCCGAAATTAATTTAATTCCTTTTTTATTTTCTTAACAGCACATGCTATCTTGTGTTCCAGGACTTTGAAAATGTCGAGACTTTGCAAATCCTACTCCTAACTGTCTGTAAGCTGGAGCTGGAGTAATCAGGAGTCCTCTGAAGTACTTTTGCATAAAAATCCAAGGACCTTATCTGGAAAATTGTTCAGGATTTATATAATCTACACATTCTTTTTTCCACTTTATATTCGAATGTAATTTATTGTGGTTTTATATTAATATCTAAGCTCTTGTCGCTGGATCTTCTTCCATGACTGCGCCCTTACATTACAGTCGGTACCTATAGAGATTTTCTCTAGTACAAAAACGGTTACATCTCTAGCTTACAATTCTCGTGTGCGAAGTGCTCGTTTACTAGTGACATATTGCATCGTACGCCAATAAAATATTTGTCTTTATTAATTTATCATAATCACCGTTCATTTGTAGTTGTTATCTTATACTTAAACGCATTGTTATAAAGTTAGGTACCATCAGATCCCCCCCGTGGGATCTCCACCTTGTCGTGGTGGGGGGCTCAGTAACCGTGGATTGGTCAACCACGGTGAAGCTAAGAGGGATCCAGGAGGGGACGCTCCGCGTGGGCTTGGAGGGGCTTGCGCAGGATGCGTCCAACGGTGCGGGTGCGGGGGACAGTTCTGTCTGTCCCTCGCAGTCGGGTGCGGTCGCGGGAGGAGAGGCGTGTCGGTGTTGCGTTGCCGCGCGCCCTATCTCCCGCGACCAAATAGGGGGCGCACCATTCCATTGCGTCGCGGTGGGGCCGCAGAGGAAGAGGAGATGCGGTGTTGCGTTGCCGTCCTCCCTATCCTCTGCGGCCGCTGGGCGTTTTGGCGGCGGAGTCCAACACCTTAATCCGTCGCCAAGGGGGTTTTGTTTGGGGCCCGCCTGGCCATCTGGCGGACTAATACCCGTCGGAGGGTGGCGACGAGTGCTTTGGTGATGCCCCACCCTCCGACACACGGGTACATGGCGGATGTCGAGGTGGTTTTTAGTGGAAACACCACATACTCCGGCTCTTATTTCCCCCAAGAGTCGGAGATCCGAAGGGATTTTCCACCTCGTAAAACAAAAAAAAAAGGTACCATCAGATAAATTATTATAAATAATCTAATGGAACATAATATTAGACGTTTGTGAATGTAGTAGCAGTTAAATGAAATATTTTATTGCCATAAAACTTACAAAATTTTAATACAAGATTATACTAAAATGTGTCCAAAAAGGTCTTTCAGTGCCATTTTGTTCGCGACAGACATTAAAAACTATGACAGTGAATAGTGTATTCGAAACCGCGAGTGAAAATCGTTTAAAATCAGTGCTATCCAATCGTGCGGTACACCGGGTTCGGTTCCCGGACGCGTCAAAGTGATAAAATAACGCTAGAATAGTGAAAATAAGCTAATCATCAATAAGAAGTGTTACACAGTGCTTGAACATTAGTTTTAAACTTGTGCTAACTGTAGGGACCTAGATATCGATCATAAATAGTGTTATCAGTTGTAATAGATAAGAACAAATAGTTGATAAACAGCTGTTTTGTTTACATAGTCGTTTTATAGTTTTATAAGTGTTTTTTAGCTTCGTATAGGCTTGAAATCATGTCTAGATACTTTCTTAATGCTAGTTATTACCTTATATAGTTAAAATAAACATAATAACAAACATTTGCATGCTTATCATAAACTTTGTTTATGTACGATAGTGTTTACTTAAGAAAATCTGTATTTTTACTTATGCATCGTAGGTTTTCCTGTAATAACTTAGAATTGAATAAAGATATTTTCATGGTGTTTGTTCTAATAGATGCCCCATATAGTTGCACACAACGGCCTACCAAAATTACAAATATAGCTATAGTATTTAATAGTTTTTTAATAGAAAATATACTGGGCGGGCCCTTGTGTGACGACATTTTTCAACAGTTTTTCTAGAATAGCTTAGTGACGCAAGCAGTTAGGTTTAGGTATTGTATACCAATAGATAGAACTTTTTGAGACCTACTTAGCTATGTATAGAACATATATACATGTATGATAGTACCTAAGATAAATACACATTTGTATCTTATCGAAAATAAATATTCTCTGTGCACGTGTTCGGTGCGGTGGTCGTCGTTAAGGTAAAGTTTCGAGTACCTAAGCGACCATGTATTCGGCCAGTTCGTTGGCGTCCCAACCACCATCTTGTGACCAAGTAACCATACGTAACCACCAAGCACCGAACACCTATGAAGATGTTTTAATTTTGAAGCCCGAATAGATCGAAGCCATACAGTCCACACATATAGAAGAACACACATCGTCGTAGGAACATTAGCCAGTCACACACCACCAGCGCACTGTGGTGGACCAGCTAAGGTTCCATTCCTGGCATCCGTTACACATTTAGTGTCTAAGCTCGTCAATCAGACGCAAATATTAACCTAAAGCAGGTAAACCATTTATCCAACCAATGACGCTACACCCAACGCTATTCATCAAACTAAATCCAATGAAAACGAACCACGGGCATCGTTCTCAATTCCTGAACTTTTAAAAAAGCAAAAGCCGCGGCAATCGGCTTCCAAACACTTCATTTTCGATTTAACGTCAATTGGAGTTTCTGAACGTCCATTACTATGTATCCATAAATACCGGATTTCGAAGAAATCGTTTGGTCCGAGATGTCCAGTAATGTATGTTGTGCGATGGATAAAAGTCGGATGCTGCTTTACAGAACGCGTTAAAAAGGGTATTACTTTAATTGATGGACTGAAGCTATGATTTTTTGTAATGATTTATTTTATATTTGCGGCAAAATTGTAAGTTCTTTATGTTTGCTATGATTGATCGAGCTGTTAAGTTAGTGTTGAAAATCAAGTAGAGAGTAGATTAGGATATTTTCTATTTTCTCTGATTAGCAAGTGACTCGATTAAATTGCCTATTTGAAACGTGGTGCCATGGGGAACACAAGCGTGGGCATTTATGAGCCAATTCAAAAATACCACTCGTACGCAAATAAAATATTTCTGTCTGTATTAATTTATCATCATCAATGTTCATTTGTAGTTGTTATCTTATATTTAAACGCATTGTAATAAAGTTAGGTTAGTTTGTATATTTAGAAAGCCTACTTTTTGTATGTTATCCAACAGATTGTGAAAATAAAAAGCACCTCAAATTACGTAAGCACTACTCCTTTTGCACAAAATAATCCTCTCCAAAAAGTGGTATAACAGCCTGCTGAGTTGTTTGCAACTATCGGTAAATATGAAGTATGTACATAGTACAGTAACGAAACGGTGTGTGCACACAACCCAGCAGAGTTGATATGAGTGCTGTTATGAGATCCGAACGAACTTAGCAAAAGTTGCGATGAGAGATAGACGTGGTATTTATATCTTCTATGCTATATATATCATTATATATATATCAGTCAATCAAAGTTTAGCTAAGGACGCTATATTGTACGACACAGATTTTATAGAACGTTACAGTATCATTTGATCGTCATTGATTTAGAAGAAAAGATCGTTCGATATTTTCTAATGAAGCGATAAAATTATGAAACGCTAAACCACAGGGTTATTTTCCTCAATATATGTACGTAATTATCTTCTTAATATATAAAATCCTTGCGTTACTGACTGACTGACAGACACGTTACAGCCAAAACTTCTGGTCGCAAGAAGATGATATTTAGCATGTATGTTCCTTGAGGAGTGTAGGGTAGCACTAAGAGAGGATTTTTCGAAATTCTTCCCCTAAGGGGGTAAAACAGGGGGTCAAAATTTGTATGAATTTTTTTATTCCTTCGATAGATTGACTTCAGACTTTGTATATTGGTTCCTCAAACGACGATAGTGAACATTAATTATTATTTTTCTGGAAATTTCTTCCGTAGGTTTATGAACCGCCATGGCTATTATATAATTTCGCACATCTATGTACATCTTTGTCATAAAGACGCCTGAGCTCGCCACCGTCTTATTACGTAGCATGTAAAGGCTTTCGCATTATTTACATTTACACCTTATTTTTATTTTCGGCTCTCATTTTCATTTTGTGCCTTTTATTCATGTGTCAGTCATAAGTCTGTTTTGCGATATTCTGGGTGAGGAAACAATTTTTTTTGCTAAATTATGATAGAACCTAATTCCATTGTCTAGAGCCTGTGTTTATTTTTGATATGATATGTCTGTTTTCTATATTAATGTACGTCATCATTTTAACTACCTATACATCTATCATGATATAACTGGGCTTCAAATAACTCTCTCCTACTAAATCCGAATATGTCCAAATTTATGATCCTGGGTTCCAAGTAACAAATAAAAAAAAAAATGGTGCTTTGAACCCGCAGATTAGAATTAATGGAGCTCGTATAGAGCGTGTGCTGGAGGCACGAAACCTAGGATTAATTATGGACGAATAGCCGAGGTACAAACGACACATAGCAGACGTGGTCCGTAACTGTTTCTAGCGTCCCAAATTATTGTATTAATTACGAAATTATATAAGTACGGACCTTCGTATACAGCTTTGTGACTCGCTTGTTTTGTCCAAGTTCAATTATCTTGACGTGGTGTATGAACCTAGACTACTGGCCAAGACTGCTAGTTTGATTCAAAGAGTGCAGAATGCGTCTCTGCGTTATTGTTATAATATTCCTAAGATATCTCACGTTACTCCATTTTTAAACACAGGAAATATTTTAAAAATGCATTAGCGACGGGAGTTGCATCTAGCCGCACTCATGTTCGGGATTATTAAGTTCAGACAGCCAGGATACTTATACGACAAATAGAATTGGATGGAAAGAGACAAGAAATATAGTAGCAGAGATGTATCTATACCGTTACGTTATACCTCGACATAGAACCACAGCATTTAGGGGCGGTTTCCGCTATAATGCAACAAAATGCTGGAATAATTTGCCACCACCGATTCAAAATCTGAAAAATGTGATTATTTTAAGTCTAAACTTGAGGAAGTTTTGCTAATTCGACAAAAATCCAGCATTTTCTAAATAGCTTCATCTTCAATTCGGTACATGGCCGCCACTCCAGAGCCTATAATTAAAGTAAATAGTTTACTTATGTATACTGACTTTTATTATTCGTTATAGCTGTGTCATTTATATATACCTATATATATACCTATTTTACCCTTATAGATACATACATAGACTAATGATTGGTCTCGCTCTGCGTATAGCGAAGCGATACCAATCATTTGTCTAAGCAAGCACCCTTATAGATACATATTTGTTTTATCTATAAATATAAAAGAAAGTCGTGTTAGTTACACTATTTATAACTCAAGAACGGCCGACCCGCTTTAGCTGAAAATTGGTGGGTAGGTAGCTCAAAACCACGAAAAACACATAGGAAACAATAAAATGCAAAAAAAAATCTGGGAGGGATTTTAGAGAGGGTCGAAGTTTGTAGGGACAAACCTCCTAACTATATTGACAGTAATAACGCATGCGCTGTTATAATTGAGTTGCTGCGCATGTGCTATATCTGTCAGTACTGTCACATTATACATTGACATAATTATGATGCACTGTCATTGCTTCGTTCGCTTTTAAGGTTCGCTTACTTAATGAAACTAATAATAATTATTGTAACAGCCTTGGCTAATCGCAACTAATATTTGGTACTAGCTGTGCCCGCGGCTTCGCCCGCGTGGAAATCAGTATCCCTTAAATATCCCTTTATGTGGCCTTGATAATGTAAAATAACAATGATCGGTTGATGAAACTCACATTAGATATTAGAAAAGTAGTAACCTGTACCTGCCACCTACATTCTTAGCTCTTTCTTTTAATAAATACCTACTATCTGGCTGGATATCATAATTATTAGTTAAAGTGAATCTTTGCACTCAAAAAGGAACACTCGAATAGTAAGTCTACGATGCTCTACTATCTATACTAATATAATAAAGCGGAAGAGTTTGTTTGTTTGTTTGAACGCGCTAATCTCAGGAACTACCGGTTTGATCTGAAAAATTATTTTTGTACTGGGCTATCGTATGCCCAGTTATTCCGGAAGGCTATAGGCTATATAACATAACGCTTCGACCCTTTGGGCCGGGCAAAAGGCTAAAAAGGCTAAAAGATAATGTCGGCTAATCTCAGGAACTAGCAGTCGGATTTAAAAAAATGTTATTGCCTATGATAGCCCAATTATTCCGAAAGGCTATAGGCTATATAAAATTACGCCACATCTTTTAGGGGCCAGACAATAATAATAAAATGGTCAAACGAGAAGGGGGAGGGTTGGGTCAAAGGCAAAAAAAAGGCTAAACGAATAGGATACAATCTATATGGGTATCGTTTTCAAGATTTTCGGGACGCTAATTAATAAAATGAA
This sequence comes from Euclidia mi, assembly GCA_944739405.2. Classification (NCBI taxonomy): domain Eukaryota; kingdom Metazoa; phylum Arthropoda; class Insecta; order Lepidoptera; family Erebidae; genus Euclidia; species Euclidia mi. The sequence goes on from OX123181.2 coordinate 101,247,692, forward strand.
ATTTATTTAGTGATCCAAGATGGCGGACGGGTAATCAAAGATGGCGGATGAGAAAATTTAAAAAATCAATTTGGGTATCGCCTTCGATATTATAAAGAGTGGGGAATCGAAATACAACATCTATTTCGTGATCAAAGATGGCGGATGGGAAATCAGGTATCGTCTGCGATGTTAAAAGGGATGGGGAATCCAAATACAACATCTGTTTCGTAATTCAAGATGGTGGATGGGAAATCAAAAATGGCGGATGGGAAAAATTTAAAAACTCAATATGCGTATCGTCTCTGATATGTTAAGGAATGGGGAATTCAAAAACACCATCTATTTCTTGATCTAAGATGGCGGTTGGGATTTTTTTTTATTGATATGGTATCGTCTCCAATATTTAAAGGGATGGGGAACCATTTGGGTTCCCCATCCCTTTAAAGATCTATTTTGTGATCAAAGATGGCGGATGGGAAATCAAAGATGGCGGATGGGAAAGTTTAAAAAATCAATATGGTTATCGTCTCCGATGTTTTAAGGGATGGCGAATCCAAATACAACATCTATTTCGTGATCAAAGATGGCGGATGGGAAATCAAAGATGGCGGATGAAAAAAAATTTAAAGTCAATATGGGTATCCTCTCTGATGTTTTAAGCTATGAGGAATGCAAATTCAACATATATTTCGTGATCAAAGATGATGGATGGGAAATAAAAAATGGCGGATAGGAAAAATTTAAAAATCAATATAGGTAACTCTGATGATTTAAGGGATGGAGAATCCAAATACAACATCTATTTCGTGATCAAAGATAGTTGGATAGGAAATCAAAGATGGCGGACGGGATTTTTTTAAAGTCGATATGGGTATCGTCTCCGATATTTTAAGGAATGGGGAATTCAAAAACACCATCTATGTCGTGATCAAAGATGGCGGACGGGATTTTTTTAAAATCGATTTGTTATGATCTCCAATATTTAAAGGGATGGGGAATCCAAATCCAACATCTATTTCTTGATCAAAGATGGCGGATGGGAAATCAAAGATGGCGGATGGGAAAGTTTTAAAAAATCAATATGGTTATCGTCTCCGATGTTTTAAGGGATGGCGAATCCAAATACAACATCTATTTCGTGCTCAAAGATGGCGGATGGGAAATCAAAGATGGCGGATGAAAAAAAAATTTAAAGTCAATATGGGTATCCTCTCCGATGTTTTAAGCTATGAGGAATGCAAATACAACATCTATTTCGTGATCAAAGATGGCAAATGGGAAATCGAAGATAGCGGACGGTTTTTGCTGGGTCATCTATCTATACATATAGGTATATAAAATTCAATCTTCGTTTGTTTGTATACCTTTGTAAACTTTGAAAAACTTTGTACAGAATTTCCTGGAAAAGTGGTTTGAAAAAAAAGGAATAAGCAAAAAGACCAAGGCGATTCAGGATTCGCCGGGACAGCTAGATTGATACTGTTCCTATGTCCGTGAGTCACCGGTAGGCCTTAGCTGAAAATCAGCGCTTTGGTCAGTGGTCGCCCATCTGAACCATAGCACATGCCGAGCTGCTAGCCTTTAGACACACAAATTTCTATTATTTTTATTTCAATCTGTTTGTTGTCTTTGTACCTTCCAATTGCTTTTGCTTTGCTTTTATTTATTTTTGTTTTTGTTATGCGTCTAATAAATATTTTTTCGTTTTTTCCTTTCTTTTCATGGTGTGTCTTTTTTTTTAAAACAACTCCCGCATTAGGACTAAATCCTGTGTCGCGGGGGACTTTACAAACATACAACTTACGGACACAATGAACACCCAGACTCCAAACAACTATTTATGAGTCACACAAAGTGTTGTATCGTGTGGGGATCGAACCCACAAAACTTCAGCGCAGTGTCGAGCCTTGAGGCTGCCGCTTAAACCACTACGCTGACCGTGCAGTCAGTAATTAACATATTTAATCGATTAATCCAATGTTTGATAACCATTTAGTTGTAGTTAATGGATGGGTCTGCGAACACGCACTTTGCCGGCGTCGTGGATTACACCCTTGGCCTTCTCATAGTGTGAAGAGGCCCGTGCCTAGCAGTGGGACAGTTTATACAGGGCTGAAGATGAATGGGTGAGTACCCAAAGACATAAAGAAATAATGTTAATAACAACTTATTTATGAGACAGCCCTCGACAATTACCACAAACGAAGTTTCTATTATTGTCACACAAGGCCAAAACGAAGCCAACGCATGCGAAATTACTTATTATGTTCTCAGCGGAAACAACCAAACAAGTTCAAATTTGTGTCAGATTACATTCTTATGTTTTAATTCTTCAGATTTGATAGATTAAATTGAATTCACCCACGTGTTTTACCATGTTCATTAAGATACTATTTTTATCACAATTAAACCGGTGCCAGTTAAACGAGGTCACCAATCTTGGGTGGATCGGTCTTGTCGGTCCACTTAACGCGTTGCTGGAGTATGTGCAAATATTCCAAATTCCAGCGTTTCCAAAAGCTCTGAGTAATCTGGCGTACCAATTCAAAACGCGAGAGACGACCAGGTCTCGTATCAATAAAGGGGTACTCAGGCAAGGCGACAAGTGGGCGACCAATCAAAAAATGGCCCGTAAGGGCCTCCAAATCATTCGGATCTGAGGAGATCGGGCACAATGGCCGAGAGTTCAAAACGGCCTAAATCTTACAAAACACAGTTGCGAGTTCCTCAAATGTAAGGACAGATTCACCGATTGTCCTGCGCAAGTGTGTTTTGGCCGATTTTACAGCGGTCTCAAAAATATCACCCCAGTGTGGACAATTTGGTGGGGAAAACAACCAATTTATCCCACGTCGGGCAAGCCTATTGCCTATATCAGCCTTGTTGGTTTCAAGGAAATTAACAACATCATTCAAATAATTATAGGTGCCCTTGAAGTTAGTGCCGCAATCAGAACGGATCAAGGAAGGCAGCCCTCTGCGGGATACAAATCTGTCAAATGTGGCTACAAACGTCTCGGTCGTAAGCGAGGAGACCAGTTCCAAATATACGGCCTTTGTGGAAAGACAAACAAAAACACACAAGTAGGCCTTAACAGTCCTGTTGTTTCGAAGTGTCGACGTTTTCACCAAAAAGGGACCAGCGAAGTCCGTGCCAACACCGTCAAACGTCCTGCTCTCAGTTACGCGATCTGCCGGTAAGTCTCCCATCAAGGCTTGCATGGTAGAAGCCTTGAGCTTATAGCAAGGGATGCAGCGAAAGACTACACTCCGGATAATTCTTCGGGCAGACAAAATCATAAACTCGCGTTGCAAAATGGCCAACAGGGCATTACAACCAGCATGCGAATTTTTAAGGTGACGGTCAGTTACCAACAAACGTACCAAGTGACCGTCCTTGGGTAACAACAGGGGGTGACGTGCCCCGTAAGGGAGGTTGGCGTTCTTGAGACGCCCTTCAACGCGCAAGAGACCCGTATCGTCCAAAAAGGGGTTCAATTTAGATACAGCTCCCAACAATTTCGATTTCCCTGACTTAAGCATAGCAATCTCCTTCTCAAAATGCGCCAATTGCACAGAACGAATCCAAAGGGTGACTGACTCCTGTCGCTCCTGTGGTGAAAGAAACGGTGTCAGTCGTTTCTGTTGTGGGTGCCTAAAATTAAAAACAAAACGCTTTATCCAAGCAGTAACACCTAACAACTTGTCAAGGGAGCTGTAGCGATTCAGCAAGAAATCGGGGTCGAAGGCGCATTTTACCTTCTCAAGAGCGAGTGTTCGTAGACCCGGCAAATTAGAAGTATTCAAAACTGGCGTTCGAGGCCAATCAATTTCTGGTCGACTCAACCATTCCGGACCCCACCACAGCGAATGACCTATCAAACTAGGCGTCAAGCATCCGCGCGAGGCACAATCAGCGAGGTTGAGCTCACCTGGCACGTGTCTCCAAACAAGTTTGAATTTGGATTTCTGGATTTGGGAAACGCGATTAGCGACAAATACCTCCAAAGTGTGGACAGAAGCCTTCAACCAACAAAGTACAATTTGGCTGTCTGTCCAGGCGTAAGTCCCATTAATACAAATGCTTTTACCCAAAGAACTGGACACGTGGTTCAATAAGCGTATGTTTAAGCGTACAAGTAGGGCTGCTCCCGAGAGCTCCAATTTCGGAATGGTCAGAGATGTCCGAAGGGGTGCAACCTAGCTCTTCGCAATGATCAGGGAATCTTTCACCTGACCTGAGGCACTGACTGTGCGCAAGTACACCACGCCCGCGTGACCACGTTTCGAGGTATCACAAAACCCGTGAAGGGTGGCCTTGTACTTCCCGGGAGGAAGGAGGGGACGAGGCAAGGAGATCTCATTGACGGCAGGAAGTGAGGATACAAAAGAGGTCCATTCCTCAACAAGATTGCCGTGTAGAGATTCGTCCCAGGTCAATCCTGCAGTCCAAAGCTTCTGCAAGAAGCATTTTGCCCAAAATATGACAGAACAAATCCAACCGTTCGGATCAAAGGTTCTGGCGACAGTAGACAATACGAGACGTTGAGTCCAAGAACAAGGCAATTTCAAGTCTACGTTATACGTAAAGATGTCTTGGACTGGTCTGTACTGAACGCCGAGAACAGCCATCATGGCGGGGTTGTCAACAATCTCAAATAAATGTGGATCTTGCTGATGATCGTCGGGTAAGCACTCCAAAAGCGCTGGTGAGTTGGAAATCCATTTGCGCAACTCATAACCAGCGGAGGCCAAAATACCTATCAATTCGTCCCGCAGGAGGATCGCCTCGTCCGCTGTGGAGGCGCCCGAGCAAATGTCATCGACGTAAATATCTACCTTCAAGATGGCGGAGGCTCGTGGGAAACGTAAGCCTTCATGGTCTGCGAGCTCCCGAAGAGAACGTATTGCCAAGTAGGGGCTCGACCTTAACCCGTACGTATTGGTATTGAGCTCGTAGACGACCATGGGATCGCGAGGATTCTCACTCCAAAGGATCAGCTGGAAGCGACGGTCATCAGGGTGGATAATCGTCTGCCTAAACATCATTTTTATATCGGCTACAAAGACAACCTGATGTCGTCGGAAGCTGATGACGTCACAAAGGTCCTTGACCAACTTGGGACCAGAATGCAAGCACTGGTTCAAGGATACGCCTGTTGAAGTCTGCGCAGAACCATCAAACACTGTGCGCAGCTTGCCAGTTGATGGCTTCAATACCGGCATGATGCGGGAGAAAGTAGTGCTCCACTGAACATCAATCCAAATTTGACACAGACATGTGTCCCAACTGTTCATATTCTCTAATGAACTCAATATATTTCTATCTGAGCTCCGGATCACGACCCATGCGACGCTCCATAGCCAACAATCTCTTTTCGGCTAAAGGTCGTGACTCACCAAGCGGAGGCCGAACAGACAGAAAGGGTAGCCTCGTAATAATCCAACCAGAACGGAGTCGACCAGTGTTGTTCTGGAAGAACAGCTCGCACTCCTCATGTTCTGGATTCAAACGGGCAGCTTGAGGGGGCTCCTCTACCTCCCAAAACCTCTGAACCGCATCTGAGAGAGCGGAGCCTACAGCCAACAAATTATCGAGTTTGGGTGGAGGGTGGTCCCTAGGTACAGGTCCCATCAAGGCAAATCCAAATATGGTCGGGATGGCAGTCAAACCATTTGGGACCAAGATCCGTTTCCCACCAATCAAAATTCCACCGAGGACATCAGAGCCAATCAACAAATCGATTTATCCCGGTGTGTCAAATTGGGCGTCTGCCAGTTCCAATCCCGATGTCAAATTCACCACAGCAGCAGGTAGCTGTTTCTGTGGATGCATACCCAAAATATTCTTCAGCACAATAGCCGAGGTTTTAATCCTCGGGTGTGAAGATTCAACAAGGGCAAACAAAACTTTAACTTGCCCTTCAACATTAGAGGCTACGTCACCTATGCCCCGTATACAATTTGGAAAAGAGCCCATATTTAATTTAACCTGCCGTACCAAATAAGTGGAAACAATGCAACCTTGTGAACCTGTGTCCAATATAGCTCGGACGACAACAGAGGTCCCCGTGGGTCCCCAGACCCTAACAGCAACCGTTGGTAGGATAATGGTCTCAATGGGGGAGGTTGGCGTTATAGGGCAGGGGTCTAAGACCTTGGCATAGTCTTCGCTGACCTTATTTCGCTAGTCAGCGGTGAAGTAATTAACTGACACTTCAAGACAGCAAGTGCTGAAAGTGCGGAATTGCTGTTCCACACTTGCCAGGCGATCGTCAATCCGCTCGTACCTTTGTAGTAAAGCCTGCTGGCAATCAGGCTGGTTCACTAAGGCACTGGCCGAGGCAAACCAGCGCAAATCTGATGCAATAGCACCAGCAGCCGCACGTAAGTCCTTGATAGCTGACATAATCAAATTTCAAAGGAGCCCGGACAAGCGATAAATAATATTAACAATCAAACCTGTTTACTGCTGGTACAAGCAAGTGGCAGGTATTTACTGCCCAAAAAAATTAATAGTTTCAATATATTGACTCAAAGACAAAGGTTATTAAAGTTATAACATACAACAATTAAAGTTGAAATTTAAATTAGGTAATTAATTAATTACTGCAACAAACAGACCAAATGTGTTATATTTTACAACTGTAGGCACCAGTTTGTGTTACCTAACAATATTATCTATATATTATAACAAAACAAAGGTTTATCAAAAGTTTGGTTGTTATAAGTAATGTTTCAAACTTAATATAATTATGAGATAAACTAAATTTACTAAATTTATTGATACATACAGCTGTTATGTATCCAAATAAACTGACTTGTTAATGCTAACAACAACAAATTATTGCTCGATTTCAACAATACAAGTCAAACAATTACTGATTGAGGTTATGTATGACATGTGTTTCAGGTTATGCAGGTCAACCAATACAAATAAATATGATGTATTTTAAACAACACTAACCTGGGAACACCACAACAACGTTAACAATGAATATATAGCTCAGATACAAGCTTATACAATACGAATCTGAGTATAGGTACAATCAACGGCTAAGTTTCAACTACAGCTCTGCACAAAAATTATGTCTAGAGTTACCGTAGGCAGATAGGAAATTGTTCAGAGGTGCGCAGTGGAAGTCTGTAATGCATCCACCTGACCACGGTAAGGCAAGGACCTAAACACAATGCACTGCGTTGCACAGTGAATCACAACTAATAAATAAGGATTACTTACCAATGATCTCCTGGTGTGGCTCTTGAGTGAACCTATAAGATTAACTCATAATTTTGGCCTAAATAACAAGAGAATCGTTAGAAATACCAGTTCGGCGTAGTCCTACTCCTCGGGCACCAATCAGGAATTCACCCACGTGTTTTACAATGTTCATTAAGATACTATTTTTATCACAATTAAACCGGTGCCAGTTATTGATCAAGGAAGCGGCAATCAAAACGGTTTCCAAATACAATTATACAAGATCAAACGCGCTCATCAAAACGGAATCTTCCAGAGCTTTTTTCACTGACCGCGGGAAACGACGATGAACCAAAGTGATTGAATGACCGTTCAGTGTGACCATAGTCAAAATTTACAATAGACTAAACAAATACTACTAAATCGATATAATTGACTTGACTTATCATAAAAACTATTTCTATTTCAAACACAAACATTGCTTTGAAACTTTCGTATGTTGATACAACAAATACGTATATTGTGTTCGTTATTGCACTGTATAAAATATTCAAGTATTTTGTACTGACTGTAGAACTTAAATACGTGAAAATATAGTACTTATTTTAACATAAGAATAATGTATATCTATAAAATAGATTAACGCCTATTAAGGGTTGTATTAAGAGTTATGTAACTAGTTTGAGTCCATTGAAATGTTAATTTTTTTTGGGCTTAGCGTGCTTTTGTCGTAGGACGCAATTCTATTTTATCGATATCAAAAATGGGTTAATGTAAAATTAAATACCCTCTTGTTAAATACCGAGTAGGATAGGGCTACTCGGTATTCACACGTCAGTTAAATAAAATTGCGTCCTCTGATAAATGCAACCCCAAATGTAACTTTTCTATGGACTATTTCAAATTGATAGTGGGAGCTAAACTGGCATAGGACTGCCGTACTACGACAGTCCTATGCCAGCTAGTAATAATTTGGTGAGAAAGGGATATACCATACGATTTCTACTGACTTAATTTTTCTTTCTTCTGCAGCCGTATATATTTAATAGAATTGCTCAAATTTTAATGATAATATTACTAGTACTTTAAATAAAATTGCGTCCTCTGATAAATGCAACCCCAAATGTAACTTTTCTATGGACTATTTCAAATTGATAGTGGGAGCTAAACTGGCATAGGACTGCCGTACTACGACAGTCCTATGCCAGCTAGTAATAATTTGGTGAGAAAGGGATATACCATGCGATTTCTACTGACTTAATTGTTCTTTCTTCTGCAGCCGTATATATTTAATAGAATTGCTCAAATTTTAATGATAATATTACTAGTACTTTTTATAATAATCCGTTTTCAAACATTTTCTTAAATGAGAACAATGTCAATACTAGTTCGACAGCAAAAAACGCGGTGCACTGCACTTCGCTATATTATCTGCGCCTCCCAGCTTTAAGTGGCGTCCATTAAACGTTATGAAACCGAGAAAAACAAAGTACACCATGATCTACCCACTCTTTCAGTCACTTAATCATTGTATTCCATTCTTGGTTGGAAGAAATCGCATTCTGCGATAAGACCGCCCTTGAACCACTAGACTTAAGTTCTTTATTTGATCCCTGTATTCTTGTTTTTTCTGGTGTACAATAAAGAGTTACTATCTGTCGATCTAAAAACAGACACATGCGCTAAATTTACAACCATACAACGACTGCTTAGTCAACACATAGCCTATTTTGAATATGGTCTATAAACTCAAAAGTACCGTCACCATATTTCAACAAGTACCGTTATCAAATGCAACGCAACAGTAGGCAAATTGTTTATTTTAGTTAATATGCCCAGGTGGACTTTATACGTCTTTGTACTATAAACGTTTAATAGGCTCGTAAGAAAGTTATGGGGCGAGAAGAGTAGATGTAACTCTATGGTGAAACACATACGTCAAGGTTTTCGCATGGAAACACTACAGTTGTCTTACCTGCGTAAAATTAGGTTAAGTAGGCATAGTATAATGCTTCTATTGTTATCTATGCGCTTATTAGTAACATCTAAAGCCGTAAATACGAACTGTCCTACTGGGCACTACCCATTTCTCACTAAGAAAAAGGTAAGGCCATGGTTCACTACGCTGGCAAAGTGCGGGTTGGCATACTTCACATATCTTTCGAAAATATTATGGAAAAATTGAAAAAGACATGTAGGCTTGCCCACGATGTTGCCTTTCACCTTTCAGCAAGCGATGATTAACAATTAATACGCTCATAATCAACAATTGTTATATTTCGAGTTTGGGTAAAATCTATGTGATGCCATTCCTAGACCGGTAGATGGCTTTAAAAATAAAAATGAAATGTAATATTGGGCATTTATAAACGTTGTATTCCAACATCGGTCATCTCCGTGGGACACATATTCTAAAACCGCACGTTGCGGCCGTTGCGGGCTCCAGCCGACAACTGTTCCGTGAACTTCAAACCAACGTGTGCATAACACGACAGACACGAACTATACGAGCTACTAAAGTGTCGTCACTTGTCTGTTCTCAGTCCAAGTTGAAAGCAGTGAGGTGCTTATATATTTGCTCCTTGGGTGGAACCTTTTCAAGAACGCGTGTTTGACGGTGGTAAGCAGTTGGAGCTTTAAGTTACCGGAATTAGTAGATTTTGACTTTAGATAGGTTTGGCTAATCTGACGTGACTGAGATTAAGCGTATTAGATGACGCATTATGGTATCAGCTTCTAAACTTAGCTCCGGTCATATTCTTCCCTAAAAAGCCATAATTAAGTAGCAATATTATCGACTGCACCAGACCAATAAATAAACAGGTACGAGAAAAACAAATCATTGTTTGGGCTCATAAGCATTTACTAAAGAAACTTTTAAACACTCGCGTTGCATGTTTAAGAATATATTTATATATAGATGCAACGCGTTCCAACCGTATTTACACCAGGGGCCAAAGTATACAATATGGTAGGCACACTAAAGGATATTCTACCGCTACAAACCCCAGATGTCTATAAAATCAACTGCAGCTGCAGAAGCTCTTACATAGCGACTATGAACAGGCAACCGGTCATATCTCAATTTTGACAACTTTAAAGGAGGAAGAAAAAACATGTTTGCATCATATATACAACTTCTCGTATGTTAAAAAAAAATACGTAGTTAATAATTTTTTTCATTGCACATGTATTTAAAATCAAAAGTTACAATAAATGCTTCCTTCCAATATAAAATCGAGATAGGACAATATAAATCAACATAAGAACAAACATAGGACATTTTACTTGGAACATTATGGGCGATCCCAACAAGATTATCAGGCCTAGCTCTGCTATGACGTCCGATGCGTGGCCGCCACTCCAGAACCTTTCTGCTCCAACGGCCATCGGTTCTTCTGGCTATGTACCCTACCACTGCCAATTCAGCCCGACTATTCGGAGAACTATGTTGGTGACTTTGGTTCGGCTGCAGATCTCCTCATTTCTAATTAATTTCTCATTTGTGACTACACTGGCTTCACACACTGGTCAAGGCTTTCGTCTTGAGACACTATAGGATATCGGACGTGAAGATATCTATAGGAGCAGGTACGACATGGACGTTATACATGATTTTCGTCTTGTTCGACTTACTTGTTGGGAGACTCTACAGACTGGCGTCTGTAGAGACCATAGGAGACCATGGAAGACCTCGGCATAGTGCTCGGAGGTCTTCCATGGTCTCAACCTCTCTGGTGAGTGATACAGTAGTCGCCGTTGATGTTGATACCGAGTCTTTCTCAGTCCAGAAGCTTGAAGACTTCTTCAAGCGTAGCGGTGAATAGTTTTGGAGATATAACATCTCCCTGCCTCATCCCTCGCTGTAGTCGAATAGGTTTCGAGCTCTGGTCCTGGAGGCGGACTGACATGGTGGTGTTTTCGTACAAACGCTTCAGCACTTTGACGTATCGATAGTCGATCTGGCACCGTTGGAGAGACTGCAGCATTGCCCAGGTTTCGATCGAATCGAAGGCTTTCTCATAGTCTACAAACGCCAAGCATAGAGGCTGGTTATACTTGTCGGGCTTCTATATGTGTGCAGTATGTGGTCTATAGTACTATTAGCCTTTTCGGAAACTGGCTTGTTCGGGAGACTGAAAGTCGTGTAGCTTGCAAGCGAGACGATTCGTGCTGAACCTTGAAACAGCTTATAGATGTGGCTCAGAAGTGAGATGGGCCAGTAATTCTTTAAAAGGATTTTGTCGAATTTTTTGAAGAACAGCACAACCACACTTCTATGCCACACCTGTGGCGTTTTACTCTCGTGTATAACGGAATTAAAAAGGTTACGAAGCATTTCAAAAGTGGGTATACCGCCAGCTTTTAAAAGCTCTGTCGTAATTTTGTCATCACCCGGTGCCTTGTTGTTTATGAACTGTTTTAGGGCCACACTAATCTCGTGCATGCTGACGTCCGGGATGTCTTCGGTATGGTGTCGGGTTAATCTAGCTCTAGGGTCGCGTGTGGTCGCGGGGTCGTCTATAACTTTCCATAGAACCACTCGATCTCCTTCAAGAACTGAGGTCTGGATGACACAACACTACCATCCTCCGTCTTCAGCTTTGTAAGCTGATTTTAATCGACAGATCTCTCTGGAATACATTAGAGCCTTTGTTCCTCTCGATCATGAAAACTTTTGATGTTGTACCGGCGGATATCGCGGGTCAGAGACTTAGATATCTGTCTATTGAGGCGCCGATATTTTGGCATGTCGCAGCCAATATCAAGACGGATAAATCATTTGAAATCACAAATAATTTCCATTATTATTTATGCTCTATCGAATCCAACCAAGCAATTGGCTAGTAAGTCATGAGGCGGGTAGAGATAGAACATAGTCCTGCAATCTCTAAGCAGCAAGCCTGTGTGACTCGATGGGCTAGAGCATCAAGTCGTAAATGCTGATAACTGAAGGTGGTAAAAGGTGTGAGCCTTTTATCCCCGAAGGGGTAGGCAGAAGTGTATTACACACCCACTTTTCGCTAGTTATATTTCGGTCCCAATGTGATAGGGGGCGAGCCCATTGCCATCTACTGGGCACATTATTAAATGCGGCTAAAACTTGAATAATGCGTCAATAACAACTTATAGCGGAATCGTGCAACTTAAAAGCATGTATTTCATCGTAAGTATGTATTGAATAACCTAATGAAAGGTATTTTCGGTTGATGTTATGCTTAGTTCAATGCAACCAAGAAGTACTATCTCTGAATAATTCCAATCTGCCAAAAGTTTGAACGGCAATCAACGGCAATGCATAATGTACTATCTCGATTTACAAATTATTAACGTAGAAATCTTAAATATTAATAATAAATGTATAACAAGACCTACCATTTTAGCTTCTAGAAGTCCTCAATAATATCCCTTTATAACTTAGTGCACCGAAACCTAATGAATCCACATAAAACAGTTGTTTGTTTTAAGAGTGCGCGAAATCGCGTTCATGTCCATACATTTTTGGCGAGATAGCATAAAATGCTCGCAGCCACTGCACGTTGCAGTTAGTACAAGTTGAATAAAGTGAATTCTGGTACTAAATTGAAATGTATTTAAGTTAGGATTTCTTCCAACGATGTGGAGTATTAAATGGTATAAATTGGCATTAAAAAGTGAAATCTGCAAAAAAATGAGATAGGACGTGTTGCCAGTTCACAGTCGATAGGGCAAACGAAGCGGACTATCGCTGAACGTATAAAGGAGCACATCGCAGCTGTAAAGAACCGTCAAACGAACAAATCGGCGATTGCGGAACATTTACTTCAATCGGGCACCAATCACTGGATTGAATTTCATCGTCCCCAAGTCCTCTCCACGGAACGCCACTTTTACCCAAGAGTTGTGCGTGAAGCGATTGAAATCAGAAAATATAAAAATTTCAATCGGGAAGAGGGCTTCAAATTGTCATCGGCGTGGAATCCTGTGATTCGGCTAACAACACCCCACTTTAATGCGCAGTCGGCGAATGTTCAATATACAGATACGGTTAGTGTGTTTTGCGCCGATACTTCGAATATCAACGACCCGGGGGTAGAAATAGAATCTTCTACCTCGTACTCGGAGACGTGACATCGCTACACCAGTCAGCTTGCGACCACGGGACGTGCAAACGTCTCGAAACGTCAAGCAAAATAATGTATGTAAATACCTAATTTGCATGTTCGCGTTAATTCCCGTCTATATACAAGGTGTCACAAGACCCATCACCAAGCCGAAGTCTACTCGTTGTGGACATCATGCCAAGTCATACTAACCAAAAATAATAACCTGGGAAACGAATTTTTTTTTTAAGTTTTCACAGTTTTTAAATCGCAGTAAAAAGCGCGCGCGGGCAATGCTCGAAATAAATTACTTTTCCATGGGGTCATAGGGTATCTAAAGAACATATTGGCAGGCTAAATGCATCAATTTTGTACCTAACTAGAAAATTTCCATACTAACTTTGAGCCTCAATATCTCCTGAACCAGTAATTTCCCAGGTATGGTGCCGAAGTAAAAAATGTTCATAGTGATTGGTACAACATGGGATTTCAGTTTTCGTTAAGGGTCTTTTTACACCCTGTATATATTTACTAAAGATTTGATAAAAATATAGATTTTTAAGAATTTGATACTATTGAATGTTATAGATCACATCAAAGGATAGCTGATAAAAAATAGCGCCTTATAAAATATGAACTACTAATAATTAATATTTGACATTTATGTCCAGGCTTACCAGTGTAAAAGTAATGATACATAGACTGTAGACATATTTTCATAAATCTATTTCAAGTCCTTCTAGTGAGGCCGGTAGTATAAACAAATATATTTTTTTTAAAAATTACGACAAATATATTTGGAAAGAACTAAAGATTTAAGAGATTTATATAATTCCTCCTTGTTCCTTTCACTAAAACTTCAAAATTCCACCTAAACTGAATAGTTAACAAGTATATTAAACACTAAGTTTTCACAAAGCGAAGTCCCTGAGTACCTACTGCTATAGCACTGAGCACAAAACTTTACGCTAAGCGAAACTGTGAAGGTTGTATATCAAAATTCCAAAATCGTGAATTAGAGAATTAATAGTGCCATGACTTTCTTATAGAGGTGAGTACTCTTCGTTACACAAAACGCTTTACTTAATAGTAACAATCACTAACTTATCCAACCCGTAATGTATGAACATCATCATCATCTTAACGTTTTCCCGGTCGAGATCCAAGTCCCGCTTACCTACCACACCGTCTCCACTTTGCCCTCTCTTCGGCATCCTGAGTGGTAAGTCGATTGGCACGTATATCATCAGTATTCAAAGTGCAGAGTCTGACAATGCTCTTATTACATGGATATTTAAAACCTCTATTGAAAAAAAATAGTAGATTAAAACATAGGGCCAGTATAACCCCAATCTGAATAATTTCTGTTTAAATTTCCTGGTAGATAAATTTCTTTCCAGTTCTTACTTTTTCTAGACAATAATGCTTATCTAAAAACGCTAAAACTGGCCGTTAAATAATAATAATATCCCATTCAAATCATTTTTTATTCATTTGAAATTATAGAACTTACAATTTTGAATTTCAACATAAATATCAGCCGCTGTGAAATTAATCAATAAGCTGCGATAGCCCAGTGGTGTACGCACGACTCCTGAGACGATGGCTCCTCGGGTTCCCCAGATACCCTGGGCACACAACATTGACTTTTCGAAGTTATGCTTATTACAAATGTTAATTATCGCTCGCTTAATAATGTGTCCGGTAGATAGCAATAGGATCAGCCTCTATTACATTGGAACTGAAACATAACTGGCAAAGTGTGTGTGTGTGTGTAATACACCTTTGCCTAGCCCTACAGGGATATAGGCGTGAAGTTATACTATTATTATTATGCTGTTATGCATACAGATGATTCTCCTTACGGCTTACACTATATTATGTTATGAGAAAATAATTTTAAAATCGTGATTCGCTACTGTAGTGAAACATAAACGGTGGTAAGTTTTTACGACTTGGGAACAAATAAATCATTTCCTTACTTAAGTACCTAGTTGTTAGTTGTACTAAGTAATAGGAAAATAATAAATAAATATGTGGTCGTAATGATTTATTGAGTAATCTTCAACTTCACAGGGCACCAGAAATATCGTTATGCTTAAAGTAACGTAACGTTAAGTTAGTACCTACTTAAAACTTATGTCATACCTAAATTGGTTATTAAAGGTTAGGTTTCTTGTCTTTGGAGGAGACAGCTAAGGCTGTAAATTCAGTATAGTTTTTTACCATTTACCAGTTACTTTCTTGCATGAAAATGATGTGTTTATAGCTGGTCTATTGGTCTTACTGGCAGATCCTAGTCTAATAAAACACATAATTATTTTCATCTTGAAATCCTGATAATACTTTGACAATAAAGTAAAGTGCGATTCTTCTAGATACACGGGTGTGGTGGTTTTATTCTAGCAAACCCTAAATACAAGATTCGACCGTTTGTAACACTAAGTATATATTCACGCTACAAAAACGTTGTGGCAGAATATCATTCCGTTACCTTTAAAACTGGCAACAATACATATTATAGTACCTATGAAAAGATTGTGTTATTCCAGTCATACCTGTTTTTCTCTCAAAATAAAGTATTGTGAAGCTTTTACCACAAACATTTGAAAGTACACATTTAGTGCACTTATCTAAGCGTCGCATAAGTAATTATTTAAAAAACGCCCGCTCCTTTACTCGTCTAGGAAGCAGACCGCTGTATTTTTAAGTTTTACGATCGCTTTGAAAAAACCTAGCAAAATTTTAAACGAACATTTTCATATATGGAGGCTAGCCAGTTTTTGCAGCCTGATATCGACTTGAAGCTTTTTGTAAGAGTTTTCAATGCGTTCGTGGCGGAAGGAAGGCATTCTTTTGGCATGTTTACCGAGTGTTAAATATGTTTTGGACGTTTTTCAATATACCGGCTATTGGCTGGGTGAAATTCACGTTGAACGGAACTAACATAACTTATAAAGTCATGGCTCACTGGATATGTTAAACCGTTTCTCAGCTTGCTAAAAACGTATATTTTTCCATAGTATCTGGCATTTGAAATAAGTTTAAGGCTAACGCAGTTCACATTGGAGCCGAAATAATTGTTTTTTCGCTGTTTGTTTATATTTTTGTAGGCAGCACAAGGAGCTGGTTGCAGATGCATGAGACGATTGGACGAATAAAATACTCTGTCACTCTACATCCAAGAGTTTTGCCTTACATCCCGCTTACTAGTTTAACTGGTTTTGACAGAATATTAGCTTTTTTTTTCTTAGTTTCCATCCGACATGCGCAACTCAAAAAGATAGTGCTAAGTTTACAATCTCCTACTTACGAGTACTTACGTATTTTTACTGACTTTTCAGAAAGCGTTCAGACATACAGATTACTATTAGATGGTCCGAAACTATAAAATGACTCTTTTCAATGCTTTTTATTATTATCTAAATCTTTTATTTGCAGTTACGAGCTAGTTCAGACCAGCAGAGATTCAATTTATCATTGAACACGAACCATTTGCAAATGAATAGATTTAAATGTATCGGATGGGCTTCACTGATTTTTTTACATTATTTTCTTTTTTCATATTATATTTTAAAACGAAAAATGCTTTTAAGAGGTGAGTGATTGGAATTAAGAATGGGCTTGGTCTAATATACTTCAACGTCTATAAAAATGTTGTAAATTATAACCACTGTAAAGTATAAATCGGTGTATTGTTAGCATTGTATTATAAAGAAAGGTCTTAGTAATTCCATGAAAGAAGAATATAATTATTAAAATTATTTTGAATTTGACGAGAAATCTCAATGAAGTTAACTTTGGTTTTTTTAACCACAGATCTTAAATACGATACGTAACTTAATCTAGAGTATTTACGAATCGGACGAATAAAATACATCGTCTTGTAATTGTTGGTTTCTGACGTTATTGTATTTTTGTTTTCTCTTTAATTCTATTTCTCTTTCAATTGTGTTATTCCTAAGCTGGTTGCGTGCTAGTGAATTATGAGTGCTACAATGAACAGTAATAATATCATCGTTACTAACAATAAGGAGCGTTTTTTATACATACTCTAAGAACCTAATTACGTTATCTTGTTATCTTTTAAGTACTAGCTTGCGCTACATTTTGATTAATTGGATTATTTGTAACAGGTTTTATTAGTCGCATAATGAAAATTAGAATTATAATAATGATAATTTATGTATAATCATAATATTTTACCACACTCAAAAAAACCATCTAGACCAAAACTAAGCAGTGCTTGTCCTATGGCTAATGAATAATCTTACACATATATTTTATTTTGTAAATACATACATACATATTATACATAGAAACACCGAGATCAACTTGAGCAGTCATAGAACCCGCGATCCTCGGCGTAGCGGTCGCTTACAGTCCCGTTACGCCTACTGGTCGCCAAATTAAGAATGTTATAAGTACTAAATATGAAGCACTATCACTTTCAATAAGAATAAGTCCCATAGTTCTAGAAATTATATGATTGCATGTTATCCTGGTTGCATCCAATACATTCACTGAGTCCGCGGTCCGCTTACTAGTCTAACCAACTTTGATAAAAAGTAAGATTTTCCATAGAAGGATTGATTCCTAGCTTCCGAAACCCAAAGGCATAGAGATATTGCTGTTCTGTGCCAATATATTGAAGGATACAGGCTCCCCACAAACACTGCCAAGTATCTTGACGACAGCCAAGTCCAAAAGTACACTATACTTAGCTGACAGCATCCAAAATTTAAAAGCATTCGTTTCAGCCTCTAATTTCTCGTAACAAGACAAATATTTATTTTTGTGGTTCATAAGTACAAACACGATGCCTTAATTAATTTATGCAGGAGATATTTTACAAAGACAATCTTATGCACTAGGTTTTTTAATATCACTTGTAATATTCTAGAAATCTAATTAAGAAAATTAATTAAAAAATAAATTTCTTCATTATTCTCAGTAATATGAACCTAGGTCACTGAGTACGTATTACTAGACTAGCTGACCCAGCGAACTCCGTATCGCCTTTTTAAGAGTTTTTATTTTCCCTATTTACCAAGCCTCTTCTCCAAAGTTACCATTGACTTAGCACTTAAATCATCAGAGACGATACCCATATTGATTTTTTAAATTTTCTTATCCGCCATCTTTGATTTCCCGTCCGCCATCTTGGATCACTAAATAAATTTCATATTATTTATCAGCGTCCCGAAAATCACGAAAACGATACCCATATAGATTCTATATCCTATTCGTTTAGCCTTTTTTTGCCTTTGACCCAACCCTCCCCCTTCTCGTTTGACCATTTTATTATTTTGACTGGCCCCTAAAAGTTGTGGCGTAATTTTATATAGCCTATAGCCTTTCCGAATAATTGGGCTATCATAGGCAATAACAATTTTTAAAATCCAACTGCTAGTTCCTAAGATTAGCCGACATTATCTTTTAGCCTTTTTAGCCTTTTGCCCGGCCCCAAAGGGTCGAAGCGTTATGTTATATAGCCTATAGCCTTCCGGAATAATTGGGCTATCGTATACAAAAATAATTTTTCAGATCCGACCGGTAGTTCCTGAGATTAGCGCGTTCAAACAAACAAACAAACAAACTCTTCCGCTTTATTATATTAGTATAGATTATTTATTGTAATTATGTACAGACCATCTCATTATCTTCAGAGAGGAAGGGAGAGGCTGGTTTTTATGCGATATATTTTTTTACTCTCTTTATTTTAATTGCGCCGCATTGTGATGTAGGCTTCCTTAAATTATTGCACTATAATAAATCTACTGCTGCAGCAGTTTCATAACAACATATCTACGAAGTAAACAGACAAATACACACGTGCACACGCACACGTACTCAGACACACACAAATACACACTTGTATAATAGTTACACTTACACCTTGGTATATAACAAACAACATCCTGACATTTCAATGAATCCTATGTATTGTACTCTTTTATAAGAATGTTACATTACTTCGAAGTTCTGAATAAAATAGGTACGCGTACGCGAGAACACTACATTACATTTCTACTTTGTCATTCTGAAACCAGAGAACTGTCTACAACATTAAAGACTTTATGAAAGTGTTCGAGAAATAAAATTTAATGTATAAAGTGAGTGTGTACATGAGTCACCTTCAGGGACGTCGTATACCGTGTGTCTGTATTAAGGCCGATTCACACATATCAGTGAAGTCTCAGTACCGGCAACGTGTCCGCACAGGTCAGTATCAGTGCTACAGTAAGGCGGCAGTGCTTCAATTCACACATGTATTAGTGCGCGGATCGGAAGCACTGAGAACGGTGCGACGATAGTCGGTGATGGTTATGCTCTATTCAACGATACGGAACTAGCAATGATAGCCATTGCTTCAGACAAAGAAGAAGAAGAGCAGCATCAAGGGAAAAAAAGAAAATGGGTGCATGAAGCATGGCAATTAAGAGAAACAGAAGGAGAGTTCATGACATTATATAAAGAATTCATTAAAGATGAAAGGAAATATTTTGAATATTTTAGAATGTCAGATTCTATCAGTCGCTCGTCCTCCATGTGTGACTCACACACATCAGTGAAGTCACAGTTCCGGCACAGTACCGGCACCGTGATAATTATTCTTTCATACATTTTCTATGAACGTATCCACACCTGTCAGTGTCAGTGAAGACACAGTACTCTCAGTGACAGTGCCGGCGCCGGCGATCACGGACGTAATCGGTGGCGACGATATTTTTTGTCGGATCACGGACGCCGGTGTCCGTAAAACGAAATGACTGAGACTTCACTGATATGTGTGAATCGGCCTTAATACAGACACACGGTATACGACGTCCCTGAAGGTGACTCATGTACACACTCACTTTATACATTAAATTTTATTTCTCGAACACTTTCATAAAGTCTTTAATGTTGTAGACAGTTCTCTGGTTTCAGAATGACAAAGTAGAAATGTAATGTAGTGTTCTCGCGTACGCGTACCTATTTTATTCAGAACTTCGAAGTAATGTAACATTCTTATAAAAGGGTACAATACATAGGATTCATTGAAATGTCAGGATGTTGTTTGTTATATACCAAGGTGTAAGTGTAACTATTATACAAGTGTGTATTTGTGTGTGTCTGAGTACGTGTGCGTGTGCACGTGTGTATTTGTCTGTTTACTTCGTAGATATGTTGTTATGAAACTGCTGCAGCAGTAGATTTATTATAGTGCAATAATTTAAGGAAGCCTACATCACAATGCGGCGCAATTAAAATAAAGAGAGTAAAAAAATATATCGCATAAAAACCAGCCTCTCCCTTCCTCTCTGAAGATAATGAGATGGTCTGTACATAATTACAATAAATAATCTATACTAATATAATAAAGCGGAAGAGTTTGTTTGTTTGTTTGTTTGAACGCGCTAATCTCAGGAACTACCGGTCGGATCTGAAAAATTCTTTTTGTATACGATAGCCCAATTATTCCGAAAGGCTATAGGCTATATAACATAACGCTTCGACCCTTTGGGGCCGGGCAAAAGGCTAAAAAGGCTAAAAGATAATGTCGGCTAATCTTAGGAACTAGCAGTTGGATTTTAAAAATTGTTATTGCCTATGATAGCCCAATTATTCGGAAAGGCTATAGGCTATATAAAATTACGCCACAACTTTTAGGGGCCAGTCAAAATAATAAAATGGTCAAACGAGAAGGGGGAGGGTTGGGTCAAAGGCAAAAAAAGGCTAAACGAATAGGATATAGAATCTATATGGGTATCGTTTTCGTGATTTTCGGGACGCTGATAAATAATATGAAATTTATTTAGTGATCCAAGATGGCGGACGGGAAATCAAAGATGGCGGATGAGAAAATTTAAAAAATCAATATGGGTATCGTCTCTGATGATTTAAGGGATGGGGAATCCAAATTCAACATCTATTTCGTGATCAAAGATGGCGGATAGGAAATCAAAGATGGCGGACGGGATTTTTTTAAAAGTCGATACGGGTATCGTCTCCGATATTTTAAGGACTGGGGAATTCAATATTATGTAAAAATCTGTGTTTGTTTGTTCATAATTTATAGACTCTGAAATGATAAGAGATTAAGTGCTAAGTCAATGGTAACTTTGGAGAAGAGGCTTGGTAAATAGGGAAAATAAAAACTCTTAAAAAGGCGATACGGAGTTCGCTGGGTCAGCTAGTAATACGTACTCAGTGACCTAGGTTCATATTACTGAGAATAATGAAGAAATTTATTTTTTAATTAATTTTCTTAATTAGATTTCTAGAATATTACAAGTGATATTAAAAAACCTAGTGCATAAGATTGTCTTTGTAAAATATCTCCTGCATAAATTAATTAAGGCATCGTGTTTGTACTTATGAACCACAAAAATAAATATTTGTCTTGTTACGAGTCCTAAAAATCCATAAAGTTTAGCTATTTTCATCATTCAGTCAGTCAAGAAATTCAAATTTAGTTTACAGATTCTATGGATTTGGTTCCATGCTCATTTAAAATGCACTAGAGAAGCACTATTTGTCATTGTAAACAATTTTTATCACTGTATTTTGTGTTCATGTTATTATATGTATGTATATTATAGTTATTATATATATTTATAGTTATGTAATATTAATTTGTATTTTTGGTATTATGCCTTTCGCATGCCTAATGGTAAAATATGGATGAACCTGCATAATTGTATTTAAGATCATGTACTGTACCCATGTTTGCGAATCTTATCTAATCTTATCTTATCTTATATGTATTTATTTATATGCTTAGCACCAAGGTAGGTGCTAAATATATATCTATTGGATGTATGCCTGGGTATGTATGCATAATTATTAAAAACAATTACTAGTAGTCTGATACTTTTAGTCACTACACATCAAAGCTTTTTGTCTTTTTCAGTCTGTCCATCTTAAGTTTGCCTGGAAGCAATCGAACTTTGCGACAAGGCTGCCCTTGTGTATTTGATATACACGCTGATTTTTTATTGGTTTAGGAAAAAGAAACCTCATGTCCGAAATAAAATCCTCTATTCATATTCAAAATCAAAATTCATATAGCACCTAAAACAAAAAAGTTATAAATATCGGTAACTGTTGGTAATACGTAGCAACGCACGATTCTCCCGAGTTAGGTATGTTCGAGCGCCGCGCGGTCGTGACCTCGCCGCGCGCGCCACCGGGCGCCGTCAGCTGTTACCTACAGCGGTAGTTACTTAGTGCGGACCGATAATGATACGTAATTTACTTAGAAAACACGATTTAGGTAATTACGATGCCAACAATTTTAAACACATGTTTTTTCTTCTTTTGTTCTCTTTTTAAGAACCACTCCCGTACCCTAGTGCTAAATCCTGTGTTCCGAAGGACATTACAAACCTACCACTAACGGACACAGGAGTCGAAACAAGAATTTATGAATCACACAAAGTGTTGTGTGAAACATCGCTTAAACCACTACGCCAACCATGAAGTGCAGTAATAAATAATTAGAACAATAAACGTATGTAACTAAATAGCTATACCTATTCAATAATTCCTTCGTACATTACTCGGACTGACGAATAAGCTGTGGGTTCACGAAATCATAGTGAACTTTTAGAAGAAACACGATAAACTAAGAATTATTAGTTACGTTGTTTGCCATAGGTACCTACATTATCTTTTGAATAACTAGACAAAGATTTTAACAATGGAAAAGTTTAGTACCTACTTGCGTATTTCTAACGTATTTAAAAGAATGTAATCACTGTAGGTATTCAAAAATGAATAAATCATTTACCTTAGCTGTCTGCTGCCTACATCACAATCAATTTACACCTTTCACACAGTTTCACTTGTTTCGTTCACCTTATCTTATCACCTATGTATTTTAACTACACTTCGAACACGTCGCTTCTTCCGTGTTATCTCCAAACACGTAATAATTAGGTACATAGGGACCATAATACTCGACTTATTACGTAAGACGGACACAAAGTGATGGGATAAAACGTGACATACAACTATCTCGCAGACCTAATTTCTCAAGACTGAAGTTCAAGGCTACGGACTACTGGCCCATGCCAAATGAACCCGAACACAGTCGAACGTGATTGGATACGAGTGATGCATTGCGCCCGCGTCAAGCCACCGCTATTGGCTGGCCCTGTGTTGAAATGCAGACGGGGCTTCTCATGCAAGCGAGGCGCGCGCGCAGGATTGTGGGGGGGGGGGATCGCAGACACCGCAGTTGAATGACCAATGCCTAGTACCTAAGTGTGTATATGACACGATCAAACGGATTTCGTTAGCGCGCGGCAATGGTGATACTTCGTGCTCTCGAACTATTAAATTATTTATTTTCTCAATATTTTTTTAGGTTCTGTTAACGATAAGTAATAAGATGGGTTTCGCTCCAAAACCAATTAAAAATCAGCGTGTATATGGTCATATAATTCATTTACACCGAATTTGTACAAACATTTGCACAATAAAGAATTCTATCTATCTTGAGCCGTGTGGTTGAGAGCCGTGTGGTTGACGGCATAGAATACAAGTGTCACCACCCCCTAGCTTCCCGTGGGTGTCGTAAGAGGCGACTAAGGGATAACACGATGCAAATACCATCTTTGCGTAGAGACGGAAAACTCGACATCAAACACTATACGACTGCCTCGTTGTTCTCGCGGCATAAACGTGCACGTGGGATCGGGCGGTGTTATTGGGTTTTTCTGTCACGAAATTTCCAGCAGCAGCACGGAGTCTGGAAATGTGCCCGGTACGGCAATGGGCTCGCCCCTTATTACGTGGCACTAAAGTATATCTGACGAAAAGTGGGTGTAGAAATACACCTCTGCCTACCCCTTCGGGGATAAAAGGAACAAATTATAATAACCAGTGATCGGAGTAGGTAGATGGAAATGACGTCATTTATCCGAAACGTATATATTAATATGGACATTCCTCCGGAAAAGGTTGATTATTTAACAAAAAACGGAACTTAGGTAGGAATTGTATTCTGCCAGGGTTGCGGAATTTACGAGGAGTAACCGCGGCCCTGGAACGCAAAGGTCACTTGATGGAACACTGACTAAAACACACCCACAGTCAGTAAGAGTCTGACACTCAGGCAAAAAATATGTAATATGTACATATTTAACAATAAACAATGTAGATTTTTACACTTTTTATTTATTCTACCCTTGTAAATTACCATGACCACTATGAAAATATTGAAATTTGTAAAGGTGCAACAATTTATAAAAAGTTGTGGCCGTATAAAGGCTAAAAATAAAAAATATTAAATCTTCGATCAGAATTCGATAGGTTTTTTATTATTCAACAGATAAGTAAATAATGAATTATTTTGTTCTGATACCTTCCTTTAAATTTTGCATTGAGTAGTAATAATATCACTACCAACATTAACAATATTTAATTGAATCCTGAAATACCGGAATTACTTTCCGGAAAAATGTCTTATCCATGTTATTCTTTCTGTGTGTATTTATGATACAAGTAGGTACCAAAAATCAATCTACCTATTCCGATCACTGATAATAACACTATTGAAATAAATGTAATGCATCGTCACCTTGTTGTTCAATTTTATATCCTCCGTACATAAAAACCTTCGATCTATATTTCATTAATTGTGTCAAGAATTGCTTGGCCGTGTAAGATTCATTTTACAAAAATATATCGAAAATATGCAATCTAAAATTTTGTACTTACATGCTTTTTTACGAATTTATTTTTCATGCAGACTTGTTAATCTCTACCACTACTCTCACTGTTTATCCAAGAAAATCCTTTATGCAACACAACAAGAGTCAGTATCAAGATTAAGGCAATATCCGGACTGGTGACGTGACGCTGCATCGCGTCTCTCCAATCAATCCCAACGAATATTTCACAAAACCCATTTTAAAATCCATTTCGTTTCCTCTTACATATAAGGTTATACATTCTGAAACACCAACTGGCTATGAACATGTTTTAAGGAGTGAGAACCAGTTTACAGGAATTGCAAATGTGACCCGCAACAGGATGCACGGAGCTTATCGAGTGAAGTGACTTTCGAACGCGATTGAAAGATTGTACGGACGTGAGGGTTTTTATTCAGATAAGGTCACTGTTCTTTTTGCCTTTATGTAAGACATCGAATTAAGCTACTTACCAGGCATAAATGTATAATGGCCGACGTATGTATGAATAAGCAGACTCTAGAATTAAAGCGGTTGAAAAAGTCTATCTGTATTTATTTACTGACTGACTGACAAGCACATCGAAAACCATTGGATGTAAGAAGATGAAATTTGGCATGTGTATTCCATTAAGAAGGGATTTTCCAAAATTCTCACAGGATCGGGCAGAAACGGTTAATTTAAAATAAATAAGCAAGTGCTGCGGGCATCCTCTAGTAGGAAATAATGAAACATTCCATTTTATCACTTCCGATATCTTTTGTTAAAGGCTACACAAGGCTGAGCAAGCTTTATTTTTCGTGTACAGGTAGTAATCCAAACCAAGGAGGCTTTATACCAAATAATTATTATTTTTACAAAGTGTTCTCAAATAGGGCTGAGTCAATACAGTCATGTTGGGTCACAAAAAAGCCACAGTCCCAAGTAAACGAGCCACATAACAAACGAACGTTATTTGGTACAAATTATTTATAATGTACATAACTTTATGCCATACATCCTACTTCCTACTTCTTTTATAACTGCGTAAGTTTGTGACGAAGGATGCTTACTCCTGTGCTATATATTACATTCATAACAATTTTAACAAAATTAAAAACGACAGCACTAATTTTAATTAAACTTTTCTGTAATGTAGGTTACACATGAGGTTAGCACCTAAGCATTCTTTTTTGCGTGTGAGACGACACCTGAATTGGTCATACTCTTTGTATGGCCAATTCTGGTGTCGTAATTTTCACATCTCAATTCGTAGGCCTACGACATGACCCAACGATTTTGTTGTCCTGAGACAAGAACCGGGCGGGACCGACAGCTTTACGTGCCCGAAGCACGGTAGCGCTAACACCTATACTACCACCTATACACCTATACTCACGCGGCTGAAGCCGTGGGTGGCAGCCGAGGCAGAGGTGTATTACACACCCACACTTTGCCAGTTATATTTCAGTCAAAATGTAGTAGGGGGTGAGCCTATTGCCATCTACCGGGCACATTAGTAAGCGAGCGATAATTAACAATTTTTAATACACACATAACTTCGAATAGTTAAAGGTGTGTGCCCGGGGTAACTGAGGATCGAACCCGAAACCATCGTCTCGGCAGTCCGTTACGTATACCACTGGGCTATCGCCACTGTTTCTTCTTTATTCAGAAAACTACCACATATTGGCTCACACTCACACATATGAGTGTCACGTGTCTCTTGAACTAGTTGTAGACTTTGAGTAAGTCAGTCTCAGAGGAGCACACTCACTACTAATTGCGGATCGAAAAAGATTTTTAGGATTTTCTTGTTGGAAAATTCGTAGTGATATGGAAACCGTGGCCTTGTGAAATCTTCGTTCACAAGACTTTCGTAAAATGAGAAAATTTCACGAATATTTTGTTAAGAGCTGTAATAGTAGGGGAGACGTGGAACATCGACCTTCACCGATCTGATAACCAGATGAAACGTATTTTTTATGTAATATTTTTAAATTTACCCGTTTTGGCCGATCCCGTGGGAATTTCGGGAAATCCCTTCTTAGTGCACCCCTACGGTTCCCAAGGAACATACATGCAAAATTTCAGCTTCCTGCGCCCAATAGTTTCGGCTGTAGCTTGTCTGTCAGTCAGTCAGTAACGCAAGGATTTTATATATTAAGATAATTTATAAACAAATATGCCTATAATAACTTGCCTATCAAATAGTGCTCATAGCTATTTTGAATTTTAAGTTAATTGTAGTCAACCGCAAATATAACTTTGTCGTTTATACAAACACTATGGAAAACAAAGTTATTTTTGGTAAATGAAAAAAGTGATAGTGATATTTGGATAGGTGAAGATAAAGGGTCTGTTAAGTGTTAAGGCTGATGCTAGTAATTAATAAACGAACACGGAAGCAATATAGCAATAAAGATCAAACAATTAGATTAAATGCGAGTCCCGTAAGGGTCCCGTAGTTCAGGTATCCACATAACATACCCTTTATTTTCACTTAACCAAATATCACGATCGCTTTTTCATTACCAAAAATAACTTTGTTTTCCATAGTGTTTGTTTAAACGACAAAGTTATATTTGCGGTTGATTACAATTAACTTAAAATTTAAAATAGCTATGAGCACTTTTTGATAGGCAAGTTATTATAGGCATACATGTTTATAAATTATATTACATAAAAACAACGTCTCATCTGGTTATCAGATCGGTGAAGGTCGATGTTCTACGTCTCCTCTACTTTAATGGCTTGTAGTCATCATCATCCTATCGGTGTCCTGGTTGCGATCCAAGCCTTTCGGTTTGGAGTCCGGAGTCCGCGAATATGCTATAAAAGCTTGCAGTCTCTGATAAAAATTAGGGTAACAAGGTGACACGTAAAATTACTAAGTCCAGCAGTGGACTGAGAATGGCTGTAAAGAAACATCAAATATGAACAGCAAAACAAGCGACTGTTAGGTCTGCTCGTGTACTGTACAAATAGCGTAATGGTTTTACATTTGCTAGGCCGAATGGCATTGCTCTGCAGCATAGTTTATTTATTTAATTTATTTCTTGTTTGTCAACTCAGTACTAAAAACATCCATGGGCAACCTTTCTTTATTTTTCTGATTCCGTGAGAATTTATTTATATATTTACCCGTTATTCATCTGACAAATTATACCTACTATAATTGTACCCAGCATAGTAATGCTTGTTCTTTGCTTTCTTTTCCTTTTTATTTAGTACTACAAACAGCGGTAAAACCATTTTCTGTCCTTGCTGTGGATTTTCTCGTTCATTATCTTAATATATAAAATCCTTGCGTTACTGACTGACTGACAGACACGCTACAGCCGAAACTACTGGTCGTAAGAAGATGAAATTTAGCATGTCTGTGCCTTGGGCACCGTAGGGGTGCACTAAGACGGGATTTCCCGAAATTCCCACGGGATCGGGCAAAACGGGATATTTGAAAATAAGTGCGTGCGAAGCCGCTGGCATCGACTAGTTTTCAAATAAATTTCATTGTGGTTCGCTCTCCACGCTAATAATGGAGCTCTGTATTTTGCATCTTATTTCTTAAAAGGGCAAATTACAATTAGAATTTCCATGAAACTAGTTTCTCAGAACTTTATTCATAAATGGACAAGTTGTTGCTGTATTTTTATAAAACCTTGAGATATTAGTATTGACACGTTCAAAAAAGTATATCCATCTCACTGATACAAAAATAAACAGTTGCAAAGCCGACCTTGTTCGCCCACAATACAGTGTGCTACATCCAAAAATACCTAGTATGTTCCGTGAATGTTTTTTTACGTCAGCAATGAGTGCGAACTTACGATCGGGCGCAAACATCAACACTTACACCAAGAAGGCTATCCTTAGTAAACATTAAGTCAACCTTTGACCTATCCAAGTGTTTGTCAAAGATAGGCTTCTGAAACAAGTTTCTTCGCCCGCAATTATGTCAAGTAGGGTCGTCCCACGCACCTGATTGTCTGTATTCTCAGCATACCGAATAAAGCACAACTAATTAGTTCCATGATTATAGCAAAACAACTCTTTTGGTTGGCGAAGACTTATTTTATTCTAGAGTTAAATAACGTTAGTGTATTCTTAGAGTATGAGAAATATTATTATTAAAAGTTTGGAACTCAACATTATTATTGTATTTATCGTAGTAAGCTGGAAAATTTTAAACGGACAGCTATGGCTAAGTGTA
Source organism: Euclidia mi (assembly GCA_944739405.2). Taxonomy (NCBI): domain Eukaryota; kingdom Metazoa; phylum Arthropoda; class Insecta; order Lepidoptera; family Erebidae; genus Euclidia; species Euclidia mi. Next base: position 101,276,833 of record OX123181.2, read on the forward strand.
TTTACTAATAGAATTATTAGTACATATCTCATCGACTTTTCGGAGTTAGGTACGTAACTTGTCACAGCTGTCGTTAAACCACGGAATACCACTATCTAAAGGTATAGCGCCAGTCACTCGGCGGAAAATGTTAACATTCTGTCAAAGGGTTAGCAAGCGGAACCCGCGCTCCAAACCAAAAGTCTTTACCTGTTATGTATAGTTGGTTTAAGAAACCTTATTTTTACTTAAAATTTTTAAACTTACTGCTTCGTTGGTCTCGCGGTATAGATGTGCGCGTGGGATTGGGAGGTCTCGGGTTTGATCCCCAGTTCGGGCAAAGTGTTTTTTTTTTTTTTCGTTAGGAAATTCTTAGTAACAGCAAGTCTGGTAATGTGCCCGGTACGGCAATAGGCTCGCCCCCTATTATGTGGGACTAAAATAAATCAGGCGAAAAGTGGGAGTAGCAATAGTGTGGATATTGTATGTGTCAATTTTCATTTCAAATAAATGCTTTTTCTTTCTTCTTTCTTTCTTTCATTCAATATACCTCTGCCTAACTCTTCGGGGATATAGGTGTCCAGACTATGTATGTATTATTAAACTTACCTTTTTTTTTTGACTCATGGTGGAAACCAAACAATTTACGGTCTTACCACCCCCAGGCTGGGCCCCTAAAGGGGCTCAGTCTAGGGAGAGTGTGGAGACTCCCCGACGAGAAGCGCCGGGACTACCCACTAAAACCACCATGGTGTTCCTCTATCCGATCCCACTGAATGGTGGGGTCGCGGGATCTGCGTTAGCATTACTGCCGCTACCCCGCCTGAGCTGGCCCGCGCGAGCTGGCCCCTTCCCTCGCATGCATCCATCTGCATCCATCATACTTGTCCTCATACATCCTCTTTCATACTACAAGCGGAAAAGAATGACGTAGTCTACTAACGCTACGAGAGGCGCACGCGGAACATGTGCGCCGCCTCTCGGGCCTCGCGGACGGGCGGCGGTATAACAGGCCCGCCGTCCGCAGGCGTTTACTCACGGTGGCCGGAGACCGTTGAACGACCTCCGGCGATGACGCCCGGTTCTGCGGGTGGAGACAGGTCGCATGGGCACCCTATCCCGCTCTGCCACCTCCTTGATCGACATCATCGTCTCACAAAAGGAGGCGGCATTATTAAACTTACTTACATAATATGAAAACCAAAAAAAATAAAATAATAATAATTTATTCAACCCGATAACCACATTCCACTATCTCATAACATTTGTTTGCTTTATTACATGCGGATCTAATCTAAAACGTCTTTTAATCTCTAATATTTCAGAAAACTAAAATCTTTTTGCACTTTTACGTTTCTATCAAGGAAAAAATCAGCATAACAAATGATGACGACCTATGACTTGTTGCTGAAATTTCCGCCGACGCAATGGCGAAACGATTTATTTATTGAAAGTCGTTTGTACGAAAACCGTGATTCTTTATGATATTTGCCTTAACTGTAAACTTATGTAATAGGTAAAGATTGTCGAGGTTTTCTAGGTAAGAAACAGGATAATCAAAGTCGTCGACATGGCTCTCTGTATAGTGAAGTTGAAGTGACAGTGGGCAGGGCATATAGATTCAAGAACCGATGGCCATAAGACAGAAAGGTGGCCCGGTAAGGAGGACCGACGATCTTGTTGAGATCGCGTGAAACAGGTGGATGTGGGCGGCTCAACGACGTTAAATTTGGAAAGCCTTAAAATAAGCTTATGTCCCCCAGTGTACTCCTTTCGGCTGAGATGACGAATCATGACATCGTCAAATAAATATTATCTAACATAATAGAAGCAAAGAAGAAGAAGAGCTGTTAACGTAAAATTGAGAGGCAAAGCTGCTATAATTGCTAAGGTTCTATTTTGCAAGACGTTTTATTTTTTGGCTTAATATAGTCGACTGTCTGAGTAAGCAAATAGCAAAACCTATTTCATATGGCCCTTTTTCCTTACGTGACAAAAACTGCTTGTTAACATCATAAAGTCCATTTATTTTAGGACTTTCTTTCTAAAAAGTAATTGTCACAATGTAATAAAATGAGTATACGCTATGGCGCATTACAAAAGGGTGTTTCGCAAGCACGTCAGTTAAGTAATATATGCGCATTTTACTTAATAACAACCTGTACATGATATTGTTTCTTCACCTCAATAATTCACAAATTAAATAAATGTAGCCATATGCAATCGTATTTCAAGAATACTACGGTCGAATTTTGCTTAACAATAGCAAGAATAACTTTGGTATCTCGTATGTCACATACGATTACGTTGACCTAAAAAGTTGGACAATAAAGTGCAGTACTTTGTGAGAATTGTGTTTAAATGGCATTAAAATATTTGAAATGGGACAAGTAATTTGAAATATTACTTTTATATCGTTAATAAATAATCGCTTGCCCCGTGCCTTGGAGCACGTTAAACCGTTGCTCCCGGCTGTCATAAAGATCTTTGATAGTCGTTACTGGCTGAGAGTATCACCAATTAAAATAATACTGAACATCGCTGTCCCTTTGGGTTACGGTAGTCAGACGGCAGGGCAGTCGCTCTGTGTAAAAGCTGATATTCTGTCATATATTGATAAACTAGTAAGCAGACGTGCGTCTCCGAGGCGCCTTAGTCTCGGATGCAAACAGAATAAGGCTAAGCCGAAGATGATGATATTCGTGCGTAAAATTGCTAACAATGCCACAACATTAAATTTCCTAAACTCATATCAAAAGTAAACATTCAATGCAAAGTTAGACTCAGCAAAAAAATTAGCATACGAAGCATATTATTATGGACAATAGCACTTTGAATTCTATTGGTAATAGAAAGTAACGTTTACATGCTAGCATCGATGCATTTGATTGGAAACAGTAATTGGATTTGGACTCGCAAACAATTGGCTACCTCTGACTTTTAGTGTTAATTTTCTCAAGATACATAACATAAAAATGCAAATATTTCTACTTCAAAAGCATTTATTTTATTCTCTCTGTATTGATGATTGCTTTGAGTAGCTGCTTACAGTCTCGTACGCAACATAATCTTAATATATAAAATCCTTGCGTTACTGACTGACTGACAGACACGCTACAGCCGAAACTATTGGGCGCAGGAAGCTGAAATTTGGCATGTATGTTCCTTGGGGACCGTAGGGGGGCATTAAGAAGGGATTTCCCGAAATTCCCACGGGATCGGCCAAAACGGGTAAATTTAAAAAAAATGCAGGCGTAGCTGCTGGCGTCCTCTAGTAAGCGTATAAAAGAGATTTTTTCCGAAACTTCTCACTAACTCCATTATGAACGATCGGCGCTGTAATGACCCATTCTTGCCTAACACTATCTAGAATTACGCTCTAATGACACTAGATGGAGTTGTCTAGGCCACGTAATGAAAGGGTACTTTCAGTTATATATACTTTTAGTTTTTAAGAGACATTCCTATTTGATGGCACAGAAAAGAATTACATGGTATAGTTGGGTTTGTAAACTGTGTTCAGCACCATTCACAAGCATGTCGCTTGTTCGAATACTCAATAAATACCCAGACTCAAAACAACACTGCTGATCAAACGAAGTGTTGTCTCGTATGAGGATCGAACCCACCACCTCGACTGCCAACCAAAGACGCCCTACGAGAGGAAGACTGGGTACAGGAGCTGTCCAGTCTTCCTCCCAGGTTCAACGGAACCCGTTCTCAGGGAAGGCTACAAGCCCTCACCTGCCCGTACTACTTCCCGGAGCAACGAATTTTAAACGGCGACCAGAGCTCCCCATGCTCTAGCAGCCCGCGGTCTCATTGGCGGATCTTGGCGAAGTCGTCCTTGTCTTCGGGCACAAAACTCGGAGCAGTGTAAACGGTTATGTGGCCGGTTATACGCCAAACTTGCAGTCGCCAAGCTGCAGTTGCAGCTACTTGATAGTTGTTACTACCGTTGTATTTGTTACAAATTTACGTATCCAAACACCCCCGCTCTTTACAATATATTAACATGTGTTAAACGCTCAGATTTTATTCCATGACAAGAATCTTTAATAAATATTTGTGCCTAAAATGTTTAACAAAATACCTAATTACTTTAGAATTGTATTAGCTACCTTTTCTATCATACATTCTTCCCCCAATCTCACAGCCCTCCTACTTCCTTACAACGTGGTTGGAACCACGATATCTTCATTATAAAGGTGAAGCTACACCGGTTTTCGGTCGAGGGTCGTCAATCTTACTTTCCACGTGACACCATGCGTCCATTCACCGACTAAGGGGCGTATTCACACGTTAATGATACTTTCTTTTACGTAAATAAGGTTTTACCCCAAGTGCGTACAAAGGATTAATAGTTTTTACGTTGCATTGAATGTCCTTTTCAGGACTGGATCATTGGTGGAATATAAATGTGTGTTTATTTTATGCAGTTTAAGGGCGTTGATTAAATTCAAAGTTATTGATTGTATAAATTAAACGCAATAGTTATGCCACTATTGCGAATAAGCTGAAGTACAGTACGGCCGTTTATCGATGGCGAGTCTGAAGCTAGCCTTTGCGAATTACCGCGCATGTATATTCGTGTACAAAACTGTTATTGCCAGACTTTATATAATTGATATGAAAGTCGTATTATTTTACGATGAATGAACCTCACCTGGCAATAGTGACAGATATTTTAACCGGAACATACACAATATCCACTTTTACGCTGGTGGTTGCTCGATGGTATTTGTTGAGTGTTTAGTCGAAAATTCGTTTACAATGATGGTCTTGTGCAAGGGCGCCTTATCGTGGTGCAAAATTCTTTTGGGACTATCCGAGCTGCAACATGTTTTATACCCAAATGGTTAGTTAAAATGGTATGGATAGACTCGTGAGCGACTCGTGAGATACAAAAAATTCGGTGGCTATCTCTCTCAAAGTTGAATGACGATTTTCAGTCACTATTTCCTTCACTTTTGCGATATTAACTCCAGTTGCAGACGTTGATGGCCTACTAGAGCGAGGCAAACCTTCCATCACCACATCTCGACCGCTTTTGAATGCTCTGCACTACTCATAAGCACTCGTTTTTGATAAAGTCAATTCACCGTAAGCCTTCTGTAACATTTTCATTGACTCCGAACATGAAATTCCATTGGCGATGCAAAATTTAGGAAAATCTCTTTGTTCGATGTTTTTGTCCATTATGAAATTCTATTATAATTTTTTTAGACTGAATGTACATATATATTAATAAAAATTTTGCGGACTCATATGTGATGTGCCTGGTACAGGTTCAGTATCGTACTCGTCACTCTCACTTTCAGACTCGGTTTCCGAATCTGAACCTGTATTAATGATAAACCTTTCCGTCATTTGGTCAATGGTACAGTCACTATTCATATACTCGTTTGCGACGTCTATTATTTTTCTGCATAATGCACTCCACTCCTTTTGCCCCATCATATTCACTTTTTCCCGGACGAGCTCCATTGTGCTGGTTATGTTCCAGTCCACATTTTTAGCGGCTACTTGTCCTTTAATAGCAGCCCACGCCATCTCGATGGGGTTCAAGGTGATATGGGGGTAAACGAAAGACATCGTGATTGTATTTTTTAAACAATTCGTCTATTACGAAGCATTTATGTACGTCTTTGTTCTTTTTTATGAGATCGTACAATTGTGGTTTGCGCATGTCCTTTTCAAAGGGTATGCCTTTATCTACTAACCACGATTCCATTATCGCTTTCTAGTCATTAGATGTAGGGGCCGGATTGCTTAATTTATTATAGTACGGAGCATTATCGATAATCACCACCGAGTTAGAGCTCAAATTTGGTATCAGCTGCGTCCGTAACCACTTCTCATAATTATTATATTATTTAAAGATATGTGTTTTATATTATTTGTATTATTGTTATTTATGATAAAAGTTTTATGACTAAAGTTGTAGAGAATTTAATTTGCCACAAAAGTCTCGTCCACATATTCTTTGTGCAGCCAATAGATTACCAGATAATCAAGAAAAACTATCTGCATCTGCACTCTTTCCAAGATGGCGGCCGAGGGACAAGAGGTACGTCCCCATAAATTTGAATCAAGCTTTACAATAGAATACCCACACATCTATAAAATAAAATTGCGTCGTCTGCTAAATGCAACCCCAAATGTAACTTTTCAATGGACTATAAATACTTTTGTCATCGTCTGTACTCAAGACAGAGATAGTAAAACGAATACTAAGGTGTGACAGAGACACATTATATCGCACCGAAAACTTCAAAAGTAAAAAAGAGATGTCCAATGTACGTGTTTGCAGTCAATTTAATCGGTTTTTATTGATATCAATTAAAATTAATTAGAAAAAAAATATATACGTGTATTCAATTACATATAAAAATTGAAAATGTGTTCCAACTCTTTTCATTTATGTCATCGCTAATATATAATTCATATAAGTAAATCTGGTCTTTAAACCAAGAAAATAAATTTTATTAGATTTGTTTTTTACTAAAAACAAAATCTCACTATATTGCTTGGTTTAATAAATCTATTTCATTTTATATCTTATAGTACTTTTATTATTGTAACAAAAATTAATGAATTCAAAATCAATTATAAAACTAATCGATTTAAATTTTTGATTGAATAAACTATTAATTGGTATTTACCTACATAACGTGCATCACTGGCCTAGACTACCACCCCGCGCACCCCGCTTCTTGCCACCGCGTTGTTCCTAAAAAGGATTACTGAGAGATTTGATGTCAAACTATGTAGGTACATTTTATGAGTTTAATAAACACTATTTATCTTAAATCATGCCCTTATGTGTAAAATCTGAATAAGAATTTATGAATGAATGACAAAATTAGTTTATTTACCTTCAATTAGCCACAAAGTGAGCAAATGACATTTTTGATTACCATCAGTGACGTCTGGGGCTAATATTGATGCTGTGTTCTCAAAACATCAAAACAGGTCTACTCCTAGTTTAAGCTATTAAACTAAGCTGGAAAGTTTATTGAATAAACCAGCTACCTGCAATGACTACACAATATTCTATAAAAAATATGCACCTCGTTACAAAGTAAGATCATAATTAGTTCATAAATTTTATAACTTATTTTAACATAACAATTTCAAACTGTAAAAGATGTTCATATATTTTACCACAATCCGACCCTTGAGAATTGAGAGCCGTTTTAAAATGCCAACGTTAATTTTGTTAATTAGAAACATTACAGAGATTTTAAGTACTTTATTTTATAAATTAGGCCGAGAATTCTAATAGGCACTTAATTAAGATATTTCAAATATTATCCCATTTCATCTAAATCTGTCAAGTACGTACGCGCTACTTACGTTTTTAGGTTCTGTAGTTTAGAGGACTAAAGTACGTCGGTAATCTCAGCGTTTGTAAAATTAATATATATTTAAGTAAGTCCACAGTTATTATCTTGTAAGGCATTTTTTATTTACAGCCTTTCACAGTCCTTTACGTACTAAAACATTTCCTACGTTGCTTCACAGTATCATCATCATCAGCCTGCCATAGTCAACTGCTAGAATATAAAGGCCTCTCCGATGGCACGTCACTGACACTGTGAGTCATAAGAGGATTCATTCCATGGGCGTCGTAAGGGGTGACTCAGGAAAATAAACGAAGCAAACAATATCTTTCTAAGGCATACTTAGCTATAATAATTATGTTTGAATGTTATTATATCCCTGCACAGAAAAGTCAGAAAAGCCTTGCCGATGATAAAAACATTTTGGTATTCATGAACGAACCACAGCCCAAGCTATGAAGGTTCTTTGAAGTGTGTTGCGAGACCCTCAAGAGTGTGTATGGGCTAGATGGTGATAATTATACAAACAACGAATATTATTGTGTAATCATATTAGTTAGACAGATCTACAAGAACAAAGATACCGTACACAAAAAAGGTTTAGTCATGTAAATTAAATCTTTATTATTGGTTACTGCCTCCGTGGCCCAGTAGATAGCGTATGCGTCTACTGATTAGAGGCCTTGCATTCGATTCCCGGGTCAGGCAAAAAGTGTTACTGAGTTTTTCCGAATTCTTAGTAGCAGCAAGAAGTCTGGTTATGTGCCTGGTAGCATCAATAGGCTCAATCCCTATTACGTGGGACCTAAAAATTCATGGTGAAATGTGGGTGTAATATTAAACCTCCGCCTACCCCTTCGAGGATACAGGCGTGAGTCAATAAGAAAATATATTATTATGGGTTTTGACGTAGTTTGTTTCACAGCGATATTTTATCTGCCCTGGTAGTTCGTGGTCCTGGCTGCTAAATCAGGGGGCGTGGTCTCGATTCTCGTCCAGGTTAAATGTTTGTGTGATGCGCACGATTATCTGTTCCGCGTCTGGGTGTAATTAAGTCCATGGAAAATCACTATACCGAGTTGCAGAGGTCAGAGAGTCACCGAAGAAATAATAAACAATTTAATTCGCACACTTCGAAAAGTCAGTGGCGCGAGTATGACTTCGAACCTGATACCCTCTGCATAGCAGACTGTTTGTATCTGGTCTAGGCTATCGCTGCTTACCATAAATACTACACATTGTATATTATTTTTAAACCAAAGGACCATGCCCATCTGTGCCCCAGAAATGCCCAGAGAAAGTAAATTACAAGATCGTCCTAATAAATGAAAACTAGAATTAAGTCGTTAATTTTGAAACCTAACAAGCCCTGGATAAAAAGAACGAAAAAAAAAAAAGTCTTGTTTACTTTGCAGTACCTATGATAAATATTTTCTATGATATCTTCTTTGATATGATTTATATTTTATTTTGTTTCATTCATTCATGCACTAAAAGTGCAGTTTATTGCGGTCTGGAACCACGATCTTAAACCGATTAATTAATTCCTTGTGATAGTGTTGCGGTTTTACGGAGTACTGTTTCCATATTATTATTTTCTCGAGTACCTACTTAAGTTTTGTATCTAACCAAATAGTTTTCACATTTATATAGATGGAGATACTATGGAGACAGACTATATAATTACAAATAACTGAAATGTTGTTGACATTTAAGTATATAAAAGAACACTGAGCTGGCCTAGCTTAAGTGATGATTATGAAGTTCCTAGTGGAAAACTAATAGGAATGCTGTTTATAAACGATAAAATATATTAACAGTAGGCATTAGGCAGTTATTATGTCTTGTTTAACGTCCAATAACTTTTCAACCAGTGCTTTATATGACATTAATACTAGATGTAATAAAAATACTGTTAATAAGTTATCGTATGACATAGAGCTGCAATTTGGGCATTGCAGGGCATTGCCGACTTTCGCCTCCATACTAATATGGGCATAGTCCTTTGTGTTAAGGCGCTGACAACAGTCAAATAGGCTTACCTCAAACAATTTTTTTTGCTAAATCTATAAAGTTTGTGACGGCGGGAAGAAATATATGTTAATCATGAACTTATTTCTGAGAACCCTTTTGTATTCAAGACATTTTTTTGAAAAGATTTTTCGATACAAAAAAATAGTAAACTAACCTCTTAAAATGATCTTCTAACAAAAATATCTGTATTACTTATCAACTGTACGTTGGTAAAATGTATAACAATAACGTATCATATTTAAATACAGGACTTGGTTGTTTTTTATTTTTCACTACTCAACTTATTTTTAAGTAATTAATTTATTTTATGATTTGTAAAAAGTTCTGAACGTCCCGTCGTCGTCACACTTTTCTTGTTTATGTATACAATCCGACAGTGACAGCAGCAACTCAACTCAATAGCGGTTGTCATCGCCAAGCGTGAACTTAATATTGATTTTCTATTGATTTCTTTGGTCTACATACACATACTTATATCAGCTTAAAATTTACCCTATATGCAAAAGTAAATTAATTTATATGATTCTTGATCTTTGGTCTATGATTCTATTTTTTTTTTCTATTTCCTTTTGTCTGAACATAATTCTCTTAACCTAAATGAGACAAACTTCCCTGAAGGCGGGTGTCTTGATTTATTTTATTTAAACTTGGTCGTTGGCCCAAATTCTTTTGGCAGCCGTATTCAGGCTAACGACTGTGTGTAATTGTACTTTAATCATTGTACGTTGCCATTGTGGTTCGTGATGTAGAGAATTAGTCAATAAAATTTATTGATCATGTAATACAATTTGGTTTTAGGGTCTATTGAAGGATTTGAGGAAGGAATTGGGGTACAATAGTTGATACTTGATGGCACGGGCTGTTTCCGCATCTCCACGTTTTGGCGTGTATTTTGCGTGCGGGTGGGAACGTTGTCGTCATTCGAGCCACCCCAGCTCTTCGAGGAAGGCCAGCAGACTCTTGATGTGGCCCACGGCCTCCCTCAGGGTGCTGTATCTGCTCAGGTACTGCTGCCTGTACTGTGCGACCTCAGGGCAGTCGAGGAGCAGGTGGGCTGCCGTCTCGTCTGCTGCCATACAGGCCCTGCACAGCGGGCTGTCGGTGATACCTATAGTAAATAGGTGTTTATTAAAGAATCCGTGTCCTGTGTCACTATACCGAGTCGCGGCCGTGACTGTCCACAGTTGTTGTTTGGACAGCCGGAGGACTTGTTTGGCTATCTTACCGGCTGGTTGTGTTGGGTCCTGGTCCTATTTCTTACCAGGTTGCGATAAAAACCAGAAGGGAGTGGAATAATGGGCTCGGGTCCAACCACCTCTAAAGTGGCCCCTCTTCTGGCAAGTACGTCGGCTGCGTCCTTCCCTCTTGAGCCACTGTGGCCCTTGATCCATTGCAGTGTTAATTTGTTTTGTTTACCTACTTCTGTTAGTTTCTGGTGACATTCAAGCGTGAGAGCCGAGGTGATAGTATGGCTTTTGAGGGCTCAGAGGACAGACTTACTATCTGAGAGGATCCTAATGGATCGTTCCCGTACCTCGCGTGCCATGATTGCTGTGGCAGCTAGAATCATGCCAAAACATTCGGCCTGGTAGACCGTGTTGTAGGCTCCCAGCGGTGCTGCGATGTTGCTGTTTAGGTCCTCGGAGAATACTCCTGAACCCGTACCTGAATCCGTCTCAGACCCGTCTATGAAGATCGTGAGCTCGTTGTGGTTAACCGCTCCTCCGTGTAGATCCTCGTACAGTTGTGTTTTGTATTTCTTGTCAACACACAAATTATTTTGGTATTCGGTCGCCAATGGCTTGTGTGAGAGGAACTTCTTTAAAGAGTGTATTTAAGTTGCTATTGTGCGGTGTGTTAGTGTCTTTCCAGAGCTTCAGAGCTCTAAGCCGGACCGCCGACATCGTTGCTTCCTGTTGTATGAACAGGTGCAATGTAGGCAGGTCCAGCAACAATTCGAATGCCGCTGTTGGCGTTGTTTTCATGCAGTCTTTGAAGCCTTTGAAGATCGTTGGCGGCCGTTATTAGGTTGGTTCGGGGCCACCATACTACTGCGCCGTAGCTTACCATCGGACGTATTATTGTCTTATAGAGCCATAAGACAATTTTGGGGGTTAGGCCCCAGCGTTTACCTATCATCTTCTTGCACTGCCAGAAGACGATGCTGGCTTTATTGAGCTTATTTTCCAAGTGGCTGTTCCATGTCAATTGGGATACATTAAGATAATAATGTAGAATTTCAACTAATAACGAGAACAGTCGTCGTATTTTAACACGTCATGTTCGTAATAGGCGTCAAAGATAAGCAACGCTTGCACAGGTGGGTGCCTCAGATGGGTGTCCGAGTGTAGCATTTACATCATAATAGCGCTACCATTTTCGTTGGTCACGTAAAGCTAGCGGCCCAGTTCTTGTCTCAGGGCATGAATCTTTAGGCCATGGCGGATGAAATAAAACGGTCTGAATACTCCGACACCAGAGTTGGCCACACACACGAAAAAAAAGATTACGTCACGTTTCTTTCTTTCTTCCTTAGATAGTTTAAAACTGGTCACGATTTGACGACCCTTTCGAAAATAATCGCATTTTGATATTTGTATCATAAACATCTCTGTACATTTCTGTCCGGTAGGATCCAGAGATCCATGAGAGATAAAAAGAATATAGGTATTTTCATATCCATAAGCACAAAATATGCGATGACAAAATCATACTTTTATTTTTCTTTTAAAAAGTATCATATACCAAAAATAGACAAGTCTTTACAAGAAGGCAATGAGAATAAAATAAATTAGTAGTGTTCAATACATCATCTTATCTATATCAAATTTTAATTAAAATCACCTTTATTTGAAACTAGCTTTCGCCCGCGGCTTCGCCCGCATGAAATTTTAATAAAGAGTAGCCTTTGTACTTCCCCAGGTTTCAGACTATCCATATCAAATTTCATCACAAAAGGATATGCACATTAGCCGTGTAGCATACATATAAACAGATAATACTTAAAATTAAGGAATTTATTACGTTATAGGTAGTATGAAAGTGGTGCCCATTGATGAAAAGGTAAAAGGAAGTCGACTGGCCTGGTATGGACATGTTATGCGGAAAGATGATATGTATGTAGTTAAAACAGTGATGAATATGCACGTAGAAGGACGAAAAGGGAGTGGACGGCCAAGGAAGAGATGGATGGACTGTGTAAGTATGGATATGAAAAAGAAAGGGGTAAACGATCGGATGACTGGTGACAGAGAAGTATTGAAGCGAAGGACATACTGCGCCGACCCCAAATAAATTGGGACCAGGGCAAGACAATGATGAGTCGTCAAACTTCAGGTAAAGATTAGGATGTAAGTATATTATTAAAGTTATTGAAAAGCTTACATACCTACTGAAGAGAACAGCAACAAAAATAAAAACTGAAAACATTACCACAAAGTACATAATCAGACAGCCCCCTCCGCCCCGCTGCGCTTAAGGCGCTGTCCTAAGCGACTGTTTTGGTAAATTAGGGGGTGAAGCAGGGGAGGTGAAGGGAGCTTAGCTCCGTCTACTGCGGGGCGCCCCCCTTCATTCTCGTCGCGTGCGGCCGTATTCTGGCGACATCCGTATTCCAATATTTCAAAAAAGCAAAACGTTTTAGCATATTGAATTGAGATACTGATATTAAAATTTATATGACATACATCAATCTGTTTGTACAATATAGGCATAGCGCAATTCTTGTTCTCAGTGCAGCCATGAGCAAAACTGGTTTACATTAGACGTTAAAGGTATTAATAGTTGACGAAAGTAGGTAAATACCTACGTGCCGTAAGATGATAAAAATAATTAAGCCAGTTCCATATGGAGAGGCCATTATTATGTTTGTTTTGTTTTTGTATAAAAATAGTGAAGCAGTTCATAGAATACCTACATCTAATTCCATTCCTGCCAGTTTTCAAATCTGTTTTGAAATAAATTGGCTGTGACATACGGGCGGACAGACTGACAGACATTGCAAATCTATAAGGGTTCCGTTTGTACAATTTTTGGCTACGGTACCCTAAAAAACACAATACTGCTCTACTAAGCGCAAAAGCCGTATCTCAACTAAAGCGAGTTACGAGATAATTGAAGTTTAGTAAAAGTTGATTTCTTTTATTTATTTATGGATGTTTTTTGTTATTATAGGTATAATTATTATGGTAAAGGTTTCGAAATACGTCGCCGTTTTTAGGGGTTGTGAGTGATTGGAGAGGGAGGAGGGGAGGTCTTGAAATCCCCCTCACCATTTTCACTTGCCGGAAATACTTGGTTTCCTCTGAAAAAAAAATATCTCTAAACATCGGTGTGTATGGCACTGCCAACTTCCACATTCATCACACTAGTTTAATAAACTAAGGTTGACGGAGCCCTGCGAAGGGCTCCTATTTTCGGATTAAGGGTCAAAAGAGAACCTAACATAACCTATTTAGTTACTTATTACAGTCGCACCTAACCCTAGGCACTCGAAAGCAATGGCGCACAAATTTGACATTAGCTGTCAATATGAGCATTCCAAGATGGCAGTTTTGCGTTTCGTTTCACGTTTTTCACATAAAACCGTAAAATGACATTAGTAAAACTGTACTAAAGTATAAAAACTACGTTCCGTTTTGCATAATTGCCGAAGTATTTATGAAATTTTGGAAATTGTTAAAAAATATTTAGACGCAACTCTGGCAGCCAAAATTACTTTTAGGGGATTAAAACGAACTACCTTAAGCCCCCTACACTACCAATACCCTCAAATTCAGGCGACTCGTTTCGAAACCCAACCCATTATTATTTTTCAAAATAGATGAAACATCAAAAATATATGTGAATATACCTTATTCATGAGATACTGCTATGTCGCTTAGACAGTTTTAGAATTAGAATTTGAGTTACTGCTTTTTCGTTAGCTCTCCTCATACATGATTGTATGGAAAAATATAAACATTTTCTTTCGCTTCAAATATGTGTTGTTTCAAAGAAAATATATATTAAAAGATATTTATTTATATTCATTTATCATTTATTAGCGAAATACAGAGTTTACAGCTCATCAAAAGTTAGCTGTCTGCTACAACTCGGCAGGTTTTCTTTATTCTCATCGAATGTTAAAGGCAGTTTGTGAGGTGATAAGGCTTCAATACTTATTATTTGCTGTTGTTAACGAGGCACAGTTTCATTTACTTTCCTTTTACGGCTTGGTATTGTAGAAATTTCAAGCACTGATGAAACATTTTCCTCTCCGTGATCTCGCAATGTCATCCCTTGAGCTTGACGAGAATCAACAATTTCAGGCAACTGCCAATTCATATAAAATGCCACAAGCTTTTCTTCTCCCAGAAAACATCATCTCTTTCTATAATTTCTATTTTTAGTGGTATACTTTCGCCACTCCACACAGCAAATAAACACTTATGTTTGCGTGTAACGTGGCGTTGCCCCTGAATTTGGTAATAACAATTACAATATTTGTTTAGACTAGTCAGTTCACTTTTTTATCATATTTCCATATTTGTATTCTATTTGCTCTTATACTATTCTCCAGGCCATTCTTATAGGCAACTATAGAACATTAAATTTCCACAATCGTGTTTGGACCTATTAATCCATCTGGCGTGGCACCAATAATCGGATAATCCACAAGGCTCGATTGTTACATTTTCTTGCTTCGCTAGTTGTTGCAAAGCCAGTTGTTAATTTTAGATTCCATGCGCAACTGATAATATATTGCAAATATTTTATTTGTACAAATATTTTTTACTAAGTTGTCTTTACTGCTGTTATCTCTTCTTTTTACCACTATACCAAAATTTGAATCTGTCAACATATTCTTACGCAATTCGAACCAGTCACTGCTATGCTATCCCTCTTGTAATTTTTGCTTATCACTACGGAATTTGAGTCAAATTTGTTAAAAAAATTGTTTGGCATTTCTTGGCTAGCTCTTGAACAGATTGTGTTAGGAATTACTGCAGTCAAATGTGTGTAAGACGTTGCAGAACTGTTATCTTTAACTTCACTGTAATTACAATAATGATAATTAGTTACGTACTTTATTATTAAAAAAATACTATATCTTGTGTAATAGCAAACAGAGAAGTCACCTTCTTACTTAGGTATAAATGATTGATGATAGAAATTAAAAAGATATTAGATGTACTGAGACATACCTAATAGTTTATGAATAATCACAATTTTACCCGATGTACCTAAAAAGGTTTATGTTCACAACACAATAATACAACATTCGTTACCGCTTGTGTGCGGATTGCGGAGCGCCATATTAGCGCTGTTTATTGTTCGCCGTGGCGGCATCTTAGCGCTCCAGGCGCTCTGACAAGCTAATGAATTTGAAATATAGGTACATAAAATGATTCGATTTTATGTTATTACTCTTTCAAAAATTGAAAACTGTGGCAACTATGTATTGTGAGAATAATTTATATAATTATATTATGCATAATCGATAATATATAAGTAACATAGTCAGCCATAAAAGACTCTTATGAAAATAATTTGTGTAAAAATGTTACATATTTCATAATCACTTGGCCATGGATGAATTTTTATTTTATTACGACGCTTTCTTGTACAAATCCCTCGTAGAACTTAATTTCTCTAATTGTCCATATTTTATTCTTCTAATTATATATTTATAAGCATAGAAACAACAACACATTAAACGCAACAAGAGTATAAACTGAGGTCCTAATTATATGTGCCCATAGTTACATGAAAAGCCTATTTGATTCAAAGTATTCAGTCTATAACATAAAACATGAAATTACGAACTCAAATCGGCGTATTATAATAACAAACAGGTTTGCGTAAAATTTCGTGCAGCGGAGACGCAAGCGACATGACCTATCTCTCACAGGGCTCATAGCCGAATGATGAGGTCTGGGCGGGGCGTAAACTAGCAACTGACACTCAGTACACCGCTTATGCTAATAAGGTTTAAATTGCTGAAGCGTTTAATATTGATGGGGTCTACCGAGCATCAAAATCATAGACGTTTGGCAGATTTTATTTAATTTTACAAAATATACACGTATAATATGAAAATAAATAGGGTAATTCTTTAGTTCATTAGATTTCCTACAATATTATCAAATAAAATATGACATCTTACGATCAAAATATTGCAAACAGTGAGACGAAAGATTATTTTCTGCCTCGATTTTGTGATTTTTTTACCGTGATTCTATTTTACATACATGAAAAATTCTTTCAAAAGTCTTTTGTTCAGACTTTTGACTTTAAGCTCTATTTTTTGCTAGTTTGTAATATGTACCGTTATGGCTAGATGCGCGACGAAAAATTAGGTGTTTCACGGCTTCTGAGGTATAACAGCGCCTTAAGCGCGCCAACTCATAGTAAACGCTTTTAATAACGCTGCGCAAAGGTCAATTATATCGTGATAACTTTTAAACTACGAGTATTCACCCAAACTGCTTACTGTAAAAGACAACGTTCATATACATTAAATACTGAAGACAATGAAATTATCAATGTTGAAAACAATTTGATAACTACTCTAGAATGAGCATTGTAAAAAAGTATCAAATTTAATTATTTTTAATTTTTACGGACCACTTTTTAGTGTATATTGGCTTCTGCATAAAAGGTCGGTATATGCTGCCGCGGACTTTTATTTAGACCTTTTAAGATTAACAATATCACCGTACATTATCTTCATGTAACTTCAACGGTTTAGGCAACGCACGCGAAGATAGGTTTCAAGGCTCAGGAATTTTACTGACTTAATTGATAATTTTTCTTGTGGCAACATTACACAAAATCTTTATAAATTGTAGGCTATGTGTTATTCTGATGTATAAACTATATTACTAAAAATTTCATCCAAAGCCATTCAGTAGTTTTTGCATGAAAGAGTAACAAACATCCATACATACATCTTCACAAACTTTCGCATTTATAATATTAGTAGGATTAGTAGGAAGTAGGGATAGTAGGGATATCATTAGAGACTTTCTTTATACACAAAATTATCTAACTGTTTTACCACCTTCATATAGAACATGTAAATTATTTTACCGCTTAGTCGTGAACTTGCCACATATAACTGACCATGTGAAAAACAACATGTTGGGTTGATTCAAGCTGTTTCAAGTCTGTCCCTGCGATTTATTTTGAAAATACACACAGGGCTACGAATATCCAGCCCTGCCGAAAGTAAGATAGCCCCGTTGAGTTACTCAAGAGGTATCTGAATTCAGGTCTCAGTCTCCCACCCACGGATTCCCACGAACGTGAGGTGTGGGAATTTGGGAATAATGAGACACCTGTATAAGTACAGAACACGAACGAACGAATGAAATCAAAGAAACACATCCACATTAATTATTCAAAAGAAACGACTAAGACTCCGACGAAAACTAAATAAAATTAACCGAAAACCTCATCAATCCACGGAGAATCTTAACACCGCCATTCTATATTTACATATACAAACCGACTGAGATAGAAAATAATATGGACTAATCGACAATTTATTGAAAAAAGGATCTATAGTTATTGTTTTTATGATTTAAAATAAAATGAAACGATTATATAACAATTATATAAACATAATAATTTGAAATATATGAGATTGACCGTTTAAATTAAGTGGACATTGTAATAAATTTTGACACAGAGACTTTTTGTCTATGAAAGTGCCGAATATTATTCTCTATTACTTTTTTAATAACAGAAAGATACCCGACACATAAATATTGTCTTATTTTGCAAGAAACATTTATTTTGCCAGAAAATTATTTGAAAATAGTGACATCTATCGATCGGAAGGATAACTGTAATATGTTCGGTTCCAGTAATTTATTTATCGAAAATACGTAAAAATATACTTAAGAATCGCCTCCTATTTTAAAGTCGGGTAAATAGCCATAAAACACTTTGAAGGTACCTATTTAGACAAACTATACTTTTACTAACAAACTTATAATGATTATAGATGGCACCACATTTAATACCAGTTTTGGATGATCCCTGTTTTGTTTGGGACTACGTACAAAGGAGAGGTCAAGCTGTACCTACACCAAAAACCACTCAACCGATTGTGATGTAACATATACTATTTTATAGGTTTGAGTATCCTTTGTACATGAGTGTAAGTTTTATTGAAATCTTTCGCAATTTTAGAGATCTTTAGCAACATAGGGAAAGACGTCGGACAAACAGACAGACATAAATTCTAAAAATAATTAAGTATTGCTTTTTAGCACTTTCCTACATTTTTTAGCTAATTTTCGTCAAAATATCTTTAATGTACAGACTTTTTCACCTCTACAGTTTTATTATAGTATAGACTAGCTGGTACCCGCGGCTTCGCACGCGGAAAGTAAAAAAAAAATATTTTAACTTTCATACTTTGCGTGAACCCTACAAAGACATAAAGACATATTTATTTCTGCATTTTGGTTGTTTACAACACTTATAAATGTCAAAACCCTATTCTAGATGAAGCCGGCTTTTCCTAGCTAAATGACTTCTTGAGAAGAAAGGCCGAAACAAACTCAGAGTCATTGTTTTTTTTTGTCACTTCAATTTCTTTAGTCTTTTCTTCATCTTTTAAAGTCCAGACAAAAAAGGGTTTAGTATGCAAGTACAATGCAGGAAATTATCTGACGCTTTTGACTGACTCGGCCCACTGATGGCCCGCATTCAACAACAATCGTACGGTTCAACCTTAATTGAGGGAGCCAGCACGATTTGTATCACTATGCCTCCACGCCATCAGAAGGTGTATGTATAAGCATGTCAGCCTAAGCCATCAGACAGGTTGCCACAACTATTTGTTTATATGTTTAATAATGCCCACATCGTACTCACAACTTTACATGCTAATACACAGTAAAATACATGTTGCAAACAATAAGTAAAAATTATAAAAATTTAAACAATAAAATGTCATATATTTAAAATATCAGAAAATATTATTAAATGTCAGAAAAAAATATTGAATGTCAATTTATGAATAATAATATATTACTTAAGTAATTTTAAATGTCAAAATAAAATAAATAAAATAACAATGTCAAATCAAACAATGTCAAAACAAAATAAATAAAATTACAAATGTCAAATTAAAAATGTCAAAATGTAAAAAATATAAGTATTACAAATGTAAATAAAAATATCATGTCACTAATTTCAAAATGTCAAAATTCATAATTTTTAAACTCAATTCCAGGCATTTTTGTCTGCTAAATAATCTTTAACTGTGTAATAAGCTTTTGAACTCTGTTTAATAAATACTTTGAATTTATTAATACTTAGTTCCTGAATATTGCCTGGAATTTTGTTGTAAAAACGTATGCTTTGACACTTGTATGAGTTACTTATTTTTTGTAGTCTAGTTGAAGGTAGAACAAGTTTGTTTTTGTTTCGTGTATTTATTTTATGAATGTCGCTGAGTTTAGAAAACATATTTATATTTTTCCTGACATATAACAAGTTCTCTTAAATGTATTGAGATGCGACAGTCATTATCTTAATTTCTTTAAATTTTTCCCTCAGTGAATGCCTTGAACCAAAACTGTAGAATGCACGAATAGCCCGCTTCTGCAGTACAAACACAGTTTGAATGTCAGCTGCGTTGCCCCATAATAAAATGCCATATGACATTATGCTGTGGAAATAACTAAAATATACTAATCTGGCCGTATCTATATCAGTTAACTGACGAATTTTGTAAACCGCGTATGCTGCAGAGCTAAGTCTATTCGACAACTGACCTATATGTGGGCCCCACTGTAGCTTAGAATCTAAGGTTATGCCTAAGAATACGGTGTTATCTATAAGATCCAACTCTTCTCCATTCAAACATATGTTATGTTTAACTTGTTTTACATTCGGTCTTGAAAATCGTATACATTTTGTTTTTCTTTCATTTAACAGTAAATTGTTACCTGTAAACCATTTAACTACTTTAGAGAGAGCGTTATTTACATCGTCATTATTTGATTGTTGTCGTCTTAGTTTAAAAATAAGTGATGTATCATCAGCAAATAACACTATCTTTTCATTATTTTGCATAATGTATGGCAAATCATTAATATATACAAGGAAAAGGAATGGACCAAGAATTGAACCTTGCGGCACTCCCATTGTGACCACTGAACCCATAGAAACTTTTCCATTTACCTCAACTCTCTGTATCCTATTACTCAAATATGATGTTAGGAGATCCAAAGCAGTGTTCTTAACTCCATAGTAATGTAATTTCCTGATCAATGTTTCATGAAACACGCAATCAAAAGCCTTAGATAAGTCACAAAAGACTCCCAGAGCATCATGCAACTCCTCCCAGGCATCAAAAATACTATCTAAAAGCTCAACTCCAGCATCGGTAGTTGAGCGACCCCTAGTAAAACCAAATTGTTTTTCATGTAACAGCTTATTGTTATTAAAATTAATTTGAATCTGACCTAGAATTAATTTTTCAAAAATTTTACTAAACTTGGGTACCTGATTTAAATAACGGAATTACTTTACTACTTTTCATTTGATCAGGAAACACACCACAGTCAATGCATCTATTGAAAATCATTGCCAGTTCCGGTGCTACTGTGTTGATTATAGATTTCGTAATCACAACAGAATTGCCCCAAAGATCACTAGTCTTCTTCAAATTAAGGGTATTAAAAGTTTTTACAATATCTCTGTCAGTGACATAACTAAAACTAAATTCAATGTTACACCTATTGACATTTTGTTTCAATAGAGATTCGGCGTCATTAGGGGACGAGTTGAGGGATTAGTGGTTGAGACTGGAATGTCTGTGAAGAAATTTTTAAATGCTGTGGCAACCTCAAAATCTGACTTTAATATCTTTTTTTTTAATTGAAGAGTGTAATCGTTACTTTTAATCTTGACCCTTCCAGTCTCATTGTTTATAATATCCCATGTTGCTTTTATTTTATTGTCACTGTTTTTAATTTTTGATTTTAAATAAAGTGTCTTAGCTTCACGACAAATCTTTTTAAATAACTTGGAATAATTTCTTACATATTGACAAAATTGTTCATCATTTTTATTAATTACTTTCTGTTCATATAATTCGTAAAGCTTATTTCTACTTTTATAAATTCCAGTGGTTGCCCATCCACTGAAGGATGTAGTACCAGCAACTGAGATCCTCTTAGGGACAAAGATAGAATTGAATATAGTACAGTACATGTCAAAGAAAGAATTGTAGAACTTATTAGGATCGTTATTATAGCATAAGTATGGTAATGTACTTGTGAGTTTATCCTCAAGTCCCTCCAGACGACGCAAAGTTTTTGGCACCACACTCAATTCCTTTCTACCTACTTTTTTAGACTGCATAGCAAATGTTATAGATTGTCCACAATGATCTGATGTTAATTTGTTAATTATTTGCTTTCTAACTGGTACAATATCTGTAAATATATTGTCTATACAAGTAGATGTCGTGGAAGTTATCCCGGTGGGTTCCAAAAATAAGCATGCAAGATTATATGACTTGAACAAATTCTTAATTTTGTGGCAATTCAGGGAATCTTCTAGTAAATTAATATTAAAATCGCCACCTACTATTATAGATTTATTTTGTTGGCATAGCTTCCGTAACACATCATCCATGACACTTTCAAAGTTGTCATAGCAGGATGATGGTGGCCTATACGCACTCAAAACAAGAAGTTGGTCCAACTCCACAAAGGCTATTTCAACTGTCCGTTCAACAGAGAAACTAACAATGTCACTACGATTCTTAAATTTATGCAGCTTGTTAACTAAAATCAACGATCCACCATGTATTGCATTTTGTCTGCTGAACGAACTACCAACTAGATGGTTATTAAAATTGCACATGAACTGGTGATCTCTAAGCCAATGTTCTGTTATACACAAAATATCAACGCATTCACCGTTCATGAACAACTCCACTTCTAAATCTTTATTTGACATACCTTGTATATTTTGATGTACCAGTTTTAATACTTGTGAATTTCTAAATGAATTGTTAGTTGGATTGGGCTTATTCGTACATACCAGCCCATTATGAATGAAAGTGTAATTGCAAGAGGTATTCTCTATTGTCGAATTATTTAATTTAAATTAATAGAAATGTCAGACTGTGTAGCCAAAATACTGGCTGAATCATTATATATGTCATTTTGTTGCTGTATAGGGGCAACACGTTTATTAGCCAAATTCTTGGCTGAAATGTCAATACAAAATGCTAGCGACTCAGCTAGTTGTCTTTTATAATAAGAATTCAGATAACAAGTATTTTGCGTCAAATGTAAAGCTTTACTAACATAATTGTTAGAGTCAAAAACATGAAATTGATAGTTATTGTATGACCAACTACACAAATTTATGTTAAGACTATGTCTAATATTATTTTCTTTCTGTGGCAACCCTTTAGTGAAAGGTAAAGTGAGCATAATAATTTGATTTAAATTTAATTCACATAATTTACTGTAATAGTAGAATAAAAGTCTTTTATTTAAAGATCCTCTTTTACCAAGTAGGATCAATAAAGTTGTATCCTGGTCAAAATTGAAGTTTATAATTTTATCTAAAATAGCAATGGAACTTAACCCAGGCAAACAGTAGTTCATCACTAACCCATCACTATATGTGTTCGCCAACAACTGACTCATACCTTTTCCAATCTCGTCACTAAATATTATCACTTTATTTTTATTTTGTAATATAGTTTTACTGTCTAGTTTGTTATTTTTTAATTTATTTAGAGTGTGTTGAATATTTGAATTTGTATTGTTTAAAGAACTATTTGGCAAAACCGGGTCACATGTTGGCAATGAGCAAGCTGGCGAGTGTTGGTGGTTGAACGGGATGTCATTGTTCAATGGTATTGAGCATTTGTTACTATTTGATGCCACCAACTCATTCATTGCCAATATGTACTCTTTCATTTGTAGTTCAGAGCTTTTATATTTATTTGTCATTGATACTAATTTGTCACTAAGATTATTTAATTCTACCTGCAAATTATTTATTTCTAATTTATGTTTCAAATTATTTTGGTGATATTTCTGTGTGTATATTTTTAATTTTTCAAGAGCAAGTAATCTTTCCCTAATTAACTTAACATTTTTTCTGAATTTTTTTTGTCAGTGAACAAATTTTTGGGTCTTTTTTATGAATTTGTTTATTTTGACATATATCTTAATTCTATTCCTACTACCCCTAATCAATTTTATTGAATTATTTGATTCTTTGCACACTGAGAGACTATTTGAAAATGATGCTTTAGAATTATTGATGTCAGTAATCATGCATGGAGCATGAACCACCAGCTCATCGAACAGACTTTGATTTGCCGAGGTAGTGATCTGTTCTTGGGTGAATTCTAGATGTCTTATTCTACTATTTGCCTCATGTAACTGTTTGTCTAGAAACTGAATACGGTCAAGTGCTAGTTCGTACTGTGAGCTACACTCGGCAAACCCGTCCACAATGAGCTGGAGTCCATCCCGAGCACTCATGGCATCAGAGAATTGAGTATGTAGCTGAGCCATTTCACATTTTAATATCTTATTTTTTTCCAGTAAGTTCAACATTTCTTTCTCATTATCTTCTCTTTCCTCTATAAGTTTATTACACAACTCCTTAGAGGTCTTTAATTCAATTAAAGCCAGTTGGAGTTTAGACTCTTCCTGGCGAGCCAAAGCTTTACGAGTCATAATCATAGTGAAAAGAGAGAAATACAAGTACAAAGAAAGTTTTGTTCAAAAGTAAAGGAGAAGATTGAAATACGTAGTAATAGTAGAGTTTAAAGCTAAATATTATTGTAAGAAAGAACAGCTGATCTCGTTGAAAGTTGTGTAACCAACTAACAAGGTTTAGGTTATGTTTATGTATTTTTACTATTTATAGGTGATTATTTAAGAACTTGATAGCACTTTTTATTCGGAAATATACTAATTAAAATTATTTTATACGTATAAGTCGATTTTAGATAGTAGTTACAATGTTATACCTGTTTGTAAAATGACAATGCAAATTTAGCCGGTAGATTGGTTGACAAAAAAGAAATCACAATAAACTCACCTTATTTTTACAGAAAACACTAATACTTTTATAGATTATTACAAATAACACATTTATTAAGTAATTAACTTGTAATAACCTTTAATTATTTCATTATTTTATATTTTTATTTGTAAAAAAATACGGGACAAGGTCGGATCAGCTGTTAACCTCAGTGTTGCCACAGAGCGAAAACCACCTCCTCATCAAGCCCTTTCGTAAAATTCCTTCTTAGTGGACGCCTAAAATTAAAAAACTACATCTCAGCCAGATATTTTTTTATACGCCTGGCGATTTTTGAAAGTTAATAATAACTGAAAATATATACATATATGTATATATACTACAAAGAGTCGGTATCGTAACAACAGCGCTAACTAACGGGTCAAATTTTAGCCTATATGTAGCGCTATGAAGTCCTTTACCTTACAGTGAAAGTCTCATTTGATTCGGTTCAGCCGTTCCAGAGACAACCCCGGACCAACGGACAGACAGACGGACAAAAATGTTAAAAAGGGTTGTTGTTTGGCTTAGAATCGTGTAGCTAACTATATGCATATAAAAAACATAGTTATTTTGAAATCACAGACAGACACTTCAATTTTATTTATATGTATAGATATAGATGAATAGATGAGTAGAAGAAGTGAATACTTGTCATCGCGACAACAGCGCCAACTAACGGGTCAAGTGGCCTATATGTAGCGCTATAAAGTCTTCTACCTTGCAGTGAAAGTCTCATTTGAATGGGTTTAGCCGTTCCAGAGATTACTCCGGACAAACAGACAGACAGACAGACAAAAATGTTAAAAAGGGTTGTTTTGGACTTAGAATCGTGTAACTAACTATATGCACTTGAAGAAACATAGTTATTTTGAAAAATCTCAGACAGACACTTCAATTTTATTTATATGTATAGATGTATAAATGAGTCGAAAAAGTAAAGACTTGTTATCGCAACAACAGTGCCAACTACCGGGTCAAAAGTCCTCTTCCTTACAGTGAAAGTCTCATTTGAATCGGTTCAGCCGTTCCAGAGATTACCCCGGACAAACAGAAAGAGAGACGGATAGACAGACAGACAGACAGACAAAAATGTTAAAATGGGTTGTTTTTGACTTAGAATCGTGTAACTTACTATATGCACTTGAAGAAACATAGTTATTTTGAAATCACAGACAGACACTTAAATTTTATTTATATGTATAGAGATGAGAAAGAGAGAAAGAGAAGAGAGTATG
Organism: Euclidia mi; assembly: GCA_944739405.2. NCBI lineage: Eukaryota > Metazoa > Arthropoda > Insecta > Lepidoptera > Erebidae > Euclidia > Euclidia mi. The sequence goes on from OX123181.2 coordinate 101,302,499, forward strand.
CTTTTGTTTTGATTTAATTAAAATAGGTGCTTCATATTATAATTAAGTTACGGGCTGATTTTCTTTAGCTTCTAATATAATTTAAATGTAATATGATGATGTGGTGCTGAAATATAATAGCACTCTGTACTATAATCAAGAAGTAATTTAAATTAGTGATAAGAAGGTTGAAATAACTTTGCTGGTTTACTTAAATATTTAAATGATACCGGGTGAGGTGAGGTAGGCTTTAATCGAAAGAAAAAATACTGTGCTACTATAACATAATAGTTTAATAATATTATGAAAAATTGTCACAGCGATGTATAAGTCTAACAAAAAATATGGTCAACTACTACTACGGTCTTGAAATTTTTACGTCATTAAATAACAAGTCAACTCTAGTCAATATCAGGGCGTAGGTATAAACTTTAACTCAAACTACCCATGAATGTTCTATTCAAAGCTGCAGACATCACTACAATAAAAAATAACAGCAGACGCTATATTCACAGAAGCGTTAGATTGTAAGACCAATAACTTAACAGATCCGATCCGGAGACGAAATTGACAGAACAATAACAGTGCTGAACTAAACTGTAACTAGACGCGATTCGGTGTCAAACAAACGTTAGGATTTCAAATTATCACGATTTATTTATCTGCACAATAAATAGCCTAGACGTAAATCGCCTAATAATATACAAGTTTATTAGAAGGCGATTTACGTCGTTTTAATTAAAGTATTTAAAGTTTAGGAACCACATATTTGACGGAATTTCGACAGACTTATATTCCGATCACGATATGCTGTCCGATATGGTCATAGACCTATCGACCAACATGTCCACCGTGACTATAACTGATGCAAGCTGGTCAAACGCCTGTATGTCATGAGGACACGTAAAGCTATCAACCGGTTCTTTTCTTAGACCAATAATTATTCGGCCATTTCGAAGGCCTTCGAGTGGCCTGAATACAAACTCCAACGCCCGAGTTGGCTACCTACAAGAAAAAGTAAGAATTGTTGTAATTTAATGCGAAGCGTTGATTGATAAAGCATTTATAGAACGGTTCGATTCAATCCATAATAATATAATAACGAAAGCAATTTTGCTATTTCGTAAAAACTACATGTCAAAATGTGACGCAAAATTAGGGCAGAAGTCTTTATAAGAATTCAGAAACAAACACTTACACCAGCAAACAAACCAACTTATTATGTCGCGTTTGAGTGTAAAACAGCGTTATTTTAATAGAAAATCCAGATACAAGGAAGTATTTATTCCAAATGCAACACAATATGTACCATAATATTGGCGATTTAAAAGAGTGGCCACGAGTTTTATTGCCCGTTCTTTCTCGTGGTTCTACCTATTGCTTTGCGAACGAGGCGGTAAATGTAAATGTAGAAGCATTAAGTAATTCTATTAAAAAAATTGACGCTCATAAGGGTCACCTTGTGACCTAGATGAATAAATGATTTTGATTTTGATTTTGAAATAGCTGTTTATCATTCAACGTCGTCAGTGTTTTTGAGCGTCTTCACAAGATGACGTCAAATCGATCAATTACTTAGCCCTCTCCCATCTAATTTTAATTCCCGTCGACCAAAAATGTCAGCTGTGAACTATGCAAACACCTCGTGATTAGGGGGGTCTTTGTCAGCTGTCGTGTGGCCATAACAACAACAATTTTGTTTTTAATTTTTATGCGATTTTTCAGGATATTTTGTTGTGTAATATCACAATGCAGTCATGTTGATGCTCACATGGAAAAGTAGTCATTAAAAATTTTGTGAGTTTACCCACACTCACACAATTTTCAGTAATTTAACTACTAACTACTAGTGAGTAGTTTTATGTTCAGAAAATATATATTTTGAATCCCAAGAATAATTAACTTTTATTGATCAAACACGCATTAGTAGGACAGTGACTAAAACAGAAATTATGTGAAATTACGAAGAAATGTAACGAAATAATATAAGTTACACACACGATTGCTATAAATAGAAGTTCACTTACAACAAACGGGTCGCGGTTCACGATGCACAATCACATATCGCGGTCAGAGGATCCTCCCTCTGGGCAGAGGAACTCCATAACTGGTTCCTCCGCAGTTTTCATACATACATACATACTCTCACGCATATATCCCCGAAAAGGTAGGCAGAGGCAGAGGTAGATTGCTACATTCACTTTTCGCCAGATTTATTTTAGTCCCACGTAATAGGGAGCGAGCCTATTGCCGTACCGCACACATTACCAGACTCCGAGCTGCTACTGAGAATTTCCTATCGGAAAAACCCAATACCATTTTTACGCATTTTTCATTCCCATCCCATTTCCCTACTATACTGAACACGATAGTTAGTGAGAAGAGATCCATGTCTGTTACATGTCATGCAAAAACTACTGCACTTTTTTACAGAACAATACATGGGGTAACTTCTGATACGAGGAGCCTACAGAAGCGGTTGGAGCCAGAGGTGGCAACCAGTAGCACAAATAATATACATACTCTCTATTTTAAAGGCCATACAATCTATCGAACAAGAAAAATCAACACGGAGTATAAATAATTTTTGACACGTGACCCAAATGAGTAATGACTGTTTGTTGAATGATAAACACTGAACGAATGAACGTACGAATTAACGATTTACGGCTCACTAATGTTTAATAATAAAAATATAATCAGAAACTTTTGCGTCTTATATTTATATAAATTTGTCCCCTTACTGTCGTAAATATACGCCACCTTTACATGACGCCGATAAAGATTTTTATACTCTGTGCTTATTTCTTTATGTTTAAGCATGAAATGGTTGGAGCGTTTTTTTATGAGATTCGGAGGGTGAAATTAAAGCCAAGTATATCTTCTGTGTGTGTGTGAGCAAGGTGGACCGACGACCTCGTCCAGATCGCGGAGGCGGTTGGATGCGGGCGGCTCAAGACCGGTCTGTGTGGAGAACCTTGGGGGAGGCCTATGTCCAGCAGTGGACGTCGTTTGGCTGATATGATGATGATGATATCTTCTGTAGACAGCAGAAATCATATCTTGTATGAAACATCGAGTATGAACTTCGGAACAACTGTGTACAAACTGACGGACTGGGGGTTCAACGACACAGGTCAACACTTCATGGCATTCATAAATTGTTATATGTATCTGGTTGTTCTGTCTGGATTTCCTCCTGTAAGGCAGACCTAAAAGAGTAGTCTCCATTGGAAAAAGGTAGAAAACAAAATTAAAAACCTACACCATCAATACGTCTTTGCATTGGATTATTTTCCACAATAAAAACAATCTGCTGAATTAATAAATCAACGATGTCTACTTTAATAACGTTAACACATAATTATATAAAGGGCAGCTTTTTAGGACAACGTAAAGCGATTACCAGAGGGTTTACGATAGATAGATGGCCACATAGTCATGACTGCCAGTTCAAGACACAGCTTGCTCAGACATTCCGACCCGAAATACCCCTCTTTAATTAAATATGACTAATAAAATCTCTATTTTGACTCATTAATAGGAATTAGGAATATTTTTGGAGGAAATTCTTTGGTAAATCAATACCTGCAAATGCTCAGTCAGTCAAGGTGAAATTTTAAGTGGATTAAAATGTTGAATAAAAAAAAGGTATTTTAATGAGTTAGAATTTATGTTGAGTGGCGAATTTCTGGTTCAGACACGAAAAAATAACTGAGATAGTAACAAACCTGCCGGGGTCACTGATATGTATTACTAAAGTATTTAGTTGATCCACGTTAATATGTCGTTACAGGAACACCAAGGTCGTGTTACCGTGTAGGGTCGAACACCTTATGGGAGTCTCACAGTCCTCTTTCAAGTTCCGGGGAGAGGGCCCCACAACCAGGTTTGTTCCGTGAAACCAAACTTTTATCGAAGTCTATCTATATTATATACTTATTTACCTTACAGATGTAAACCTTAGTAGCGCTGTAGTACTTCGATTCGATCTTGCCAAAGCAATATAAAAATAACACGCAGTCAATGTTACCTAAACTTATATGGTATCCCAAAAACATAAAACAAGTAAATCTCATAGCGAAATGGTAATTAGAATTATAATTGTGCCATGACCCGACATGAAGTCAGTAACTTTATTTTATTTACTGCTGATATAAGATAAGGTTGATTTTAAATAAGGTTGGGGCTGTAGGGAGAATGTTCATATATTGTGCTACAGTATCTCATAGCGCAGTCGTAGACGATCGATATCCTCTACGGAATCCGTAGAATGCATGAATAAGTGCTGTGTGCTCAATGAATGTTTTCTATTAAATAAGTCTTCTATATATTCAATTCTTATTAGAATAATAATTGTTGAAAAAATCATGACTAGCTGGTACCCACGGCTTCGCACGCGGATAATAATAATTCCATACTTTGCGCGCGAACCTTACAAAATTCTCAATCTCTCCAAGCCTCTTTAGTAAAATTCGTTTTTAGTGGACGGCTAAAATATATAAACTACATCTCAGACAAATGAATTTTTTATACGCCTGGCGATTTTCAAAAGTTAATAATAAAGACTAAAGACAAAAGAATAAAGACTAAGGACTAACTAATAACTAAGGGAAGAAGTGTCTCAGAAAACTGACGCTCTTGCAAAATGAAAAAAAGATAGAGGAGATAAAATCCTTTAATTCCGAGATAAAAAAATAATAGCAGAAAATCAAAACCTGAAAAAAAAAAATAACAGATTTATCACTCAAAGTTATACCTTCAGGAAAACATTGCAACGAAATAAATGCCAAAAAAATTGTTCTATATGGATTAAATGAATACTACAAAGAGCTGGAATACGATGTTCATGATAGGGTTATCGAAATATTCTATAATACTATGCAAGTAGACCTCACGGGCTACATATAGAATATGTATAGGATAGGAAGAAGTTCTAACTATAACCGGCCTCTGGTCATAGAAATATTGAGCAAAAGGATGACAAAGTATATATTAAACAACAGCCAATATCTTCAAGGAACCGCACTATCAATTTCAGAGTTTTTAGATGACAACACTAGAAAGGAGAGACAACTGCTCCGACAAGAAATGATGAATGCAAGAAAAAAAGGACAGTACGCAATAATAAGAAACAATCAATTATATGTAGAAGGGAAAATAATAAAAATACCAAACAAATTAGATACCACCCAGCATAACAATGAAAAATATAATCCGGAACAAAGAACGCGTGTGACAAGAGACGAAATCGATCAACAATACACAAGCGAAGACACTCTAAACCATTCCTTTCGAGAACAGAGACGTGCAAATTGTTTAACATACTTTTCCAAAACATGCAGAGTTTATACAATAAACTAGATACCTTAGAAGCATACGTCCTGCAAAACCCGACATACAAAGCCATTTGCGTATCAGAGTCCTGGCTAACACCCGAAAAATTGCCTATAATACACGTCTCTGGATATAAAATTGCATCTCACTACTGTCGTACTAATAGAACAGGAGGTGGTGTGTGTATCCTGCTACACGAAAGCGTAGAATATACTGAAGAAACATATATAACAAGCATGTCTATCGAATATGTAATTGAAGTGTGTGCATGCGAATTAATAAATGAAAACTTACTAATTATTTTAGCATACTGGAACAGGAGAGAGGAAGAACATTTTTAAACCAATTAAAATTAATTTTAAGATATATAAATAACAAATACTCAAAAAAATGTGGTCATAGGAGGTGATTTTAATATTAATGTATTCGACAACAGTTTAAAAAGTAGAAAATTTTTAGAATTAATGCTAGAATTTAAATTTAAACAATACATAAAAAATCCCACTCGTGTTTCAACAACTACTTCAACATGCATAGATTTAATATTTATTAACTTTAACAATAGTAGAGCATCTACAACGGTGAAAGAATTGGGCTTCTCCGATCATCATGCGACTATTATCCACCTAGAACTACCCCAAAAAGAAAACATAACTTGGTCCATATATAAAAAAATATATAATCAATCGCTTTAAATCAAAATTAAAAAGCTTAAACTGGCATGATATTTTGGAAATAAATAAAAATGTGACGGAAAATTACGATGCTTTTAATAAAATTCTAATAAAATACTTAAATGAGTGTATACCAATAAAAAAAATTAAATTAAAAACGCGAAAAAAAATACTTGGTTAATACGCGGTATAAAACAAAGCTGTAAAAACAAAAGGTTATTGAAAATATTCACACTTAAAGATAAAAATTCGATACTAACAAAACATTATAAACAATATGAAAAAACCCTAAAAAGAACCATAGAACTATAAAAAAAAAAACAATATAATAGAAATAAAATAAAAAAGTCTGACAATAAAGTTAAAACGATGTGGAGCATTATAAACGAAAGGACAAACAAAACTACAAAAAAAGAAAATCGTAATATAAAGCTAGAAATAAACAAGAATATCATAACTGAGCCAAAAGAAATAGCCAACTATTTTAACAACTTTTTCGCGTCTATTGGTGAAAAAACCAGTAATACGTCCGGTAATAGATCAAATAACACAGATCTCCACTCTACACTAAATACAATGTATTTAGTGTAGATCCTCACGAAGTAAACAAAATATTAAAAAATCTTAAAAATAAAAAAAGCCATGGAATAGATGAGCTTCCACCTATCCTACTTAAATATTGCGCTGACGAACTAACTCTACCATTTTACACTCTAATTAATAAGTCATTTGAGGAAGGCGTCGTCCTTGACCAGTTAAAACAAGCCTTAGTAAAACCGATATACAAAAAAAAATACCAAGACAAATCCAAACAATTACCGGCCCATTTCTCTATTACCGACAGCATCAAAGATTTTTGAAAAAGCAATGTGTGACCGAATAAACTCCTTTTGTGAGAAATTCTAATTATTTGATGAGTGCCAAAACGGATTCCGACGAAAAAAATCTACCATCTTAGCTGTATATAAATATATTCAAGAAGCCTTAAATATCATAAACGATAAGCAATACGCAATAGGAATATTGCTCGATATGACAAAAGCCTACGACAAAGTACAATTCAATATACTATTACAAAAACTATATGCAATAGGAATACGTGGTGAGGCTCACAAATGGCTAACATCCTATCTATCGGGCAGACAACAAATATTTGAGATAGAATATTTTAATCAAAAAACAAGCATAATAGAAAAAATCAGATCACATAGCATAAATATGAAAGCTTCTATCCCTCAGAGTAGCGTGATAGGATGCTTGTTATTTCTAATTTATATCAACGAACTTCCAAAAACCGTAGAAGGGCCTTGCATCTTGTTTGCAGATGATATCTCTCTACTTTTTCCTGTAAGAATAATCTGAATTTGAATGATCTCCGTAACTCTAAGCTTACCAAAACAGTAAACTGGATGAGGGACCATAATCTAGAAATAAATTTTTCAAAAACTAAATTATTACCATTTTACCCCCCCCCCCCCCCCCAAAAGACACAGATAATTGTAAAGAACAATGCCCATTTCTGGCCCAGTTTGGAACTCATGAACAGCACAATAAAGTTTCAATTAGTTGTTGAATAATCCTTTTTATTTATAACTTAATTTATAGGCATTACTAAAGGTGTGCCGAGAAACTTATTCAATAAATAGGTTTAAAAAGATGTGTTAACGTCTAAATAGCCAACACGTAATAGATCAGAAATTGCCAGTAAAGAAATCATAATATTAAATCGATTATAACCTCTTCTTTATCGATTTTACGTTTTCTCTACTCAAAATGATTCGAGTTAACAGCAAATCTCTACTTGGTCCTTAAACATTTAATATGTGTGTATTTTTAAGGTATATATGCGATTAACTACAAATAAGTTCGATTTTGAACCAAATATATAGATAACCTATGTCCGAAATCCATGTCGATTAATCAATATCATTTAAAACTGTAAAATGGCAACACTTTTTTGACTCTTAAGTAAATGTCAATAATGTCAAATTCAGTTTATTTTGTTTGTTACCTTTGTTTTGCTCGTGCACATTGTGAATGGTTTTTATGTTTTTGGATCTCTTACGACTTCTGGCTTTTTCTTTCGGATTTATACCCTTACCAAATGATTAACTCATTCCTTTCTACGCAAAACTACGAAATGCTTAAACTATCCTAATTAAAGTGGGTACACACCTAATGTTTTGTGAGCATATAAAAGTACTTCTTGTAATAAATCTATGAATGTGATGGACCTCTAATCAATCTCAAAATTCTAGTTTAACACTCTTTTATCGAATACAATAACAACTACTACGATTTTTGACTGTCCACATCTGGGCCGGCGTCTCTAAGAAAAATGGGCATTGTTCTTTTAATTTCGAAGGGCATATATTGGAAGTAGTAAATGAATTTACCTTACTTGGACTAACAATAGACACCCATATTAATTGGAAACAGCATGTGAACAACGTAAGATCAAAAATATCAAGCTTCTCCTACGCCCTACTTGAAACCAAAAAAAACAACAGATCTACCTACTGCACTAGCTACCTACTACGCTTACGCCAACTCCTGGTTAACCTATGGTATCATCCTTTGGGGGAACAGCACAGACGCACTGACAATCTTTACTCTTCAAAAGAAATTAATTAGAATCTTAGTGAACATAAAAGAGACAGACACCTGTAAACCCCGCTTCAAAAAACTCAAAATTTAAACGCTACCATGTATCTACATTTATGAGATATGTAAATTTTTTCGAAACTATCCCGAATTTTATACCACAAGAGAAGACATACAAACAAAATACGTATTTAGAAATAAAAAACGACTAAACTTGCCAACGTCCCGACTTAAAATGCATTCCTCTAGCCCACTAGTCATGTCCATTAAAATATACAATAAACTATGTACCTAGACCGATTACAAGCGAAAATAAAATCAATCCCTTTCTTAAAAAATTAAAAGACTTTCTACTCAATAAGTTCTACTACAGTGTACAAGAATATTTAAACGATAAACAAAAATAATGTTACTACTATAAAAATAAAATATTATTTTATAAAATTATACATCTATATATAACACATTATACCATTCTATATAGTTAATTAAATTACATCATAGGTACTTACTGTTAAATAAACAATATTTTACACACATTAACAATAATTTTAAACTGTAGACACATTACATTAATGAATTTATCTTTTATTTGAATTAAATAATACCTACTAATAAATAATGAAATTAAATGAGAATAATATTATTGATCTTAAACTATTCGTATATAAAACAAATTTATTACATTTTTAATAATTATTGGATTTAAATAATACCTACTATTGAAATTAAACTACAGTTTACGGATTTTATCGTGATGTATTGGTTTCACTAAGTTATTACATTTGAAACTAATGATCTAGATACTATATTTTTAATTTATTACTAGCCGACGTCAATCGAAAGTTCCGGCAAGGAATCTACCAAAGACCGAATATCTCGCACTGAAGAAGTTACAAGCTAGGCCTGAACTTACAGTACTCCGAGCAGATAAAGGAAACGCAACGGTAGTGATGGACACGTCCGAGTATAAACAAAAAATGGAACATCTTTTGTCGGATGAAAGTACCTACAAGTTGGTTAAGTCAGACCCTACGAACAAAATACTCAAGCAAACTTGTGATATTGTTAAGAAATACTCCGAAAAACTTAATTTGGACGTAAAATATGTAATACCATCGTGTGTAAAACCTCCTCAAATGTATGGGCTACCGAAAATACACAAGGAAAACGCTCCTCTGCGCCCGATAGTTAGTCAGATAGGCGCACCAATTTACAGACTGGCTCAACACATGGCAAAGATTCTCTCACAGCTCAGAGGCAATACGAGAGCACATGTGAAAGATTCCTACCATTTTGTCAGTGAAATCAAACACCTACATCTCGCTGACATGTAAACTATGGTTAGTTTTGATATACAGTCATTATTCACGTGCATACCAGTACATGACTGTGTAGAAATTACTAGAAGGAAACTAACAGAAAACAACATGCCTGAGGAATATGCAGAAATACTCAAACACTGCCTGACAACGGGCTATCTGTTATGGGACAAGAAATACTGCATACAAGTAGACGGTGTAGCAATGGGCTCTCCAGTATCGCCTGTTGTCGCTGACATCTTCATGGAGGACTTCGAGGCGCGAGCCCTGCAGACTGCCACCATCACACCGAGGTTCTACAAGCGGTATGTAGACGACACTTTCACAATTTTACCAACAGATAGTGTTAATGCTTTCCTAAACCATCTAAATTCTATTAATAACCAAATACAATTCACAATGGAATTAGAGGCAAACAATTCTTTAGCTTTCTTAGATGTACTTGTCATCAGGAATAAAAACAACTCCTTAAGTGTGTAGGAAAAAGACCCATACAAATAGGTACTTCAACGGTGAATCTCACCACCATCCTAAACAGTTAGCTACTGTAGGAATGTCTCTGTTTCAGAGAGCCCGCGGGATCTGTGACAAGAAACACCTGGACGCTTAGCTTCAACATGTCAGGCAAGTTCTGCAAGACAACAAGCTCCGACCGCCGCGCCACTGTCACAGATCCCAGAAGAAAGAAAAACCAGCCACAGTAGAAAGACAACCTGCTGTCCTCCCATACATCAAGGGCGTGACCGACAAAATTGGCTACATCTTGAAGCGAGCTTCTATCAAAACTTACTACAAGCCGCCAACGAAGATCAGTCAATTATTACCATCTGTCAAGAGTCAGTTACCCTTGCAAGAGGCCGGTGTCTACAAAATTGACTGTGAATGTGGGCTCTCATACATTGGACAAACCAAGAGAAGCATAGGCATTCGACACAAAGAACATATAGCTGACATAATAAACGCTCAACAAAGTCTGCTGTGTGTGAACATGTGGAACAAGGACCCAACCACTACCTGCGATTTGATGAACCACAGATACTCGCAAAAGAACACTGTTTTCTTCCAAGGATGATACGAGAGGCTATTGAAATTAAAAAACACCCTAATTTCAATAGGGAAGATGGTTGGAATGTTCCTCCAGCTTGGGACCCTGTCATAAGGCTAATGAAACCCAAGAAGGACAAAGTCACCAGAAGACCTAAGGACACTGTGAGCTCATTCTGCGTAAATAGTAACACCAGTAGATGAAAAAAGGTTCGGGTACTTTGAGATAACTTATACATTCAAGAAAAAGACAAATATCACCTCAGTCTGCCGTGAACATGAATTCTGTAAAGAATTCGAAACGTCGGCTAGTAATAAATTAAAAATATAGTTTCTAGATCATCAGTTTCAAATGTAATAACTTAGTGAAACCAATACATCGCGATAAAATCCGTAAACTGTAGTTTAATTTCAATGTGTAACATTCGCGTGAACCCAAGAAGATACTATGTAATACCTACTAATAAATAATACATTAACAATAATAACCATATGAATAATTTCAAATTACACATATAATATATTTTATTAAATAATATATTAAAAATACTGTGATAATAATATTAACAATTGTAGAATCATAAAATAATAAAGAATAATTTTATCATTTGTACCAACTAACAAAAACAAACTTATTAAAATTACCGATAAATAAATTTGTAAAAAATTCTAGCATGTAAATAATTTTAATTCCTTCTTTTTGTCAACTTATTAGGTTTTCTGACTAAGATAAATAAACTATATTATAATATGTATACCTAACTGAACACATTATTGACATTATATAAATATAGCGCTCTTCCTCTCTTCCAAAAATTGCTGCGCCCGACAGGGTCCATAATTGTTACTTTAGTTATTAAGCCTACCACCTGTATGTACATTACATTATGGAACGCAATAAAGAATTGAATTGAATTGAACTGAATTGAATAACTGATAATATACATATATAGGTATATACTACATAGACTCGATATCGTGAGTAGTGTTGTAAAAATACCGTATAATACCAAAAGGCTATGTATTAAACGGGTATTTTATTATAACTTACGGTATTATATCGGTCGGTTATTGGTATTTTTAACCGACTTCAAAAAAAAGGAGGTTCTCAGTTTGACCTGTATGTATGTATGTATGTTTGTCCGCGATTATCTCGCGTTTGGCTGAACCGATTCTGATGCGGTTTTCAGAAAAGTATTTGTTACACTTTGGAGAAGGTTTAAGGCCCTTAACCGACTTCAAAAAAAGAAGGTTCTGAGTTTGACCCGTAAATGGAATTTTGTCCACGATTAACTCGAGTTTGGCTGAACCGATTTCTATGGGGTTTTTAGAAAAAAAGTATTTGTTACACTGAGAAGTTTTAGTATTTTAACCGACTTTAAAGAAGAAGGTTCTCAGTTTGACCCGTATCCATATGGATACGGGTCAAACTGAGAACCTTCTTGGTTCTTAGTATGTTTGTATGTATTATGTGTGTGTTTGTACGTGTGTGCGCGCGCGCGCGCGTTTGTGTATTTGTATGTGTACGTGTGTGTGTACGAGTGTGTGCGTGTGTGTGTGTACGTGTGTACGTGTCTATGTCTCTGCGATTAACAAAAATCAAAGAAAGTCGGTGAAAGAATCTAATGCGAAAGAATATTTCTCATTCTTGTCATTTCGGATAAGGCTCTGTTGTCGTGGGGATGGTTGAGTAATTTGTTCAAGTCAATATCACTTAAAGCCATGCCTTTTAGGGATTTGACCCGCCTCAAGGCAACATAGAATTGGCCTATAGCAATATTTTAGGCCCTGGGTCCGCGGAACTAAGTGTACATCCTTGCAACTTGTGTACCGTCACAGCCCAACTCAATATGACTGGCAACATCCGCCTCTCGATATCCCCATAACCGCGATTGCCTTGATAGGTCGCTGGCACTGGAGCTATGAAAATGTATCCATCATCATCTTTAAGACGCAATGCTATGGATGGATCATCAAATAATATCAAAATGGCATCAGGCAGTTCACCTGGCTCAAGTTGATCTCTTCTTAGTGCCGGCCATTTAAATCCTTCAGGAATACCCATTGCCCCGTTCGTTAAGCCATCCGTTATTGACATATTTCTCCGGAGCATAATACGAGAGCTCACAGCCAATTCAATAGTATGTACAAGTCCACCGCATTTGTTTCGATCAGCCGGAGCAGCATTTGCGGAGGGCGTCCTTCCGTATGTGGCTGATTCCCTAGACTCATCTCTCTCTTCCAGCTTCAAGCCTAAGTCCATAGGCACACAGAATAAAAGTAGGTACCTATGTCAAAGTCATGATTACAGACTGATACTAGCAGAAAACTTATCACTAAAATAATTTAATCTAACTATTAACAAACTATTAATTAGCCCAAAACTTAAAGTAAATGGAGTACCTATCACTAAAAAGTATGAAATAAATAAAAGAGTAGTTAACACAAAACCTGAAGTAAACGAACGAAGTACCTAACACTAAAAAGTATGAAATAAAAATAATAAGAAAAGAAAAAACAAAACGGAACTGAAAACTTAAAAATCGCAACAAAAATGTTAACTAGGTATTTAGTTTCTTTTTAAAAAAAAGAGAACCGCCTTCAAAAAATCGACCCACTGAAAATTACGAAATAATTTTTACATACGCTAATACATAGTATATAACTTATACAATATACTTCGTTTTTGAAGTCGGTGCCGGTGATGAAGATGATTCAGCTGAAAGTACGTTGCTAGAATACATTTAGTACTGCGTCGTCATCTACCGAGAACGTAGCAACACAAGAGGATTTTTATTTGAGGATGAAGATCCTCTAAATCTCGGATTTTTGAACTAGGAAGACAAAAGGCGTGGGCTAACGTCTGTGCTTTTCTTATAGATCTTGTATTAATGTTCGGGCTGTACGTGTCTGCACGCAGAGAGGAAAATAATTTAATTTTGAATAAATAGAGAGATGATTCAAATAAGTTTGAAGACCCCTTTGCTCTGTCGTAACTAAAAATGTTACGTGTTTTTCTTTAAATAATATTTTGATAGATTTTAGCGTATTGATAGGTAAAAGTTTCGAAATACGTCGCCGTTTTTAGGGGTTGTGAGTGATTGGAGAGGGAGAGGGAGGTCTCGTAAGCCCCCCTCACCATTTTCACTTGCCGGAAATACTTGGTTTCCTCTGAAAAAAAACTTCTCCAAACATCGGTGTGTATGGCACTGCCAACTTCCGGATTCTTCACACTAGTTTAATAAGCTAAGGTTGACGGAGCCCTGCTTCGCAGTGCTCCTATTTTTGGGTTAAGGGTCAAAAGAGAACCTAACATAACCTATTTAGTTACTTATTACAGGCGCACCTAACCCTAGGCACTCGAAAGCAATGTCCCACAAATTTGACCTTAGCTGTCAATATCATCATTCCAAGATGGCGGGTTTGCGTTTCGTTACACGTTTTTCACATAAAACCTAAAAATGACATTTGTAAAACTGAACTAAAGTATAACAAATACGTCCCGTTTTGCATAATTGCCGAAGTATTTAAGAACTTTAGCAAATTGAATAAATATATTTAGACGCAACTCCGGCAGCCAAAATTACTTTTAGGGGATTAAAACTAACTCCCTTAAGCCCCCTACACCACCAATACCCTTAAATTCGGGCGACTCGTTTCGAAACCCAACCCTATTTTTATGGTAATATTGTTGGTGCTAATAGTAATTAATAATAATAATAATACAAACTAAAATATATTTTCAGGTTTTATTCCTGTGCAATTCCACCGTATTCAGTTTTTTAATGATTACTATGATCATTTACTTCAAAAATATAGAACAATTGATTACATACATACATACATAGACTCACGCCTGTTGCCTCGAAGGGGTAGGCAGAGGCATATTAAACGCCCACTTTTCGCCAGTGTTTTGATCCCAGGTAATAGGTGGCGAGCCTATTGCCGCTTATTGGGACATTTTGTTTGCCAGAGCCTCGTCCGTTGGACCGGCAGGTGCACCACTTGCAGGTGAGGTTGGCTTGGGACCCTAAGTTCTTGGTGGGAACCCTATGCACCATACAATTGATTAATACATAAAATACCGTAGTAAATTTTATAATACCGTATTATACGGTATTTTTCGTTTAATACATTTCAATACAAATGGTATAATACCGCACTTACATCTCTAATCGTGACAACAGTGCCTACCGTGTCAAATTGTAGCCTATATGTAGTGCTTTAAAGTCCTCTACCTTGCAGTGAAAGTCTCATTTGAATTGGTTCAGCCGTTCCAGAGACTACCCCGGACAAACAGAAAGACAGACTGACAGACAGACCGACAAAAGTGTTAAAATGGGTTGTTTTGGACTTGGAATCGTGTAACTAACTATATGCACATAAAAAAAAGCTATTTTGAGATCACAGACACTAAAATTTTATTTATATGTATAGATGCGTATACCTTTAACCATATGACATAAAAGTATAAAAATGTTTCGACTGCACTATTGGTGTAGTCGTTTCAGTTTCACCGTCTGACTCTGCGTCTAGTGTTGTGGGTTCAATCCCAACACGAGGAAACTCTTTGTGTGATTCATAAATAATATTGTTGTTTCGTGTCTGGGTGTTCATTGCGTCCGTTAGCTGTATTTTTGTAAAGTCCCTTGCACACTTATACAGGATCTAGGCCTTGAGCGGAAGTTTAAAGAAATCCTTATCCTGAAGAATAATGGCTTTATATTTCGATGTATAAAGTTTTATCATATCATTTATGGAGTCATCAACTTACAAACACTTTCTCATATACCCATCCTAATCTTCATAAACATTGACGTTTGTAATAGGGGTAGGACAATCGCTACGATAATTATACACTATGTGTACGTATAAAGTACATACGATGAGTATATAATAATGCCTAAAAATAAGAAAGAAAATAATTTATTCTTAACACACCAGTATATGTATATAAAAATAAAATCAGAAACGCCTACGCCAAATACAGCAAATAAAATGATTGAAATTCAGTTTTCACTAATTTTGTTAACTGTGTTAATTTTATTGCAATTACTAAATTAAAACTAGTCCCTGATTAATGACAAAATTAGGTTTAAAAGCTAGGCAATTGTTTTAGTTTAACGATTGAGTTTGTAATAACTAAGACCCAAGTTCACTGACAATGATATAACCGGCGATTGAAAAAACAACTGCTAAAAGTTAAAAATTAAGATAAACGGAGATCGTGTTTTACTGTTCACCAGTGCCGTTTGGATGCCGGTTAGAAAACCAGACGTTTTTGAATGAAATGAGTGAGACATGTAACATTGCCAAATGCAAATGTACCATTACAACATCAAATGACGTTTAATTGTACAAATCTTTTAAACCATCGTAAAATATTATAATGCAGTCAAGTTCGGATGTTGTATTTTTCGTTGCTTTTAAGGAGTATTACGATATCTTTTGGCAGGATTAATTTTATGACATTTGTCATTGTTTATTGTGTAGAAATGCCCTAACCATTTCAAAAGAGGTTTTAAAACGAGAAAAGTTATCCCTGAATACATCAAACGATTACTTTCTGATTTCATAAGGAACTTTAGTAAAAAATAGCTCATAGGAACCTTACTAGCTATTTGAGCCTTAACGAAAGAAATATTTTGAGTGATTATATTCACCATCCATCATAAAATTAAATGCGGACATAATTTTGTCTTAATATGAAACTGTTCTGTTGATAAATAAATTTAACTTGTAAACAAAATGTCACATTGACATTGATAACCAACGTTTAAACGCGTTAAACATGGATGCGAGGCTCAGTTAAAATAACCACCCGATTTAGCATTTTAACTGACGTATAAGGTATGGTGAACATGAAAATTGAACTAAACAGTTGGTTACAAATTTAAACATCTATTAAAGTGTGGGTGAACACCGGCCTAAGTTTAGTTCAAATGTCATCGCATCTGCTACGTTTCAGTCTAACAGATTGTAGATCCCGTACTGAATAATTTTGAGTTAGTAGACGGTTCTAAAATTTATAATACGGCGGTTCTCTGTCAAATCGTATTTTTATATGGGAAAAGATTATCTTATCAGGCAGAAAAAGCCTACTCGACATACAAAACGACTGCTATGTAGAGGGTTTCAGGTTCAAACCCACGGCAGGTTGGTATAGGATTTGATGTCTAGCCCTTTGAGTGTCCTACGGCCACGGTGCGCCCGTAAGAGAAATAGGCCGGTAGTGTCCTACGGGCACGGTGTGCCCATAAGGATTTGTGTGAACTACACTCCGGTATTGTGTGATTGGTTACAATAATAAAAGCGTACATCGACTAGTTACAGGTTAACCAACATAATACCATCAATTTTTACCATATTTCCAAGCTTGTAACCGAGAAAAATAATAAAATTGCTGATTTCGGTGCTCAGTTTTATCCATGCTGCCATATTGCGCTGTGGCGATCAACTAAGTTGAATTTGTGATTTTTCAAAAATGTATTCTCAGCGCAAACGCTAAGTGATTGTAATAGTATTATATATCAAATTATTGACAATTTAGTGAAGTATATGTTTCAAATATTTTTTTAGCCAGGTATAAAAACATTTACAAAAAATTGTTAGTAATTTTTGTAATGCAAATTTCGGGCGTTGGCCGCTAGCCGTCCTCCATATTTTAAATGATTATATGTAAGTATTTATTAATTACTTTACTAAATATAGATAATTTTCTCACAAAATCGTCTTAGAATCCATTGTTAATTTGGCATTTTGTATTGTTTTTGCTATAAATAGCTATCAATATGTTGTGTGAGTGAGAAATGTTTTCCGTCGGATCGTCAAAATGGCTCAAATTTTTCGCTGCTATGAATAAATGGTTATTGTAATGTGATATCGGTGACCTGTGCTAAATTAATTTATATAACCGTCGCGTCGTCTACCCGTGTCAATATTAGTGCAGTGAGAAAGTGAAATTCGTGAATAAGTTATGTGTATTGTGGAAAAATGTTTCATATGGTGTAAGAAAAAACAAAGTGACCTGCATGTATCAATTTTTTTCGACATGAAAAGGTTAAATGTAAGGAATTTTAATATAATTCTCGCATAGAGTAACTTCTGAACTGTATACGGTTTAAAATTTACGTCATACAATTACACCAAACGCGAGAAAATTAAAGTTTTATAACCTAGGATCTTATAAACATTACATCCTCAAAGTGGCTGGACACTAACGGAGAAAATGCATTTTGGAGCGGGGCATACGAGGGGCTAGTTATCCGTCTCTTCTCAAAAAATCACAAATAACATAGCTTACACTAATATTAAAAGTAAGATGTGACAATTGCTTAAAATTTTGGCAACATTTCCACCATTTAAAGTATATTTTGATATACAGTCAAGTTGCCATTTATGACTTACCCACGCCGTTTTCGCAACAGTATTCAAGAAAAATAGGTACACTTACAAGATCAAATTGTTATAACCGTCAAACTGTATGGCATTTGACACACTTGTGATTGTAATTTAACATTTTCCATGCGCACTTCGATAAAATCTAAGGCGACTTCTACAAACCAGCACAAAGCAATCAGTTTCAATTTAACCTTACGCTGCGACACGGCACATCGGCGGAACACAATGTCGAATACGTGACAAGTCGCGGATTACGCGCGCAACACAAAATCTGGTCACCATCGGCTTAACGTTAACCTGAAATTTAACCCGTCGGCTTGCGGTGTATAGGCGGAGTGTAGACTGGATTACTGTTCAGCTTTGTACCGTTTTTGTTTGGGAATTGATTTTATTGTTAGCTGTTTATTTATATATACCTAGTCGATGTCCTGGCATTGCTCAAGTAGTATATGTATATACGCGCCGTGGCTTACGGTTACATAACCGTGCGCCGCGGCGCGTCGGTGCGACACAAATTCGAATACGTGACAAGTCGCGTATTACGTTCGCAACACAAAATATCGTCACCATCGGCTTACTGAAACTTAATCCGTCGGCTTGTAGTGTAAAGGCGGAGTGTAGACTGGCTGGTTCGGATTTGTACCAGTTTTAAAAACTGGCTTTTGTTTGTTAACAGATTTTGTAGTCAGATGTTTATTTATAAGGCGGCGATAGCCCAGTGGTGTACGTAACGGACTGCCGAGCCGAGACGATGGTCTCGGGTTCGATCCCCAGTTACCCTGGGCACACACCTATGACTTTTCGAAGTTATGTGTGTATTAAAAATATTAATTATCGCTCGCTTAACAATGTGCCCGGTAGAGTGCAATAGGCTCGCCCCCTATTACATTGGGACCGAAACATATCTGGCGAAGTGTGGGTGTGTAATACACAAATGCCTACCCCTTCGGGGATAAAAAAGGCGTGAAGATATGTTATGATATGTTATGTTTATTTATTTACACCTAGTTTCTGTCCGGAGTGTCCAGGCTTCATTCAAGTAGTATTCTAATTAAAATAACATTAGATATATTTTATAAAGCATATACAGGTTGTAAAATGATCCTTAACGAAAACTAAAATACCATGTTGTACCAACTGTGTAGACTTCGGATAGATCCTGTATATTTTATCAAATTCTTTTTAGCACTTTTCGCGTGCAAGACTTACAAATACCCATTTTATTGCTGAACTGCGCAGCTGAACGCGTTATTGCTAAGCCTCCAATATAAGAAGATTACATCATAATATATCCCTGTTCAAATATATAAGAAAGTGTAAGAACAAGACTAGAATGTATTTGATGAGATTGCAAATGTATTGACAAGTGAAAAATTATGCAACAAATTCGGAGTAATTTAAACGTTATCAAACAAAACTATAATATTATATCGACGGCGGAAAGCGAAAACGTTGTAGTCCATAAATTATGTAATATTTGTATATTGTACTGTTCGAATCAGAAAAAAAACTACTTCAAATGGTCCGGGTCCGGTCCGGTAATTTTACGATAAATAGTTTTATAAAATTAAGATTTTGAAAAAATGGGATTCAACTTAAATGTCTGCATTAAGAAAGTGTCTGCAAAATATTAATTTCTACAAACATTGTTGGTTGCTTTTACTAAGTCGTGTGTATTCTTAAGTATAGGTAAAAGAGCTTTGCTGATTTCAGCATGAATGGGCTGGCTCGACCCAGGAAGAACAGTACCCTCTCACAGAATATCAAGATAAGGTTGAAAATGTTTTAATGGGCCAGCATATCAGAGATAAAACACAGTCTTCTGATGTTAACACAATATTACGATATTTGAAAACTCAAAAGTATATAATATACCTTACAGATCACGTCCACCTATATCTATTACTAATTGAATATGGTACAGAATGCCACTATGCCACATCATTACTCCTTAGTCATGTTTTAACCAAAGACCGCATGATTGGCGTAGTGGTTAGTTATTAAACAAATAGATTTAAACCAAGTTTAACTATCTGTTGATAAGATTCGCTTATCAGCAGATAGCTAAGCTGGCATTAAATATTTAAACCCTTGATAATTTTATTCAATAAAATATGCATATTTAAAAGCTTAAAGCATGACAGAAAATATCCCATTCGTTTGTTAAACCTGTTTGTATTGTATAATCCAATGCATCATTCAACAATCCGTCTGCATCGAACAAACAGATCGACTGGGACATGTTTGTTTTTGTCATTAAAATTTATTGTTAAACGTTCCTTCGTTACAGTTTTATTATGTAGTATTTTTTGCATGCAGTCGATGTAGGGAATAATAAATACGACGACATTTCACCAATCAAATTTGAACGAAAATCTGATAATTGTTTGCGAATTGTGATAAATATAAACGTTTTTATGTGTCACCATCATCATTAAGGCGTCATCACGGTTGCATCCAAGACCTACGCGTCGTAGCCCGTCACTTTCTAATCCAACCAGGTTTGACAGATTATTACCTTTTCCACAGAACGACTAAACCACTACTCTGAAACTTCATGTAAGGCAGGAAAACAAGAAAGATGTATAATTTTGATATTGTATTTATTTATTATTTACTCATCTATTTAGGACAACCTACAAAACATTGTACACTGATAAAGGTAACGAACATGTTTTACAAATATATGCTGAGTGATTTTCTGTAAGAAATTATGAACATTAGTAAGATGAGAGAAAATCTTAATGTGAGGACAATGACCTACAGTTAGGTCGCACGCAACAATACAAAATATAAATGTAATAATAAAGTGTCAGTCTGGTAATGTAATACTATAAATAACGCACTAATATTAATTTTATTTTTATTCGTATACATTAAAATATATTCATTGTAAAGGCGGTGTACATGGTACGTTAATTCACACCACTCTGCTCATCAATAGATCTGCAAAGTTAAGCAACGTTTTATACAGACATCTTCTTGCATGGGTGACCGCTAATTGTAGCATTTAGATCAGCGCGTTACAGTCCTTTTTAGGGCACGTAAATCGATATTGTCGATCCCAGTTCCCGTCACAGAATGTGAATCGTTAGGCCATATCGAATGCCGTAGTAGTTGTGCCTCTATATAAAGGAAAAGGCTCGCAACAAGACTGCAAAAACTATAGAGGCATTAGCCTTCTCAGCATTGTTGGCAAATTGTATGCGAAGGTACTGATTGAAAGAGTTATGAAAGTAACCGACAAGAAAATATGGGATGTACAAGCGGGATTCCGAAAGGGTATGGGGTGTACGGATCAAGTCTTTTCCTTGCGATGCATAGCCGAGAAATTTTTGGCCAAAAGTCGAAAGGTCTACTGCGCATTCGTGGATTTGGAAAAGGCTTACGATAAAGTGGTGAGGAATGAAATGTGGTCAGTACTGTCGATGTATGGGGTGAACAGCAGCCTAATTCGAGCTCTGAAATCCCTTTATGAGGATTCTAGAGCTTGTGTGAGGATAAACGGGGCATACACTGACTGGTTTACCATCAACACAGGTGTCAGACAGGGATGTGTAGCGTCGCCGTGGCTGTTCAACCTCTTCATGGACAGTTGTTTGCAAGACTTGAAACATAGTGATTGTGGATTAAGGATGAATGAGTTACTTGTCAAATGCCTCCTTTATGCTGATGAGCAGGTTATACTTGCGTCTTCAGCGGAGAAGTTGCAGGAGATGGTAACAATCATGCATGGTACGTTAGAGAGGAATGGAACGAAAGTGAATGTAAGTAAAACGAAAGTTATGGTTTTTGAAAAGGAGGTATGCGTTACGGCTTGTAATGTTATGATCGATGGACAGCGAGTGGAGCAAGTGAATGAGTTTGTATATTTAGGTACGCTGTTTACAAGAGATGGTAAGAATGTAGTAGATATTGAAAGAAGAGTTAATGCAGGTAATAGAGTGAATGGAGCTCTGAAGGCGTTTATGAATAGCCAAAACGTGTCCAAAAAGGCACGTTTGGCTGTGCATAGAGGGGTGTTAGTACCTACTCTTATGTATGGTAGTGATAGTTGGGTATGGCAGAAAAGTCATGAAAGTAGAATAAATGCTGTAGAAATGAGAGCACTGAGAAGTATGTGTGGTGTCTCTCTGGCTGACAGAATAAAGAATTGTGTGATAAGAGAGTGTTGTGGGGTAAAAGAAGATGTAGTGACAAGCATCGAGAAAGGTATGCTAAGATGGTTTGGGCACGTGGAGAGGATGGATGACGAAAGACTAACCAAGCAGATATATAAGGCAAGTGTGGAAGGGACAGGACGAAGGGGAAGACCTAGGCGGACGTTCTCTGACCAGATTGGAGACATCCTAAAAACAGGACAGGTGAGAAGTACCCTGAACAGAAGAGCATGCATGAGGAATCTGATGGGAGTGCATGAAGCAAGAGAGATACGATGTCTGGATCGTTGCAAATGGCGTTCCGTAGTCTCTGCCTACCCCTCCGGGAAACAGGCGTGAGTCTATGTATGTATGTATAAATATCGAATGCCTTCGGGTGATTTGAAAGCTCCAACCTCAGAGTAAGTCACACATTCACACTAAAAAGTAAACCACGTATATTCAGAAAGTAGCAAATGGATATAAAAATTAAGGCTACAAAATATTCTGGGGCCCAGTGACATTATTAAAATGTGTCCAATAAACCACAACATAAATATTACTTCTGTCTCCCTCTCTCTCTCGTCTTAGCTATATATCCCACACTAGCCGTTTCCCGCGGTTTTACCCGCGTCCTGAGGGAACTACTTCGCGTACCCGAAAAACCCAAATATCTTACGGACCCCTATTTTTTTTAAATAAAATATAGCTTGTGTTACTCGCAGATAATGTGGCTTTCTAATGGTGAAAGAATTTAAAAAATCGGTTCAGTAGTTTTTGAGTTTATCCATTACAAACAAACAAACAAAAATACAAATTTTTCCTTTTTATAATATCTAATATATAAAATTCTCGTGTCACAGTTTTCGTTCCCATACTCCTCCGAAACGGCTTGACCGATTTTGATGAAATTTTTTGTGCTTATCCGGTATCTATGAGAATCGGCCAACATCTATTTTTCAAAAAAAAAAAAAATTTTGCAAAACAACGTTTGCCGGGTCAGCTAGTTATATATAATATATTAAATATTAAGTGTAGATGGTGGTGTGTCAGCTTTCTTTATGTTTATGCTTTCACTTCGCTCTATGTCATCATCGTCAGTAACCATATATTCGCTCTTGTCCGTAAGCAATACATCTCTCCACCTTATTTTGGGATGTCTCTTTACGTCTATTTAAACTGTGTTTATTATGTTATAAACACCGAATTGCTTTAGAAACAATTACAGATTCAATTTATTTTTAACCGATACTGTACCAATGCTGGGCAAAGTTACGCGTACATTTTACCAAGCGTCTCTGACCTGTGCCAAGTTGGGCCCGTTTCTGTCAAACAAATTACATTACTGAAAAAAATGACTTATTTTATTCATTAAGGCAAGCTTTACACAGAAAGTTAATTCACTCAAACAAATTACTATGTCTGAACACGCTATAAGTACCGAAATACCGTCACAATATTAATTACCGCGAAACGCCTTTCATTATCTCGCTAGAATTAGGATGCTTCGGATAATGTTGAAACCACGTAATGACAATTTGTGTTTGAATACAGCTTTTTAATTTGTTCGGATTATAATGTCTCCGTAGTAAAAGGAAAGAATTCTGACACTTCTTATTGTTATCACTGTTGGATTATTTTCCACTAAAGACAAAGTATTATTAAATGAAATTCTCGCACTATCCTCTCTGTCTGTACCAAAATAAACGCAAAAACTACCGAACGATTTCTTGTACGATTTCCTTTATTTTTTAATTTTATGACATTTGTCATTGTTTATTGTGTAGAAATGCCCTAACCATTTCAAAAGAGGTTTTAAAATGAGAAAAGTTATCCCTGAATACATCAAACGATTACTTTCTGATTTCATAAGGAACTTTAGTAAAAAATAGCTCATAGGAACCTTACTAGCTATTTGAGCCTTAACGAAAGAAATATTTTGAGTGATTATATTCACCATCCATCATAAAATTAAATGTGGACATCATTTTGTCTTAATATGAAACTGTTCTGTTGATAAATAAATTTAACTTGTAAACAAAATGTCACATTGACATTGATAACCAACGTTTAAACGCGTTAAACATGGATGCGAGGCTCAGTTAAAATAACCACCCGATTTAGCATTTTAATTGACGTATAAGGTATGGTGAACATGAAAATTGAACTAAACAGTTGGTTACAAATTTAATAAACATCTGTTAAAGTGTGGGTGAACACCGGCCTAAGTTTAGTTCAAATGTCATCGCATCTGCTACGTTTCAGTCTAACAGATTGTAGATCCCGTACTGAATAATTTTGAGTTAGTAGACGGTTCTAAAATTTATAATACGGCGGTTCTCTGTCAAATTGTATTTTTATATGGGAAAAGATTATCTTATCAGGCAGAAAAAGCCTACTCGACATACAAAACGACTGCTATGTAGAGGGTTTCAGGTTCAAACCCACGGCAGGTTGGTATAGGATTTGATGTCTAGCCCTTTGAGTGTCCTACGGGCACGGTGTGCCCATAAGGATTTGTGTGAACTACACTCCGGTATTGTGTGATTGGTTACAATAATAAAAGCGTACATCGACTAGTTACAGGTTAACCAACATAATACCATCAATTTTTACCATATTTCCAAGCTTGTAACCGAGAAAAATAATAAAATTGCTGATTTCGGTGCTCAGTTTTATCCATGCTGCCATATTGCGCTGTGGCGATCAACTAAGTTGAATTTGTGATTTTTCAAAAATGTATTCTCAGCGCAAACGCTAAGTGATTGTAATAGTATTATATATCAAATTATTGACAATTTAGTGAAGTATATGTTTCAAATATTTTTTTAGCCAGGTATAAAAACATTTACAAAAAAGTGTTAGTAATTTTTGTGATGCAAATTTCGGGCGTTGGCCGCTAGCCGTCCTCCATATTTTAAATGATTATATGTAAGTATTTATTAATTACTTTACTAAGTTTCTCACCTAATTGTCTTAGAATCCATTGTTAATTTGGCATTTTGTATTGTTTTTGCTATAAATAGCTATCAATATGTTGTGTGAGTGAGAAATGTTTTCCGTCGGATCGTCAAAATGGCTCAAATTTTTCGCTGCTATGAATAAATGGTTATTGTAAAGTGATATCGGTGACCTGTGCTAAATTAATTTATATAACCGTCGCGTCGTCTACCCGTGTCAATATTAGTGCAGTGAGAAAGTGAAATTCGTGAATAAGTTATGTGTATTGTGGAAAAATGTTTCATATGGTGTAAGAAAAAACAAAGTGACCTGCATGTATCAATTTTTTTCGACATGAAAGGGTTAAATGTAAGGAATTTTAATATAATTTTCACATAGAGTAACTTCTGAACTGTATATGGTTTAAAATTTACGTCATGCAATTACACCAAACGCGAGAAAATTAAAGTTTTATAGCCTAGGATCTTATAAACATTACATCCTCAAAGTGGCTGGACACTAACGGAGAAAATGCATTTTGGAGCGGGGCATACGAGGGGCTAGTTATTCGTCTCTTCTCAAAAAATCACAAATAACATAGCTTACACTAATATTAAAAGTAAGATGTGACAATTGCTTAAAATTTTGGCAACATTTCCACCATTTAAAGTATATTTTGATATACAGTCAAGTTGCCATTTATGACTTACCCACGCCGTTTTCGCAACAGTATTCAAGAAAATAAATAGGTACACTTACAAGATCAAATTGTTATAACCGCCAAACTGTATGGCATTTGACATACTTGTGATTGTAATTTAACATTTTCCATGCGCACTTCGATAAAATCTAAGGCGACTTCTACAAACCAGCACAAAGCAATCAGTTTCAATTTAACCTTACGCTGCGACACGGCACATCGGCGGAACACAATGTCGAATACGTGACAAGTCGCGGATTACGCGCGCAACACAAAATCTCGTCACCATCGGCTTAACGTTAACCTGAAATTTAACCCGTCGGCTTGCGGTGTATAGGCGGAGTGTAGACTGGATTACTGTTCAGCTTTGTACCTTTTTTGTTTGGGAATTGATTTTATTGTTAGCTGTTTATTTATTTATACCTAGTTGATGTCCCGGCATTGCTCAAGTAGTATATGTATATACGCGCCGTGGCTTACGGTTACATAACCGTGCGCCGCGGCGCGTCGGTGCGACACAAATTCGAATACGTGACAAGTCGCGTATTACGTTCGCAACACAAAATATCGTCACCATCGGCTTACTGAAACTTAATCCGTCGGCTTCGTCATTCGTCAGCCAGTCTACACTCCGCCTTTACACTACGTAAAGGCGGAGTGTAGACTGGCTGGTTCGGATTTGTACCAGTTTTAAAAACTGGCTTTTGTTTGTTAACAGATTTTGTAGTCAGATGTTTATTTATAAGGCGGCGATAGCCCAGTGGTGTACGTAACGGACTGCCGAGCCGAGACGATGGTCTCGGGTTCGATCCCCAGTTACCCTGGGCACACACCTATGACTTTTCGAAGTTATGTGTGTATTAAAAATATTAATTATCGCTCGCTTAACAATGTGCCCGGTAGAGTGCAATAGGCTCGCCCCCTATTACATTGGGACCGAAACATATCTGGCGAAGTGTGGGTGTGTAATACACAAATGCCTACCCCTTCGGGGATAAAAAAGGCGTGAAGATATGTTATGATATGTTATGTTTATTTATTTACACCTAGTTTCTGTCCGGAGTGTCCAGGCTTCATTCAAGTAGTATTCTAATTAAAATAACATTAGATATATTTTATAAAGCATATACAGGTTGTAAAATGATCCTTAACGAAAACTAAAATACCATGTTGTACCAACTGTGTAGACTTCGGATAGATCCTGTATATTTTATCAAATTCTTTTTAGCACTTTTCGCGTGCAAGACTTACAAATACCCATTTTATTGCTGAACTGCGCAGCTGAACGCGTTATTGCTAAGCCTCCAATATAAGAAGATTACATCATAATATATCCCTGTTCAAATATATAAGAAAGTGTAAGAACAAGACTAGAATGTATTTGATGAGATTGCAAATGTATTGACAAGTGAAAAATTATGCAACAAATTCGGAGTAATTTAAACGTTATCAAACAAAACTATAATATTATATCGACGGCGGAAAGCGAAAACGTTGTAGTCCATAAATTATGTAATATTTGTATATTGTACTGTTCGAATCAGAAAAAAAACTACTTCAAATGGTCCGGGTCCGGTCCGGTAATTTTACGATAAATAGTTTTATAAAATTAAGATTTTGAAAAAATGGGATTCAACTTAAATGTCTGCATTAAGAAAGTGTCTGCAAAATATTAATTTCTACAAACATTGTTGGTTGCTTTTACTAAGTCGTGTGTATTCTTAAGTATAGGTAAAAGAGCTTTGCTGATTTCAGCATGAATGGGCTGGCTCGACCCAGGAAGAACAGTACCCTCTCACAGAATATCAAGATAAGGTTGAAA
The DNA here is from genome assembly GCA_944739405.2 of Euclidia mi. Taxonomy (NCBI): domain Eukaryota; kingdom Metazoa; phylum Arthropoda; class Insecta; order Lepidoptera; family Erebidae; genus Euclidia; species Euclidia mi. The sequence goes on from OX123181.2 coordinate 101,330,461, forward strand.
TTGTTTTAATGGGCCAGCATATCAGAGATTAAACACAGTCTTCTGATGTTAACACAATATTACGATATTTGAAAACTCAAAAGTATATAATATACCTTACAGATTACGTCCACCTATATCTATTACTAATTGAATATGGTACAGAATGCCACTATGCCACATCATTACTCATGTTTTAACCAAAGACCGCATGATTGGCGTAGTGGTTAGTTATTAAACAAATAGATTTAAACCAAGTTTAACTATCTGCTGATAAGATTCGCTTATCAGCAGATAGCTAAGCTGGCATTAAATATTTAAACCCTTGATAATTTTATTCAATAAAATATGCATATTTAAAAGCTTAAAGCATGACAGAAAATATCCCATTCGTTTGTTAAACCTGTTTGTATTGTATAATCCAATGCATCATTCAACAATCCGTCTGCATCGAAAAAACAGATCGACTGGGACATGTTTGTTTTTGTCATTAAAATTTATTGTTAAACGTTCCTTCGTTACAGTTTTATTATGTAGTATTTTTTGTATGCAGTCGATGTCGGGAATAATAAATACGACGACATTTTACCAATCAAATTTGAACGAAAATCTGATAATTGTTTGCGAATTGTGATAAATATAAACGTTTTTATGTGTCACCATCATCATTAAGGCGTCATCACGGTTGCATCAAGACCTACGCGTCGTAGCCCGTCACTTTCTAATCCAACCAGGTTTGACAGATTATTACCTTTTCCACAGAACGACTAAACCACTACTCTGAAACTTCATGTAAGGCAGGAAAACAAGAAAGATGTATAATTTTGATATTGTATTTATTTATTATTTACTCATCTATTTAGGACAACCTACAAAACATTGTACACTGATAAAGGTAACGAACATGTTTTACAAATATACGCTGAGTGATTTTCTGTAAGAAATTATGAACAGTAGTAAGATGAGAGAAGATCTTAATGTGAGGACAATGACCTACAGTTAGGTCGCACGCAACAATACAAAATATAAATGTAATAATAAAGTGTCAGTCTGGTAATGTAATACTATAAATAACGCACTAAGATTAATTTTATTTTTATTCGTATACATTAAAATATATTAATGTATACGAATAAAAATAAAATTAATCTTAGTGCGTTATTGGTGTACATGGTTCGTTAATAACACAGATATCAGAACAATCACAAATCATTAGCGACATCGTTCTATTTCATATCGGTGGCTATATCGAGAACCTAATGAATATAAAGTTTAGTTGGGATTAGGCAAGTAGACCACATGCCTATTGTAGAACAGTGGTTGCTGAATCAAATCATACCCTGGTTTTAGGCAAAGAGTGGCAGACGGTGGTGGTTAAGCCGGTAAAAGTCCGTCACACCACTCTGCTCATCAATAGATCTGCAAAGTTAAGCAACGTTTTCACAGGTATCTTCTTGGATGGGTGACCGCTAGTTGTAGCATTTAGATCAGCGGGTTACAGTCCTTTTTAGGGCACGTAAATCGATATTGTCGATCCCAGTTCCCGTCACAGAATGTGAATCGTTAGGCCATATCGAATGCCGTAGTAGTTGTGCCTCTTTATAAAGGAAAAGGCTCGCGACAAGACTGCAAAAACTATAGAGGCATTAGCCTTCTCAGCATTGTTGGCAAATTGTATGCGAAGGTACTGATTGAAAGAGTTATGAAAGTAACCGACAAGAAAATATGGGATGTACAAGCGGGATTCCGAAAGGGTATGGGGTGTACGGATCAAGTCTTTTCCTTGCGATGCATAGCCGAGAAATTTTTGGCCAAAAGTCGAAAGGTCTACTGCGCATTCGTGGATTTGGAAAAGGCTTACGATAAAGTGGTGAGGAATGAAATGTGGTCGGTACTGTCGATGTATGGGGTGAACAGGAGCCTAATTCGAGCTCTGAAATCCCTTTATGAGGATTCTAGAGCTTGTGTGAGGATAAATGGGGCATACACTGACTGGTTTACCATCAACACAGGTGTCAGACAGGGATGTGTAGCGTCGCCGTGGCTGTTCAACCTCTTCATGGACAGTTGTTTGCAAGACTTGAAACATAGTGATTGTGGATTAAGGATGAATGAGTTACTTGTCAAATGCCTCCTTTATGCTGATGATCAGGTTATACTTGCGTCTTCAGCGGAGAAGTTGCAGGAGATGGTAACAATCATGCATGGTACGTTAGAGAGGAATGGAATGAAAGTGAATGTAAGTAAAACGAAAGTTATGGTTTTTGAAAAGGAGGTATGCGTTACGGCTTGTAATGTTATGATCGATGGACAGCGAGTGGAGCAAGTGAATGAGTTTGTATATTTAGGTACGCTGTTTACAAGAGATGGTAAGAATGTAGTAGATATTGAAAGAAGAGTTAATGCAGGTAATAGAGTGAATGGAGCTCTGAAGGCGTTTATGAATAGCCAAAACGTGTCCAAAAAGGCACGTTTGGCTGTGCATAGAGGGGTGTTAGTACCTACTCTTATGTATGGTAGTGATAGTTGGGTATGGCAGAAAAGTCATGAAAGTAGAATAAATGCTGTAGAAACGAGAGCACTGAGAAGTATGCGTGGTGTCTCTCTGGCTGACAGAGTAAAGAATTGTGTGATAAGAGAGTATTGTGGAGTAAAAGAAGATGTGACAAGCATCGAGAAAGGTATGCTAAGATCGTTTGGGCACGTGGAGAGGATGGATGACGAAAGACTGACCAAGCAGATATATAAGGCAAGTGTGGAAGGGACAGGACGAAGGGGAAGACCTAGGCGGACGTTCTCTGACCAGATTGGAGACATCCTAAAAACAGGACAGGTGAGAAGTACCCTGAACAGAAGAGCATGCATGAGGAATCTGATGGGAGTGAATGAAGCAAGAGAGATAATTATGTCTGGATCGTTACAAATGGCGTTCCGTAGTCTCTGCCTACCCCTCCGGGAAACAGGCGTGAGTCTATGTATGTATGTATGTATATCGAATGCCTTCGGGTGATTTGAAAGCTCCAACCTCAGAGTAAGTCACACATTCACACTAAAAAGTAAACCACGTATATTCAGAAAGTAGCAAATGGATATAAAAATTAAGGCTACAAAATATTCTGGGGCCCAGTGACATTATTAAAATGTGTCCAATAAGCCACAAAATAAATATTACTTCTGTCTCCCTCTCTCTCTCGTCTTAGCTATATATCCCACACTAGCCGTTTCCCGCGGTTTTACCCGCGTCCTGAGGGAACAACTTCGCGTACCCGAAAAACCCAAATATCTTACGGACCCCTATTTTTTTAAATAAAATATAGCTTGTGTTACTCGCAGATAATGTAACTTTCTAATGGTGAAAGAATTTTAAAAATCGGTTCACTAGTTTTTGAGTTTATCCATTACAAACAAACAAACAAAAATACAAATTTTTCCTCTTTATAATATCTAATATATAAAATTCTCGTGTCACAGTTTTCGTTCCCATACTCCTCCGAAACGGCTTGACCGATTTTGATGAAATTTTTTGTGCTTATCCGGTATCTATGAGAATCGGCCAACATCTATTTTTCAAAAAAAAAAAATTTTGCAAAACAGCGTTTGACGGGTCAGCTAGTTATATATAATATATTAAATATTAAGTGTAGATGGTGGTGTGTCAGCTTTCTTTATGTTTATGCTTTCACTTCGCTCTATGTCATCATCGTCAGTAACCATATATTCGCTCTTGTCCGTAAGCAATACATCTCTCCACCTTATTTTGGGATGTCTCTTTACGTCTATTTAAACTGTGTTTATGATGTTATAAACACCGAATTGCTTTAGAAACAATTACAGATTCAATTTATTTTTAACCGATACTGTACCAATGCTGGGCAAAGTTACGCGTACATTTTACCAAGCGTCTCTGACCTGTGCCAAGTTGGGCCCGTTTCTGTCAAACAAATTACATTACTGAAAAAAATGACTTATTTTATTCATTAAGGCAAGCTTTACACAGAAAGTTAATTCACTCAAACAACTTACTAAGTCTGAACACGCTATAAGTACCGAAATACCGTCACAATATTAATTACCGCGAAACGCTTTTCATTATCTCGCTAGAATTAGGATGCTTCGGATAATGTTGAAACCACGTAATGACAATTTGTATTTGAATACAGCTTTTTAATTTGTTCGGATTATAATGTCTCCGTAGTAAAAGGAAAGACTTCTGACACTTCTTATTGTTATCACTGTTGGATTATTTTCCACTAAAGACAAAGTATTATTAAATGAAATTCTCGCACTATCCTCTCTGTCTGTACCAAAATAAACGCAAAAACTACCGAACGATTTTTGGTACGATTTTCTTTATTTTTTAATTTTATTTTATAGACTCACGCCTGTATTCTCGAAGGGCTCGCCCCGAAAGGCAGAGGTGTATATTACACCCACATTTCGCCATGAATTTTTAGGTTCCACGTAGTAGGGGCGAGCCTTTTGCCGTTACCGGGCACATCACCAGACCCGGGAACTCTGATCAGCAGTCACATACGCTATCCATTGGAATAGCTGGCAGTCCATATATTAACTTGTAAGTATTTAATCAATATGCCATAAAAACAATACTTGTCAAAAATACCAAGTCTCGCGACCGTAAAAAGTTGTGCGATTCATGTAATACCAAGTCGGTTAATTAAAAATCTTTAATGTTTTAAATAAATAGATTGTCTCGGCCATCGCATGGAAACACAATATATCTCATAAGTAATACATATATAAATTAGATTGTTTAATGCGTTTGCCAAGTCAATATGGGACCTCATTTCTTTTTGTGGATAGTCTTACTTTTGTCCTTTCCGGTACCTTCTACTTCTTGTACACCAACAACGAATTTTCTTAATTAAAGCTCTAACTGCAAATGTAATTTTGTAATCCTATATATTCATATGGGATTACAAAGTTATTAATGCAGTTAATTTATCTCGAAAACTGGACCGAAATTGAAATATATTAAGTTTTTCCTTGGTTCATACACTAAACACTAATTGTTTCCTAAATTTGAAGCTTCCATGTTTGCTAGAAGGTCCTTAGACTGTTGATGATCGGTCAGTGAGTGACAAAATTAAGAATTTTGACTCGTTATTATTCTTAAACTACTGGTTCAAATTGAATGAAATTAGAAATAAACCATCCGTATACAATGCCTACATGGTTACTAAACAATCAGGCTTCCAGTTTTATCCACAACGAAGTTAAAGGGGGTTGAAAATGGCCTGAATTGCTTCGAGAAAAGGATGGTACGGCCGTGCCGCTTTTTGATCGACTTGGTGGGGGCACTGCCGTGCCCCCCGATATATTAAATTGTTCCGTTACTGACTGATCGGTAGACAACGCATAGCCCAAAGTACATCTAGCTAACTAACATTATACATTTTATAGTAAAATTACTGAAAATAACAAACAAATTTGCCGATGTAGCTACTGGCATCCTTCAGTATATATAAGCGTGGTAATCACTGCCTCGTTGGTCTCACGGCATAAATGTGCGCGTGGGATTGGGAGGTCTCGGGTTCGATCCCCGGGTCGGGCAAAGTGTTATTGGGTTTTTCCGTTTGGAAATTCGCAATAGCAGCTCGGAGTCTGGTAATGTGCCCGGTACGGCAATAGGTACTAAAATAAATCTGGCGAAAAGTGGGTGTAGCACCTCTGCCTATCTCTTCGGGGATATAGGCGTGAGAATATGTATGTATGCATACATATAGGTATTTAAGCATGGTTATCAGTAATCTGTTTACCATAGTACAGGCTTTGCCTATCTATCCTAGTTTAGGATCAAATGTCACATGTGTGAGTAGTCCCAGAATATTATATTATGCGTTGAAACTCTTACTATTATTTACACACAAAATCTCAGCATTTTCGTAAATAAGGCTTTATTTTCTAGGCAGCACATGTAACGCCTCGGGCACCGACACTATTGTGATTTAATAGAGCCAAACCTTATATTATCTAGCCATACTGAAAGTAAAACAGAGGTCCTTTTGTGTTCTGCAAATATTTGACATTTCCTTGTGGTGAGCTGAATTCTTAGAAGTTCTTTTGAATATCATCAGAAACCATATTATGGGCTTATTAGACATGGGTCTTAGCGCAAAATTATTTTTAATGTACACCACTAGACTTCGCTTGCGGTTAAACTCGCGCTAAAACATCGTAACACAAAAGTCATACATAAACATAATATCCCCCTATTGGGACGTGGAATAAGGACCAACAAACATGTTAGTATTTATAATATTACTTTTGCCCGCTGATTCGCACGCGTCAATTTCGTTAAAATAAAATGTTTTGTACGAACTCCCCTAAACTCCTCAAGGAAGATAAATGCCAAATTTCACCTACTTGCCCCCAGTTGTTTCGGCTGTAGCGTATCTGCCAGTCAGTCAGTAACGCAAGGATTTTATACAGGATGTCACAAGACCCATCACTAATACCTAGGAAACGATTTTCTTTTTAAGGAGACATATTTTTTAATTCCGCAATTAATAACGCGCGCGTGCAATTTTCGAAATACCTACCTATCCAAAGGTGCATAGGACTTCTATAGAACAGGTTGGTGGGGTAATTGCATCGATTTTGTTTTTAATTACAAAAATTGTATCATAACTTTGAGCCTCAATATCTCCTGAACCAGTAATTTCCCAGGTATAGCGCCGAAGTAAAAACTGTTCGTAATGATTGGTACAATATGGGGTTACAGTTTTCGGTAATCGTCTTTTTACAATCTTTATTCACAGAAGATTAAAGGTATTGAAAAACTAAAAGGTGTTACGCAAACTCTGACTCTCTTTTCTACCCTCTTAGAAAAAGAATATCCAAAATAAATGTGTTTGTGTTCGTAAACGTCATTCAAGGATCCAATACACAAGGTATGAAGTTAATCCCTTGAAGTATTCAAAAGGTTTCATACAAAATTTGACTCCCCTTTTAATCCCCTTTAGGGCAAGAATTTCCAAAAAAAATGTCTTTGTGTTCGCTGACGTTATTTGAGGAACAAATATGCAAAGCCGTGTGGTTGCCGTGTGGTTGACGGCATAGAATACAAGTGTCACCACCCCCTATTTTCCCGTGGGTGTCGTAAGAGGCGACTAAGGGATAACACGATGCAAATACCATCTTTGCGTAGAGACGGAAAACTCGACATCAAACCCTATACGACTGCCTCGTTGGTCTCGCGGCATAAATGTGCGCGTGGGATCGGGAGGTCCTGGGTTCGATTCCTGGGTCGGGCAGTGTTATTGGGTTTTTCTGTCACGAAATTCTCAGTAGCAGCACGGAGTCTGGAAATGTGCCCGGTACGGCAATAGGCTCGCCCCTTATTACGTGGGACTAAAGTATATCTGGCGAAAAGTGGGTGTAGAAATACACCTCTGCCTACCCCTTCGGGGATAAAAGGCGTGACGATGACGATGTAATATGCAAAGTCGAAGTTAATCCCTTGCACGAATACAAAGATTTCATACAAATTCTGACTCCTCTTTTTACCTCCTGAGCAATGTAGAAATTTCCAAAAAACATTTTCTTAGTATTGCCTAACTTCATTTGAGGAATGAATATACACAGTTTAAAGTTAACCCATTGAAGGAATAACAAAGTTCATACAAACTCTAAACCACTGTTTTACCCACTTATGGGTGGAATTTCCAAAAATCTTCTCTTAGTGCTACCCTACACTCCTCAAGGAACACACATGCCAAATTTAACTTGTGCCCAGTAGTTTCGGCTGTAGCGTATTTGTCAGGCAGTCAGTAACGAGAGGATTTTATATAAGCAGATTACACGAACGTGTGTATGGATAGGTAATTGCAAAACGGGCAACTAAACACCAGATAATCAATAGATAAACTTTACGCCGGTGTTGCCAAGATTGCTCACAGGAATTACAGAGTACCTATTATCGACGAGGCACACTTTCGTGGAACAAAGTCTGGTTGAGTCACCCACGCTATTACACATCGGTAGATTAGTATTATCGCGCTACTAAAGAAATTTGACGACACCAGTGTGTTTTAAGCAGGGTTTGAATCTTTTGCGAGTCACTCATACTCCCTCCATCAAGCTCAATTCATTGGATTTGAATTCTGGTGGAAGGAGACCCGCAAATAGAATATCCACTGCGACGCCAAAAAAAGCAAGTAGTTATCATCATCTCTATAAAAACGATATCCATAGTTCTCCTTTCTTTGAAACAGATATTATACAGTAACGGCTACGTATGACGAATTCGGTCACCAAGGAATTAATGCACTGTGGGTGACATTATACTGAAAATGACCCCGATTCTGTTATTCAGTCACTAAACTCATGAGAACATTTTGTTTACTGTGCGTTTAAAATCATTGACAAAAAAAAACATGAATTAAACACTATTTTTTTAAAATGAACAATAATATTGACAACATATACTAATTCTCACTGTTATGCAAAGGGGTTAATAAAACCACTCAACAATAAAAGATTTTCGTCGTGGTATGTCTATTGAATCTAATAATTATTTTCTTTTTTTTTGTAATTTATAAATAAACAAGAATTATAAATAAATTAGATTATCAATGTTATTTTCACTATTGTTATAGGGTACCTAGTTGTAACTTATACTTCAAAATGAATTTAGTCATCATATTTAGTTTCAAAGCATCACTGTATCTGCAAAAGTAACTAAAATCAAAATAAAATTTATTTAAGTGTGTGGTTATCAGACTTGACCCATTGCAATAACCTGATAAAATGTTTCACTTGCTTTGTTACCCAAGAACGATTCATGTCTTAAATAATTTTTTTCACTATTCATATTTTAACGACGTCCATACTTTTGCATTATGAAAAATTCCCATTATGAATATATAATTTCATACATTATGAAAAATTATGAACACATCTATTAATAAAAAAAATATAACATATATTATATTTGGTAGAATATTAATAATATTAAATCAGGTTTTATTAATGTACGGTAGAATACATGCATCAGTAGTTTCTTTTTGTGATAGGTACGGTTGTCTGTTGAAATGCATCAAAAATGAATTTTTGATCACGCAACGAAAGTGAGAGATATTCTGATGACTCGTGCAGAAAACACTACGGTTCGGCGAAGTGAATATAAAAAAATTGGACAAGTGCGAGTCGGACTCACGCACGAATCTTTAAAAGAAAATCACGATTGTTGTATGAATACTTAAATATTTTTTTAAGTTTCTACCTGTTTATTAAGATCGAGTAACAAATTGCTTCAAAATTAGGTTTGTTGTATGGGAGCCCCCCTTTATTATTTACTTTTTTATTTAATTATTTATTTTCAAAGGTAATATACAACTACATATTCTGTGAAAATTTTAAGCGTCTAACTGTTACCGTTAGTAATTTTGAGCAAAAATACGAAAAAATACACGTTTATTGTATGGGACCCCCCTAAATATTTTTTATTTTTAGTATTTGTTGTTATAGCGGCAACCGAAATTCATAATTTGTGAAAATTTCAGCTTTCTAGCTATCACGGTTTATGAGATACAGCCTGGTGACAGACAGACAGACAGACAGCGGAGGCTTAGTAATAGGGTCCCGTTTTTTACCTTTTACGTACGGAACCCTAAAAATACAAAATATTACGATTATTATGTTATATTTCCTTGACGAATTGTCAATGACCGAATCGTCAATGACTGATTAGGAAATCAGTGCCTCCGCTGCAGTCATTGACGATTCGTCAAGGAGACGAATCGTCAATGACTGCAACGGAGGCTTAGTAATAGGGTCCCGTTTTTTACCTTTTACGTACGGAACCCTAAAAATACAAAATATTACGATTATTATGTTGTATTTCCTTGACGAATCGTCAATGACTGATCCTGTGTGAATGCGCCTTATACGTAACGTGTCAAAGCTTTGACGTTTGATGCACTGATCTTTATTATTTTCAGAGTGGACAGTTTGCTACTAAGTATTTCTTTTTTGGTAGAATTTGATGCGCGGCTTTGATATAGTAAAAGTTTCGTTAGAGCACTGCTTACAAATTATTTACGTGGGGCACTCAGAAAGTTTTGTGACACTAAAAAAAATGTTCTATAAATAAATATTATTTTATTTTAGGTCTGCCTCCGTAGTTCAATGGATAACGTATTCGACTGCTGATCGGAGGTCCCGGGTTCGATTCCCAGGTCGAGCAAAAGTATTACTGGATTTTTTCCAGTAGCAGCACGGAGTCTGGTGATGTGTCCGGTAACGGCAATAGGCTCGCCCGTATTACATGGGACCTAAAAATTCATTGCGAAATGTAGGTGTAGTGTTACTAATTTATTTATTTATTTATTTTTATTCTTCATATACACAAAGTATATAGGCGGACTTAATGCTTTGGGCATTATCTACCAGTCTACCTTAGAGTGGTGCAAAGAGAAAAGAAGTAGGTGTATTATATGATTAAGGTTGCGATAAATTACTAATTATTGAATTATTGGTCATACTAAATATACATACTTACATAAATATATATTATGATAAAAATACATAAACGTAATACATACACAATAATTGCAAATATTTATTTCGAGATTATATATATGTTGAAGCGTCAGGAGGGCTCTCGGAGCAGTCTTCGTAGGTTTTCTCCATCGTGGGCGCAATGGCAGTAAGAGATTCAAAATAAAAGCACCAATATACTTGTACACGCTGTATTGCTCGAATTTATAACTATTTAGCACGAAAAACAATAAAATATGGAGGATGAAAAACGATTATGAATTTGTGAGCCAATAGTTTAGCACGTGCCTGCCCGGTGCAACAGCTGTCAGAGTAATGGACGACTGTCACCGCGTTTGGCACCACCTACTACTCTATTCGGGGTTACCCGCTCTCAATTTTATTTAACTACTAATCGAGTAATCGATTACAACCATCGGTAAATTAAGTAACAATTTCTAAAGACAACTTTTATGGTTAAAATAAACCTTAAAATCATTCTTAAATAATCAGCGCGCCGTCACGGCCGTCCTGCGTTTTTACACGTCCTCGTGTGTAAAGTTCTCGCCTGTGAATAACAGATACAGTGATTTACTCCACACTTATCATGGCCTTCCTGACCAATAAATCAATTTTGATTAACTATTCGTTTCACACGGAATACATTTTACATGTCAAATTTAAATTCATTGAATGTATCATTAAACAATACACACACGGAAGGGACAAAATCAACTAAATCATTTACGTCGGTTAACGTCTACAACCTAGGCGATGTCACACAGACTTGTAAGTGCCACACAGGCCAGTCAATGCCACACAGGCTAGTCAGTCAATGCCACACAGGCCAGTCAGTCAATGCCACACAGGCCAGTCAGTCAATGCCACACAGGCCAGCCAGTCAATGTTACACAGGCCAGTCAGTCAATGCCACACAGGCCAGTCAGTCAATGCCACACAGGCCAGTCAATGCCACACAGGCCAGTCATTGCCACACAGGCCAGTCATTGCCACACAGGCTTGTCAGTGCCACACAGGCTTGTCAGTGCCACACAGGCTTGTCAGTGCCACACAAGCTTGTCAGTACCACACAGGCTTGTTGGTGTCACACAGGCTCGTCGGTGCCACACAGGCTTGTCAGTGCCACACAGGCTCGTTGGTGCCACACAGGCTCGTTGGTGCCACACAGGCTCGTTGGTGCCACACAGGCTTGTCGGTGCCACACAGGCTCGTCGGTTCCACACAGGCTTGTCGGTGCCACACAGGCTCGTCGGTCAAGTCACGTCAATTGTTAGCTGCTTATTGTTTACACTTACACAAAACAGAAATCAAATTAATCACGTGCGCCGTCATCGGCACATTCTACTACTGGTTCTAGTGCGCCAATTAACTCTAATGGAACGTAACATTCGGGCACATTATGAACACAATCATGTGAATACTTATAAGTTCTATTAGAGTTAAGAGCCTAAAGCAGGTACCTATCACCTGTGACGTCACATCGCGCTCCTGCGCCGCGAGCCTCGCTACGAGTGACGCACAGCAATGGGCCGTTCCCTCGCGCCCCTCCGCGCCGGCCCTATAAATACAGCGGACACGAGGCTTCGCCCCTTTTCATCCGGCCAGTACCGCCAGTTGAGTACTACCATCATCTGAAGACCTGTGAAGTGCCAACGTCACCCAAGCCCTGGATAATTGTCTCATCTGTTAATCTTAATTGTCAGTTCTTTTTTGTATAACTAAAGCCATCGAATAACTGGAATTATAACGCGAGTTTAAACTTTCCTGGTGACATTTTTTATTTATTTCCCGTAAGTCAACCTAATTATCTCTCTTTAATTGCTCGGCGAGTAATCGATCCCGGCTACCCCGTGGAAATCAATCACTCGTGCGACACTGGCGCCCAATAGAATTTTTAATTATATTATATATATAATTTTTAAAACGTAAGTTGGCACTTTACAGGTGAGTGAAATAATTTCTTTTTCTCTTGTATATTTTTCTCCTGTGTGTGCATATATTCTGGTGTGGTGAATTGCGTACAGGTACAGTTTCTATCTATTTTTGTTGGCCATAAGCAATTTAACTGTGTAAATAATATAACGGTGATTTAATTAACGTCTGTCTAAAACCACGTTTCCACCGCGGGCAGCGTGTTGAGCCGCCAACCGGTTCTAACCGCTTAGCCGTTGAACTAACGAGCCACGTGTTCGCGAAAAAATATTGTGATTCAACCTTTGAGTGACCTTTAAGAAATTTTTTCTTCCTTGACCAATCATCACACCATTGTATAATTTAGTGTACTTCAGCTTTTTTTAGCACGGTATTCGATTTTCTGGCGATATTTAATTTTTTTTCTAGTGCCGGCGTAAATACTTAGATTTTCTATTATTGTTTTGTAATAATGGCTTACATTATAATTTTCTCATTATTAACTAAAGCGGAATTAGAATATGAGACCACAATACGCGGCGTTTCAAAGCCTGACGATCCCCGCAAACAAATCGCTAAACTTTCAGTTAAAACTCCCTCAGAGGATATATTATCTTCACCCTTCCCACCAGAGGAGGATGTGGCAGAAGTGGAAAAGTCGCTATTAAGATCAACTAAACACTTATCTATGTTGGAAGCAAACTATACTTCCGAGCTTCAACAGAAGGTCGAAACCGTGCTGCACCATTGTTTTCATCGACTGAATAGGGTGGATACCGGCAGTCTTGATATTAAAAAAATTGAGTCTGTGTGGAATAAATTTAATGACTTAAATGCGAAATTACAATTAATCACGAGACGTAATTCGCGGTCGGATTGCTCAGTGGCAGAGGGAAACACTTCCTATAATTACGACCGTAAGCTTTTTTCGGAATTAGGTAAATTCAAATTTATCGGTAAATCATGTGTAAGATCCTTTATTGAAAAAATTGATGAATTTATGTCCTGTAGATCTATTCCTCACGACAAGATGTTGTCTTTCGCTTTTGAAATATTTTCGGGTGACGCATTAGTTTGGTATCGTTCTGTTAAAAATAATATAAAGACTTGGTTAGAACTTTGCGAACTTTTGAAACGAGATTTTAGTCCGCATAACTACGATTATCGGCTTATGACGGAGATTCATCAGCGCTCACTGGGCGAAAACGAATCAATAACTATTTACGTGGCAAAAATGCACGGTCTGTTTTCGCGACTTAGTTCTCCTATCGCTGATTCGGAGAAGCTAGAAATTTTGCTAAATAATATTAGACCTTGTTACACTAATTGTCTGCTCACTGCAAAGGTTGTTGATGTTGATAGTCTGGTCGAAGTTTGTCGTCTTTTCGAAAATTACCAAAGTCGCAGTAAGCAATTTTCTGAACCCCCTAAAGTTTCAAAGAATACTGTAGCACCTGATCTAGCGTATAATTATCCGTTTTCTAATTTTTCTTCAAACAAAAATGTTTACAATCATAATCACTTCAATAAATATAACTCTGTCGCTGATACATCGAGATACAAGTCTGTACCACAAGTTAACGCCGTATCGAGTACTTCTAATATAAATAAAAATTTTTGCGTGCGTTGTAGATGCAATTCGCACTCATTACGTAATTGCCGTCAACCACACTACCTAATCTGTTTTAAGTGCGGTACAAAGGGTTTCAAGGTGTCAGACTGCCCCAATTGTAAATCTAAGTCGACCCCTACAGTTTCAAAAAACTAGTTAACAAGGATTGTGGAAAATCAAATTATACAACTAATTGTAATAAAACAGAGTGGAATAATTGGTTGGACTTTTTAAAAACATTCTTAAGTAGCTATCATATATCCTCAATCCGTAATTCTAAAGTAGAATATTTACCTTACGTTACTCTAAAATTAAACGGAATACCTACCACTGGTCTTTTAGATTCTGGATCTTGCGTTACAATTTTAGGTAATAATTTGCATAACTTATTTTTGAAAGACGATGTTTTGGATAAATCGAAACCTTTAAGGTTAATAACAGCTGGCGGCGAACGATTTGAGTCTTTGGGATCGGTGTTTCTACCCTTTGAGTTTCAGGACAAATTGATTAACTTAGAAGTTCATGTTGTACCTGGGATTCAAAATTCCCTTATCCTTGGCATGGATTTTTGGCGAAGCTTTGGCCTATTTCCTAACAAATTAGAGTCTGTTTTGATTGTGAACAAGTCTGACGCTCAAGTAATGGAGTTGCAGGCAGTTCCCCCTACACATCTTGTTTCTTATGATCATCTTACAGTCGACCAGAGAGCTACCGCTGACAACATTATTTCTAAATTTACCGATATTTCATACGAGAAGCGGGGTCTCGGTTGCACAAATATTATTTCTCATTCAATTGATACAGGTGATTGCCCCCCTATTCGGCAAAGATTTTATCGCATGTCTCCCGATAAACAAAGAATTTTAATAAAGCATCTTGACGACATGCTCTCAGAGGATGTTGTTGAACGATCTGAAAGCCCGTGGTCAAACCCTGTCATTTTGACCCCTAAGAAGAATGGTGAACTGCGTTTCTGTTTGGACAGTCGTAAATTAAATTCCGTTACAAAAAAAGATGCTTATAGCTTGCCTTATATTTCGGAAATTTTAGATAATCTGGGAGATGCTAAATACTTGTCTCGTTTAGATTTGTCTAAATTTTTTTGGCAAACATTAATTAAAGAAGAGGACCGTTGCAAAACAGCCTTTTATATTCCTACGCGTGGCACATTTCAATTCAAAAGAATGCCCTTCGGTCTTACGAATGCGCCAGCTACTCAACAACGATTAGTTGATATTTTATTTTATGGTCCAGAATTTGAAAATAAGGTTTTCTGTTTTATCGATGACATAATCTGTATCACTTCCAGTTTCAACGAGCATATTACTCTTTTATTACGCATTCTTGATAAACTAAAAAGCGCTAATTTAACAATTAATCTCGAAAAATGTCAATTTTTTAGAGATAAACTAAAATATTTAGGCTATGTTGTCGACTCTAGTGGATTGCATCCCGATCCGGATAAAGTAAATTCAATGAAAAATTATCCCACTCCTTCTAATAGAAAAGAAGTACGTCGTTTTTTAGGCGCAGCCTCGTGGTACAGGCGTTTTATACCGAATTTTAGCTCTATTGCTGCACCCTTAAATAAGTTAACATCTCAAAGCAAAAACGCACCTCCATTCTGTTGGACGACAGAAGCTAATGAGGCGTTTAATAAACTAAAGAATTGTTTGATTTCCTCCTCGGTGTTGGCTTGTCCTGACTACTCGCAACCTTTTGAAATACACTCAGATGCTAGCGATTTTGGACTTGGCGTGATCCTCTGTCAAAGGTTAAATGGTGAGGAAAGAGTCATAGCGTACTATAGCAAATCACTCACTAAGCAAGAAAAAAATTACAGTGCCACAGAGCGCGAAGCCCTGGCTGTTCTATCTGCTATAGAACACTGGCGTTGTTATGTTGAAAATGGTAAAAAGTTTATTGTTTACACAGATCACGCTGCTTTGAAATGGTTCTTGACCTTAAATAACCCGACTGGCCGGTTAGCCAGATGGGGAGTTCGCTTATCTTCCTATAATTTCGAAATACGTCATCGTCGGGGTACCGATAACGTTTCACCTGATTTTCTGTCTCGCTCTTTACCCGTTTCTGCTATTGCTAACGATATAAATATAGATATTAATTCTAATCAGAATTTACCAGTTTCTACTAATGATCCTTGGTATTTAAATATCTATGAAGGTTGTTTAAGTTCTCCGACTTCCTTTGTTAACTATCAAGTAATAAACAATAAATTGTATTGTTTTAAAAAAACATTAAACCCTCTCACTAGAGAATTTCAATGGAAATAGATTATTCCGTCTGACCAAAGAAATGACATTCTAAGGGAGAATCATTCTTCGCCCACTGCTGGACATCTGGGTATTTTTAAGACATACAAACGTCTCGCACTTAATTACTTTTGGCCTGGTATGTACACTGATGTTGTCAAGTTTGTCAGTTCATGTGAACCTTGTATCACCCATAAACACCAAAATCACCCAAATTTAGGTCTAATGGGAAAACCCAAATCATGTCAAAAGCCCTTTCAGACGATTAGTATTGATTTGATTGGTCCATTGCCTCCCAGCAGGAAACAAAACACTTTTATATTTGTGGTCAGTTGTTGTTTCTCTAAATATTGTTTACTTTTCCCCATTAAAAGGGCAACTGCAGAAGTGATCACAAAAATTCTTGAGGAAAATGTATTTTTGGTGCATGGAATTCCATCTACTATTGTTTTGGATAACGGTAAACAATTTATTAGCGCAACCTTTACAAGTATGTTGTCAAAATATAAAATTCCAAATTTGCATTTTACACCGTTGTATACTCCCCACGTTAACTCAGTTGAACGTTACAACAAAACCATTATGACAGCTATTTCAACTTTCATAGAATCTGATCATCGAATCTGGGATACTCTAATCACTAAAGTTCAATTCGCCATTAACTGCGCAGTTAGTGAGGTTACTGGTTATTCTCCTAATTTCCTTGTTTTTGGTAGGGAGGTCATAACATGTGGTTCTCAGTATATTGATAAGGAATTTAATTCCGATGTGGTGCTTGAACCACGTGACGGCTATGCCGAAACTTTAGGCTATTTATCTTCTATTTTTGAGAAGGTACATTCAGCTCTGTTGTCGGCCCACCAACGAAATTGTTCATCTTATAATCTTCGCCGTAAACAGGCAGAATTCAATGTCGGTGATATAGTTTGGCGCAGAACGTTTCTTCTTAGTGATAAGGATAAATACTTTAGCAAGAAATTGGCGCCTAAATTTATTAAATGTAAGATTGCCTCAAAAAAATCACCTCTAGTATACAAACTTAACGAC
The DNA here is from genome assembly GCA_944739405.2 of Euclidia mi. Lineage (NCBI taxonomy): Eukaryota > Metazoa > Arthropoda > Insecta > Lepidoptera > Erebidae > Euclidia > Euclidia mi. Next base: position 101,347,804 of record OX123181.2, read on the forward strand.
ATGGCTGGAAAACCTTTAGGCGATTGGCACATCAAGGATTTAAAGTTAATTAATTACAAAGAATAATAAAAGTATAAAAACAACAATAAGAATACCTTCTACCTATTCATTGTTTAATTTTATCAAACGAACGTTTCTAATTTATATTACCGTTTGTAGTAGTGCCTACTATAAATTGATATTTTCTGTGGTGGGTAGCAAATATTTTTTTCTCGTAAACAATACTATTTTTCAAATTGCTGTGCAATTGTGTACTCAAATGCTATGTTGAACATTGTTTTAAAAAATACTAACCATAAACTAAATATATTGTTTTTTTACCCTGTTGATCAGTGGTTAAAAGGTCGCTATTAGCTGAGCATACAAGTTCGATTCTCACATGTGTATTTTCTTTCCGCAAATCTATTTGTTGAAATGCATCTTGATTGGCGTATTGTTTTTCGCCGTGCCTTGTTCTGAAGTTCTGTTGTTATTCTTAATTCTGTATAAATTCCATAATCAATTTGTTATTATAGGTACTTTATAAACGATCATGGTGATTAACCGTGCGTCGCGAGCTCGGAACAGTCGAATAGTACCTACCATTTAGATCGTACCTACCTAGTTGTCGTTATGACGCACGCGCGTTCACTCAGCGACGCGCCGATAAATAAATGCCTAACTAATGACTCACCATTGTTTACATTCAAAAGGTGGTTACTGGTCGTGTTCTAGTTATTAATTAGAGCAAAATATTTATTAATTTCTTTCCTTTGACATTGAGCGGTCCGGTCATGTCTGCGGCTTGTATTATTTTTGTTCATCTTTACGAAAAATCTGTTGTTATACCTAACTATATTCAAAAAGTTTACTTATCTAGTGGCAAAGGCCGAACCCAAGATTTATAAGTCGTAGGGCTAGATCAAGTTTCTTATATCTACAAATCATTATTACCTAATAATTACCCTAAGCGCTTCTCCATAGATTGTTATCTTTAATATTAGGCTATTACACTGGCCTCGGCATTTACATGTAGGTATGTGTTATGAATTATGAATGATAAATGTTTATGTTCAAATTCAGACTGCCGTTGTACGCGTGAAGAATGCAAGCGTGGGTCATTATTATTTAGGTATCCTAATTAGCGTATAGGGTTGTCACTTGTTCAAGGTACTCATGCCCTTGTTTTCTTTAATTTCAGGGAGTATCTTCAGGGCTGCTACGCCCGTTGGGCTAGGGAATTTTCCTTAGGAAAAATCCCGGCCTAACGGGGGGTGTGACGTCACATCGCGCTCCTGCACCGCGAGCCTCGCTACGAGTGACGCACAGCAATGGGCCGTTCCCTCGCGCCCCTCCGCGCCGGCCTTATAAATACAGCGGACACGAGGCTTCGCCCTTTTTCCTCCGGCCAGCACCGCCAGTTGAGTACTACCATCATCCGAAGACCTGTGAAGTGCCAACGTCGCCCACGCCCTGGATAATTGTCTCATCTGTTAATCTTAATTGTCAGTTCTTTTTTGTATAACTAAAGCCATCGAATAACTAGAATTATAACGCGAGTTTAAACTTTCCTGGTGATATTTTTTATTTATTTCCCGTAAGTCAACCTAATTATCTCTCTTTAATTGCTCGGCGAGTGATCGATCCCGGCTACCCCGTGGAAATTAATCACTCGTGCGACACACCATCCAACAGCTTAATTATCTTATAGGGGTCCTTAACAAGCAATCTTGAACCAGGTTTGTCTAACTCTTTACTCTCTTCAAGATCAAGCTATGCTCTGATCCTATGGCACAAAATTTCAGTATCGTCTGGCACAAAATCAATAATCAGGAAACTCAAAGTAAAACTAACATTTCACTATCGCGGTATCTCTCAAGATATTATTTCAAACAAAGTTAACCGAAACATTTAAGCTAAGGTCTTTGGACTCTACATCTTCTAACCTAATTCCTTTAATAAACTACCTTCACTTTCATTGCCAGTTTCAGCCAAATAGGCTTTAGCTATACCAATTACCAGGCTCCTCAAAGCCACATACAGGCCTCACACAGGCCCCACGCCACACACGGGCCGCGCGCCACACGCGGGCTCTGCGCCACACACAGGCCGCGCGCTACACACGGGCTGCGCGCCTCACACGGGCCGCGCGCCACACGGGCTATGCTGACCACCAAGCCACACTCACCACCAGGCCGTGCCGGCCAACAGGCCGCGCCGACCGCCATAACGTGCCGGCCGCCAGGCCGCGCCGACCGCCAGGCCGCGCCGGCCACCATGCCACGCCAGCTTCCAGGCCGCGCCAGCAACCAGGCCGCGCCGGCCATCAAGCCGCGCTAGCCAACAGGATTACCCAAAAAGGAAATAAATCTTCCATTAGTATTTCAAAGATTTGTCTCATTGTATACGCACTAACTAGAGTATCCGTTCTTTCAGACTAATTCAACGTCCGCACTTCGTAAATTTTAAGCGATTATCAAATTCATGTACAACTTTACAACTTACAACAACCGCAGGCAATGACGCCGCAGACCAACTGGCACGGCAAGGATCGGACACAATGATAATGGGACCCGAGCCGATTGTACCGATACCAGCAAGCCAAATCAAAACGTGGCTACGTGAGAGAACCGCACATGAACACGAAAAACAGTGGGCAAACATAAAGAATGCAGACAAACAAAAGATGCCATCCCCTGCTTGAACAAGCGACTCTCACACAAGCTGCTGCATTCTAATAGGAAAACACTAAAACATCTGACGGGCATAATAACCGGCCACTGTCCACTCAACAAGCACCTATTCAACATAGGCGTTACGGACAGACCACTGTGCAGCGGCTGTATGGAAACCGAAGAAACACCCGCTCACGTCATTCTGCACTGTGCAAGTGTGAGCGATCAACGGGCAAAGCTGCTGAACAACCCCAGAACCATGAGTGAAGCTTTAAACGACACCAGCCAACTAATGGCTTTCTGGAAGGAACTAAGGTGGTATGAGTAGTCGGCGTCAATGAAGTCGCCACATACGCACAATGGCCCAAATAAGTGGCTAAGTGCGGAAAACCCACGACCAACTAACTAACTAACTTTACAACTGCACAGAACGTAACTCCCGTCCATACTCTCAATGAGCTATGTCAGAACTGGATTTGACCACTGACAAAAACTAAAACCAATTGCGAACATGGCGAGAACCGATAAGCTACCTTCGGGCAAACTGATTTCCTTTGTCTACATAGAGGCAACGACTACAGTTCTGAGATAACCAATCGACATTCTATGAGTACTTTTAGATTCTCGCAACACGCTCTTTTCATACAACACAGAAACCAGAGTTAGATAATATTAGCGATCAAAAATCAAATGAGAGCTACTTGAGTAGCATGGTATCCGTGATTACGATCAACAACCACTCTTTAATGTACTTCGCTCTAGGATTAAGAGAAAATTCTCGAACAGCAATCCTAGTCGTTTGGCCATTCCTGGCACAACTCGGTGGGCAATAAAAGGTACCTACTCTGATCAAAATCATTACAGGTTTTAATGAAAATCACAACTAACTCTTTCTCTCAAAGCTGACATGTTGAGCAACACACGTAATCGCTCAAATAATAGGAAACTAATTAAAATATTGCATTGCTAATACTCTGACATCCATCGGGTCTTCGACATCACGCTATGAGACCTCCATCTGGATACACAACACCACCCGGATAATCATTTCGAGCGTCTAACAAAGTAATCTTAAACTAGGTTTGTTCAACATGTTGCTTTGGTTTTCCTTATCACATAGCAGACTATAAGAAAATCATACAAGGCTGCTATTCTAGATGTTAATTTTACTACCAAGTATCCAACCAGTCTTTTCAGCTTTATAATTTGTCATGAATAGTCTGAATACGACGCTTAACCTAATCTAAATAGCGATACAACGTTTGTGATACTATGACAATGCACTAACGGCTGTCTAGTTTTCGTAAAAACGGAGACTATGACTAACACAAAAGCTCAAGGGTAAACTAGGCTAACCAGAAAGGCACTTTACCGGTCCAACCAATGGCATGGCTAAACATGCAGCCGCACAAACGGCTTATCCAGTTTATGCAAATCTACACTGACGGTAACGTGGGTACCACAAAATTATCAAAGCAATGACTAACAAAGTACCCATTTAATGAGAATAAGGTTAAGCATACAATCATCACTAACGATCACTAACCTAGTTCAACCTACGCTGAAAATTAAAATCTCTGAAACTGATTATCGTAACGCACTACGATGATAACTCAATCATTTTCTTCTACGTCTGATAATCGAGTTTAACAACTTCTACTAGAAACACTATCACTCCTAAACGTCTTAAGCATAACTCGGGGCACTTGATAACAATCCCCAGCGTATCACATGAATTTAAAAAAAACACAGTAGGTAATTTTCACACGTAAAATCTTAAAATTGAATTTAATTTTACTAGTGGTGCCATCTAATAATCAGAGTAAGAAACATTTTAATGTGCCATGTTAAAAATGTATGCACACAAAGAAGCAGGTGTAATTGCAATACCGAGATCGTCTGTACAACTCAGTATTACAAAGAGTACCAGTGCCACTTTTTACTTAGGCTCTGATCACGTTTAAACGAAAACCGTTACGTATTATCAACAGCACGAGTGGATAAAATAATGGCGGTAGTAATATCTTTTGACTATGGTCAGGTTACACTAACCAACCAACCGCACTCGTCTAGACAGCACTGCAGTTCACACGTCTATTTAAGACATAAAAGCTACAAGCTGTTCTACACAAAATCAGAAGCAATAGCTCCGCACAGTCTTACACTATGAACTTAGTTTGTACGATTCGATTAGTTTACCAACTTTAGCGCCGCTGCCCTGTGAAGGACAGTCTAAACCGGAGTTATTGTTCTAGATTTAGCAGAAAACCAACCAAAGCTGGCTGTTGGTTCTAAAACCAATATTACAACTACACTACAACAATAACTAGCACGTTTCATTCAAACGCACTTGCTTGGAACAATGCAAGTCGGCCTGTACGCTCACTCTCGTTACTATTACAGTCCATACAGTAAGACCGAGAAAAGATAGTGTATTTGCAAGCAAGTATAATATGTTCACAAGGTTCGTGAGTGCGAGCCATCCTCGCATGTAGAAATAACAATAATCGCTTTCTTTTTAACCGGCGTATCAAACTCAAAACCTCCGATCAATATCTACGTTATAGCTAGGTCACTACGGTAGTAAGACAACCATACGCTAGCATAAAATACGGCAAAGGTCAAATGGTTCTACATTTCAATGTCTCGTGTAGGAATCGAACCTACAACACTCGGTACGCTGTGATGGCGATATTACCACGACGATTACGAAATTTCCAAGGTTAGACGCGTAATGTTTCACAACTTCCGTCCCTAAATAAAATTGGCACTACCAATAAAAAAAAATCAGACAAAATACGCTCACCACGTTAACCGTTGAAATTTCAGCTGATTCACCAACATAGCAGCGTTAGTAGTCGCCTTCGCTCGCGCCTTTGTGCACACTGCATTGCACAATATCATCCCAAGAAACGATACGCTTTAGTGCAACCACAAGCGGGGCGCAATGCGGGTCTTGATCTTCAATCACATGTCTGCTCTCGTCATCTAAGCACGTCCATCCATATCTTGTTGCTCAGGATCGAAGTCCGGTAAACAAAGGCCATGCGACGATGTAGTAGGTATTTTCATGGCTTGCATCAGCGTTAGAAAATTGCGATTCTGTAGTTCCAACAAGCCCAGCAATTTTTCCTTACTAGCGTCTTCATTTTGAACAAGTGGGTCATTGTGGGCCCATCCCAATTCTGATGTTGAAGCGTCAGGAGGGCTCTCGGAACAGTCTTCGGAGGTTTTCTCCATCGTGGGCGCAATGGTGGCAAGAGATTCAAAATAAAAGCACCACTTTACTTGTACACGCTGTATTGCTCGAATTTATAACTATTTGGCACGAAATACAATAAAATATGGAGGATGAAAAACGATTATGAATTTGTGAGCCAATAGTTTAGCACGTGCCTGCCCGGTGCAACAGCTGTCAGAGTAATGGACGACTGTCACCGCGTTTAGCGCCACCTACTACTCTATTCGGGGTTACCCGCTCTCAATTTTATTTAACTACTAATCGAATAATTGATTACAACCATCGGTAAATTAAGTAACAATTTCTAAAGACAACTTTTATGGTTAAATTAAACCTTAAAATCATTCTTAAATAATCAGCGCGCCGTTATATATATATATATATATATATATATATATATATATATATATATATATATATATATATATATATATATATAAACGACTGTGAGCCGTGTGGTTGATGGCATAGAATACAAGTGTCACCACCCCCTATCTTCCCGTGGGTGTCGTAAGAGGCGACTAAGGGATAACACGATGCAAATACCATCTTTGCGTAGAGACGGAAAACTCGACATCAAACCCTATACGACTGCCTCGTTGGTCTCGCGGCATAAATGTGCGCGTGGGATCGGGAGGTCCCGGGTTCGATTCCTGGGCAGTGTTATTGGGATTTTCTGTCACGAAATTCTCAGTAGCAGCACGGAGTCTGGAAATGTGCCCAGTACGGCAATAGGCTCGCCCCTTATTACGTGGGACTAAAGTATATCTGGCGAAAAGTGGGTGTAGAAATACACCTCTGCCTACCCCTTTGGGGATAAAAGGCGTGACGATATGTATGTATGTATGTATGTATATATATATATATATATACATACATACATACATATCGTATATATATATATATATATATATATATATATATATAATTACAACTAAAATCAGAGATGAGTAAAATTATATAATATTTTTTATTAAATCTTTTTAAAGTACTCTCCACCAGCCTCTTTACAAAGTTCCATGCGTCTGAACCAGTTTTCATCATCATCCGGCGACGAAAATTTTATCCCTTTGAGCAGATTTTTTATTTTTGGGAATAAGAAGAAGTCACACGGTGCTAGGTCAGGGCTGTAAGGAGACTGCATTATCGTGGTGGAGCAGTAGCTCGCGGAGCCCTGTGTTTGGTCGCTTGTTGCTCACAACAGAGAAAACTTCTGCCAAACATTTGGTAGTATACCATTCGACGTTAATGCTTCTTTGTTTTCGCAATGGTATTGACACCAAGTACGTATAGTAGTCATTGCACTATTCCACCCTTTCCTGCTTTTGAACATCGGTGAGGTTTTGCGGCACCCAGCGTGATACTATCCTCCGCACCTGTAAATGCATGTGTAGAATGTCGTGAAGGCTTCCTGATCCAATCTGCAGTATATGCTGAATATCTTGGTATGTAACTCGTCTATTGTCTTGGATCAAATTTTTCACTGCTAGCACTATTCCGTAACAGCCGTCAAAAGGCGACCACTTCTTTCTTCATCCTCCAAAGTTAGTCGACCGTGCTTTAATTCATTATACCAACGATACACGGTTGCTTTAGAAGGGCCTTCATCCATGAATGCCATTTGAAGTGTATCGTAAGATTCATCCGGTTTCAGACTCCACTTAAAATCGTAAAAAATCATAGCGCGCAAATGTTCTCGACGCAAATCCATTTTTCAATGAGACACAGTAATGTAAAATTAGCATGCAAAAATGTGAAGGAAAGTTTTGAGTAAAGAACGTACCTATTTTTACTTATAAGTTATCATATTTTTAAATAAATTATAACTGGTCAGTCTCACATACAAAAAAACTTTTTCTCGCAATACTTTCTGAGTGACCTGGTATTTCCGTAAACAAAAAAGAAATGTAATCTAAAATAAACTATAACGCGTGTTTAGAGTCTGGCTAGGAAGCTGGGAAAGGTTGTTTGCAGAAGGCAGTGGAAGCGATTAATTCATTCAGTCTGGTCTAGCCAAGGCAAAGGTCTAATATATATACTGTGTTTTCACAGCGATGAAATTAAACTAATACATGTGCAAATTTACCTGAGATCTTCTTGTGACGTTCTGGGGTAGACCTATAAGATTTCACTCATAATTTTGGCCAACATAATAAGGAAATCGTTATAATTAGCTACCAGAGTTTTCTTCCAACGAAGTCCTCGGGCACCATACACGTGGACGGATTTGCACAACTTTACAAATGTTCAATATGTTACAAGTTTATTACAATTCTTGCCAGTAATGTTTTTTTTTGTTAAATCTTAACTTGGTTTCACCTTCTAAACACACACACACACAAACATAAACGGAGCGAAACCCACGCCCGAAACATTAAATTTTTTTCTTAAACAGCGTAAATGTATGTCTTCAGTGGACTTAAAGGATTGCACCAGTCACATTTAAATCCGTTCAGTACTTTTTGATGCGCGGCCACAGAGAAAAAATGTAAAAAAATATACTTATGTAGTTTTGGCTGCGTTCCTAAAATGCACAAGTTATTTTATGATGATTGTATTTTTTTGCTGAAAAGCAGACTCTGCCAGTTTTTTGTACTGATTCGTAGAATTATATTTTTGTTATTCAGTTGTTTATATGTTTACTATAAAACTGGTACGAGAAAAAATATGGGAAACGAAAATATAGCTCGTTATTTCTTAGTATTACATAATGAGGCTCGTTTATGTAGTTATTTTGAGAGCACATGTAATTTCTATATTCTCCAACGTTTGGCCTGGTTTTTCTTTAGTTTCTAATTTTTATCCGGACACGGAGGGGTATATTTCAGTTCACATGACAGAGATTATTGGAAGAGTGTAAGAGAGACCTTTGCCTAGCAATGGAACAGCACAGGGTATTAAAAAAATTACTTGAATGTTTATTTTAATTTTTAGATTGAATTACTATTGCTTGAATTGTCATAATATAATAGTTTTTTTAATTCTGGATTTAAGATATAATAGGGAAACGATGCAATTACTTCTAAAACAATTTGCCAAACGAGTTATACTCCTTGCCAAAAGACGTACAAAAAAAGGATTATATGGTACTCTCGCAGGTACGAAAGCTACAAGATAGGTCCACATTACCGTCAATATAATAAAAGGTCCATCCTATTTTTTCAAACGCATCTATTCAAATCCAAGTGGTTCCTTGTCTGAGAACACTCGACGTTTGAAGTATGAGGATGATCACATCTTCACTTCCACTTAGCTTTTTATCCACGGAGATGCGGTGAATGCTAATTCTGTACGTCGTATTACGTAGGCGTAGCGGAGGCTATTGATTTCTGGACGGTGTAACCGAAGCAAGGTGGATTACACGTTTCATGGGCTAATTCTTTACTAAGATTTTCATTATCAATCTTAATAGTCAGTCAGGACAGATTATAAATCTGTCCCCCTGTAGGGTACAAGTCTATTTTCATGATAAGAAAGGTTAAGTTATATCGATGCCTCTGGGCTCAAAGGTCCTAAAGGAGATTTGGGCGAAAATGACTTTTTGATACTGTTTTACTCAGTTTTTAATTCTCTATCGATCTGTATATTTCGTTTTACGAAATTCGCAAAAAAATGCCTTCACGACCCACATAATTTGAGACGTTAAACATAGTTTACCGTGAAAATATGGATGTAAATACCACTTAGTTACCAGAGTGTACTCATTTTGGTAGTAAAGCGAAGTATAAAACAACTTTTGGGTGTAAAATATATAAAAATATCAATTGTCTTATACTACCTTAGGTGGTTAATATAATTCACCTCAAAAATTTGGATATAAAGGACATCGTCTTTGCAAATTCTCCTGTACACCCTTACAATTTAAAAGAAAAGATGTGTGGCACTCGGAGACTGCCGCGGTAAAGCTATTGCATAGCATTTTTTATCAACTTATGCAATTATTATTATATATTTATTTTATTTATGCAGTATTTTTTTTTCTTTGATATTAATTCAAGTTACACTTTGAGCGTGGTGACCGATAAGAAAACATTTTTTTTCTTTATTTTTTTTTTTATAGACTCACGCCTGTATCCCCGAAGGGGTAGGCAGAGGTGTAATATTACACCCACATTTCGCCATGAATTTTTAGGTCCCACGTAATAGGGGGCGAGCCTATTGCCGTACCGGGCACATTACCAGACTCCGTGCTGCTATTGAGAATTTCCGAACGGAAAACCCAATAACACTTTGCCTGACCCGGGAATCGAACCCGAGACCTCCCAATCCCGCACGCACCCTGACCCGGGAATCGAACCCGAGACCTCCCAATCCCGCGCGCACTATCGCTTATATATTTTTTTCTTTTATTAAATAAATGAGAAGTTAATATTGTTCAAAATATTTATATTATCTTTCAATACATGTCGGTTCTTCAGGAATATTTATCATTGAAACTATAAGTTTATGGTAACTGAAATAAGAAACATAAGTTTGAGACTTGATATCTTCTAACTATCTAATTATAATATGCCCTTTGACGTTCACAATTTCTTTTTCTTTTTAGCTCTTTTTTAACTCTTTATGCTTTTCTTCTCTATAAAAAAAAATATCTAGGTATAAATAATTAGGTATTAATAGTGTAATTACACACCAAAATAATTATTCATTCAAAAAAATTGAGAAAAATAACGAAATTAAGAGTTTGATCATTGAATTTCGCGCAATGTACATTTATATAGATATAATATCATATATACTTTCTCTGCGCGGCATTAACGTGTATTACCTATACATAATAAAAAAATTGGGCAAGTGCGAGTCGGACTCGCGCACATAGGGTTCCGTACCATCATCTATAAAAGAAAATCACGTTCGTTGTATGTATACTTAAATACTTTATAAGTTTCTACCTGTTTATTAAGATCGAGTAACAAATTGCTTAAAAATTACGTTTGTTGTATGGGAGCCCCCCTTTATTATTTACTTTTTTTTAATTTAATTATTTATTTTGAAAGGTAATATACAACTACATATTCTGTAAAAATTTAAAGCGTCTACCTGTAACAGTTAGTAATTTTGAGCAAAATATACGAAAAAAAACACGTTTTTTGTATGGGACCCCCCCTTAATTTTTTATTTTTTTTTATTTTTAGTATTTGTTGTTATAGCGGCAACCAAAATACATAATTTGTGAAAATTTCAGCTATCTAGCTATCATGGTTTATGAGATACAGCCTGGTGACAGACAGACAGACAGACAGACAGACAGACAGACAGACAGACAGACAGACAGACAGACAGACGACGGAGGCTTAGTAATAGGGTTCCGTTTTTTACCTTTTAGGTACGGAACCCTAAAAATGGCGAAATGTGGGTGTAATATTTACACCTCTGCCTACCCCTTAGGGGATACAGGCGTGAGACTATACAAATAAATAAAACTAACAGGTGTTGTTATTTTTTTTTTATTTTACTTTATTTGATTTTACTTTAATTTACTTTATTTTATTTTATTTTATTTTATTTTATTTTATTTTATTTTATTTTATTTTATTTTATTTTATTTTATTTTATTTTATTTTATTTTATTTTATTTTATTTTATTTTATTTTATTTTATTTTATTTTATTTTATTTTATTTTATTTTATTTTATTTTATTTTATTTTATTTTATTTTATTTTATTTTATTTTATTTTATTTTATTTTATTTTATTTTATTTTATTTTATTTTATTTTATTTTATTTTATTTTATTTTATTTTATTTTATTTTATTTTATTTTATTTTATTTTATTTTATTTTATTTTATTTTATTTTATTTTATTTTATTTTATTTTATTTTATTTTACTTTATTTTATTTTATTTTATTTTATTTTATTTTATTTTATTTTATTTTATTTTATTTTATTTTATTTTATTTTATTTTATTTTATTTTATTTTATTTTATTCTATTTTATTTTACAGCTAGCATGTAATAATTATATTATTTTATTATTAATTATAATATTTTTCGTTACGGAATTTCTGGATTCGGTCTCCACGCTCAAGGCCCGCAATAGAAGCTATGCAATAGCTTAGTAAAAAAATACAAGTGTCCTTTACGACCTTGTTTTATTTTATTTGCTTCCACTAAGGGCGTATATAAACGTGAGGAATTGTCCCATAAATCCTAGAATATTCAAAACACAACGAATTTAATCTAAACTTACTACCTAACTTAATAAAAATTAAATCATTTACACAAAACTATTAACTCACAATTTTGTGAAATGTATTATAACGATTATCGAAATTACAAGATGTTCAAGTTTAGGTATCCACTTCACTATCATAGAATTTGATATCTGTACACAAACTTTCAACGCCTACCTTATGAAAATGTTTCTAATACTGGTTTATACATTACTTACATTCAAATAGCCTCCTGTATTGGCTGTTGTAAATAACTAGTATTCTATGAAGTACAAAGTGTATCTACGACACTTAAATAAAATGTCCTTTATAACCCAGAAAAAATAACTGAACGAAAACAAACTTGTCCTTTACTACCCAAATAATCTATGAAAATGTATTGTAGGTCCTTTACATTTCGGTTGCGGTATGAAAATTTCATTGATTGAAAGAAGAAAAATACCTTACCTCAAGCTTTACACTTTGAAAAAACACAGTCATAATGGCTTTTTGGGTGCTTTTCCCATGTTTTAAAGCATAATAATTATTCGTTCATTATAAATGGTAATACTTTAATCGAGGACCTTGGGGCCGAAAGAACCTGAAGTGTCTGTCATACAGCAAACATATCAACAGAGGTAGAACCAACGTGTACCGACGATCTTAAAAGATCGCGGGAAGCGGATGGATCTACGGCTCAAGAGGTAATACTGCGGTCAACGTGGAAAACCCTGGGGAAAGGTCTATGTCCAGCAGTGGTCTTTTGACTGATATTGATGATAGATGATGATGAAATAAATTACTGAACTGCACTTTGGAGGCGCGAAGGTTTGACACTGGTGATGGTAAGATTCGCTAAGGGAGCCTCCTCCTCTCCCTCTTCCACCAGGTTACGCTTCTGTTTTTTTTTATTTTTTATTTAGATGCATAAAACAAATTATAATAATTTGACAAAAATACGTATAAAAATAGATATTTCTGTTCTGGATTGCAACGTAACAACAGTGCATACATCAAAATCAAAGTTACAAATAATACAGGGGCTCAATTATAGAAAATGGAATAAAGCATCAAAGTTTAATTGGACGCTACATAAATTTTTAATATTATGCATACAGATATCAAACTAGCATTTGATGCCTCTGACCATGGAAGATGTCTTTAATGTTATTAATAAACATGTTGAAATTGGGATTATAAATGTCTAAATCTTTCATCTTATTTTTATCATATCTTACAATAAAGTAAATAAATTACGCCTCCGTGATCCAGTGGTTAGCATAAATGTCTGCTGATCAGTTGGTCCCGGGTTCGATTGCCGGGTCAGGCGGGTCAGGTTACTGAATTTTCCAAATTCTCAGTAGAGCAGCACGGAGTTTGACAAAGGTCCCGGTAACGGCCATAGGCTCGCCCACTATTACGTGGGATCTACAAATTCATATCATGGCGAAATATGGTTGTAATATTACACCTCTACCCCTTTGGGGATACAGGCTGGAGTCTATAAAAATAAAAATAAAAGATGAATTACTCACAGTTTGCAAATACTAGTATCAGAATTATTACAATAATCATAATAATTATACAAAATACTTGAAAATTACAAAATGATATTACCTATTGAAGAAAATTAGTTTAAGAGAATAAAGTTGATTAAAGAAGTGAAACTAATTAAAAGATTAAAGAAGAGAGAAGAGAAAAGGCCCGAATATTATTTTTTATTTTTAAAGATAGAGCTTTGTGTTCAATTAAGTAAGTACAAATAAACGATCTCAATTTGATTACACAAGTGTACGTTTTATTTATATGATTAAGTTATTTCATGAATACTCGTAAAGAAAATACAGTAGTATACAAATAAATACATAAAACAATACATAATCCATTTAATACTTAAGTTTAATTATTAATTTATCCTTCTTCTTAGCATGTGAGAAGAATTGACAAGAATTTATCCTTTCAGAATACCTTAGCGGGTTATCCTTAAGAACCTAAAAAAAATTACACTTGTCGATTATTTCCTTATTTTGTTTAGTTTTGTTCAGTAAGGTGGATTTACGCCTTTAAGTTATATCATAGGGTGAAAATGTGAAGGGTGTAAAGGACCTTTATTTTTTAATTTATGGTCGTAAAGGCAATCTATCTCGGTAAATACAGCACTAAGGTAATTTTTAACACAACACTAGATAATACTAGAAATTCTAAACACTTTTTCCTAGGGTTCATTTAAATAGCTCAAAAAATAAAAAAGTTAGAGTAAAATTTTTTTTTTAGTTTTTTGCTTCTCCTGAAAAGTCGCATTTTGTCCTTTACGATCTTTGAGCCCAGAGGTATTGATATTGTTACTAACATTTTCACAACTTCATATCGTCTAACACCTAGCATCATGCCGTCTCATAATACATTTTCTGTTTAGTTAATACAATGACCCTTAAACGCAAAATTTAAAATATTTCAGACTGAATAGCAGAAAACATCAAACCCTATACGACTGCCTCGTTGGTCTCGCGGCATAAATGTGCGCGTGGGATCGGGAGGTCCCGGGTTCGATTCCTGGGTCGGGCAGTGTTATTGGGTTTTTCTGTCACGAAATTCTCAGTAGCAGCACGGAGTCTGGAAATGTGCCCGGTACGGCAATAGGCTCGCCCCTTATTACGTGGGACTAAAGTATATCTGGCGAAAAGTGGGTGTAGAAATACACCTCTGCCTACCCCTTCGGGGATAAAAGGCGTGACGTTAAGTATGTATGTATGTTATGTGAATAGCAGAATAATAGATAAAACATTTAGAAAAGTAATCTGCTGAATACATATTTCTATTGAAAATTATCCCTTAAAATTTTCACGTGTACTTTTGTTTTGTTATCAAAAGCATTTAGGTATACGAAATGTTGTGCTATTTTCCTTTGAAATGACAAACGTTTATACAGCTATTCATCCCGTTGTCAGTCTTAGGTGAGACATTTTAAAACAATGCCTCCACTGCATGCTTGTAATACATAAGAGGCTGCCATCATTTAAAGTCTGAAGCTCTATAGGTTTAGATTTAGAGTTATTGAATAAATTAACGTTACAACACAGTCATGGTGCAATAATTAAAGTAGTCACTAGCAGTGTAACACGGCGCCGATGTTTGTGGATTTGATTCGCATAAGAGAAAGAGCTTTTTGTGATCTAAAATAAGTTATTTTTAGACTGTTCTTTGCATCCGTTCATTAAGTAAAGGTTTTGTGAGGGCGAAACAAGGTTTATGTAGACATGATGAAAAAGACACTATTAATTCTTTTTTTTTAAAGAACTAGGTAAATAATTATGTTTTCGATACAAGCAAGCGGATTTATTTTTGAAAAAAGCAATTGCAATTTTTTGGTCAACAAAAAAATAAAGAATAACTCTGTTTGCCTCTGTTTATATTGTATTACAAATTTTTCAAGTACTGCTATTAGTCACCTGGGTATTAAGTTAGATTAGTATTGCAATCACCTCCGTTTTGCTCTGGCCGGAGCGAACAAATCCTGAGGGAGTCATTAGAAACAGTAAACACGGCGTTAAACCAGCTGGAAGAGAAATGGACGAATATTGTATGATAAATTACTTATCATATTCTAAGGTTATAAGATTGAACTGAATGATATTTGGGTGGAGGTTAAGGTTACTATGTTGTACTATGTCCCTACCATTTTTAGGGTTCCGTAGTCCACAAGGAACCCTTATAGTTTCGTCATGTCCGTCCGTCTGTCCGTCCGCAGCCTAGCTCAAAGACGCCTGGTGCTAGAAAGCTGATATTTGACATGAATAAAGACATACGATAATGCAAAAAAACTGTAGAATAAAATGTAGGAAAATACTTTTTTTAAGGGTATCTCCCCTACATATATAGTGGGGTTGATTTTTTTTTTGGTTGAGTACCCCATTGTGTGGGATATCATAAGATAGGTTTTAAAAAAATATTATTAGTTTGCTCAAATCATTTTTCGATCAAGTGATTGGTTTGTCAAATATCAAGCTTTGAAGTGAAAAAAATTGTTAGACAAGTGTCCCCCCCCCCTCTGCCGGCTAAACTATTAATTTGGAAGAGGTGAAAAAATCACAAATGTAGTACATATAACGAATTTAAAAGGAAAACTATCACGGCTAAGTAGACATCACTAGTTTACGAGTCATCGTCGGTTAACTTATAAATACCTATTTCTGTGAGTTTACATTGGGAGCGCTGGCTTAATCTTAAAGGTGCCCGTTTTTAGTCCCATGTGAAATAGAAGTTATTATCAATAATGGCCATTATGGGCAACTACGGAACCTTACATTGCGCGTGGCCCGACACGCACTTGGCCGGTTTTTTTATTTCTTTTCTTATTGCCAGAAAGGTTATAAAGCTTCGTCAGTGTATTACTTAAAAAAGACAGTCCACTTTACAAAAAATATAATGTGGCACGGAGCGAAACATCTTCTTCGTGTCGTCGAGATCGAGACTTGTTTGTTCTTACCTACACAATAAATTACATTAGATACATTTTTTGTATTACCCATAGTTAATAAAATATATATTCGTAAATAAAATATATACTTCGGGGAGATGGGCCTCGTTAGCCTTGGTTGGCAACCTGTCTAAGAGAAGGAAAACTCCGAAATTAAACCAACTTTCAGGGAGCATACCCGACACAAAACCCCGATCTAAGGTGTAAACCGACCCGTGCCGAGGGATTCGTGGCCGGAGGGCAAGCTGGTCTCAAACGGAGGGTGCCTGTGTTGGTGGTCACAGGGCACAGCTAGGATTCCATCTTACCCCCGTACAGGGCTCTGCGGGGATGGACATTTTAAATCCTTATTACTCGTGGGAACGCTATGAGGACAGTCATAACTACTTCAAATAGCGGCGACGCGGTTCGCAACCCGTCACGTCTCGTTTCCCGCGAGGGCGAAAAGCGGTCTACGGAAAGCCGATTTGCAACATTGAATGTTGGCGGTGGAATGGACGGAAAATTGGATGAAGTATGCCAGATGATGGGTGATAGAAAGATTGATGTTCTGTGTGTGAATGAACCGAAAAAGAAAGGATGTGACACTACCGAGCATGGCAGCTACACGGCGTATTGGTCCGGAGTAGATAGTACCACCAGAGCCTGCAAGGGAGTTGGTTTAATACTGTCTGCGCGAATGAATGAGTGCGTCAAAGAGTTTGAATGTGTAAATGCAAGGCTACTATGGATGAGAATGAAAGTAGGACTTACTCGTCTTCTTATTGTAGGGGTTTACGCCCCGGTCAATATAGTAACGGGTATGTCACAACAAGAAAACGCGAAAGGCAGGAGTTTTGGGAGAGTTTAAGAGAGATTCTGAGGACCTGTAAGGATAACGAAAGATTGATTTTGTTAGGTGATTTCAATGGATGGGTGGGAGTAAAGCGAGATGGATTTAAAAGGGCTTTAGGTGGATTCGGTGATAAGAGTGTGAACGAAAATGGAAAAGAACTGCTTGAGGTTTGTTTGGAGTGGATCCTTTGTGTGACAAAAACCATGTTTGATCACAAAAGGATACATTTGTATACACGTGAGGTGAAAAATTTTAGAAGAAGTATGATTGATTTTGTAATAGTAGATGAACGACTGAGAAAGAATGTGTTGGATACGAGAGTTTTTCGAAGGATCGGCATCCATACAGACCACTTTTTGGTGTTAAGCCGGATAAGTGGGCTCTTTAGAGAATGGCGACACCGAGAAATTAATCAAGAAAGGGTCTTGGAAAGAATAAAAGTAGAAAATTTGCAAGAGAAAGATGTGAAAGATGAGTATAAACGAATATTGATAGCAAGATTTGAGAGGTTCGATGACATAAATGATATGGAAGAATTATGGCATTCCTTTAAAAAGAGGTAGTATGTGTAGCGTCTGAAGTATGTGTATGACGACAGAGACATCAACAGGTGAAATTAATGGTAATGATAGCAATGATGAAAGCGATATTGGCGTGGATAAGATTTTGAAGGCACTGGCCAGTATGAAATTAGGTATATGTACGGGTATGACAGGATTACAGTCGAAATGCTGAAGGCTGGACAGGGCATCATAGTCAGCTGCAGCGTTTATTCAACTTGTGCTGGAGCACCGGCCGAGTACCTGATGACTGGGCCACAGCAGTAGTTGTGCCTCTTTATAAAGGAAAAGGCTCGCAACAAGAATGCAAAAACTAAAGAGGCGTTAGCCTTCCCAGCATTGTTGGCAAATTGTATGCGAAGGTACTGATTGAAAGAGTTATGAAAATAACCGACAAGAAAATATGGGATGTACAAGCGGGATTCCGAGAGGGTATGGGGTGTACGGATCAAGTCTTTTCATTGCGATGAATAGCCGAGAAATGTTTGGCCAAAGGTCGAAAGGTCTACTGCGCATTCGTTGATTTGGAAAAGGCTTACGATAAAGTGGTGAGGCATGACATGCGGTCGGTACTGTCGATGTATGGGGTGAACAGCAGCCTCATTCGAGCTCTGAAATCCCTTTATGAGGATTCTAGAGCTTGTGTGAGGATAAACGGGGCATACACTGACTGGTTTACCATCAACACAGGTGTTAGACAGGCACCTCTTCATGGACAGTTGTTTGCAAGACTTGAAACATAGTGATTGTGGATTAAGGATGAATGAGTTACTTGTCAAATGCCTCCTTTATGCTGATGATCAGGTTATATTTGCGTCTTCAGCGGAGGAGTTGCAGGAGATGGTAACAATCATGCATGGTGCGCTAGAGAGGAAAGGAATTAAAGTGAATGTAAGTAAAACGAAAGTTATGGTTTTTGAAAAGGAGGTATGCGTTACGGCTTGTAATGTTATGATCGATGGACAGCGAGTGGAGCTAGTGAATGAGTTTGTATATTTAGGTACGCTGTTTACAAGAGAGGGTTAGTTAGAAGATATCGAAAGAAGAGTTAATGCAGGTAATAGAGTGAATGGAGCTCTGAAGGCGTTTATGAATAGCCAAAACGTGTCCAAAAAGGCACGTTTGGCTGTGCATAGAGGGGTGCTAGTACCTACTCTTATGTATGGTAGTGATAGTTGGGTATAGCAGAAGAGTCATGAAAGTAGAATAAATGCTGTAGAAATGAGAGCACTGAGAAGTATGTGTGGTGTCTCTCTGACTGACAGAGTAAAGAATTGTGTGATAAGAGAGTGTTGTGGGGTAAAATAAGATGTAGTGACAAGCATCGAGAAAGGTATGCTAAGATGGTTTGGGCACGTGGAGAGGATGGATGACGAAAGACTGACCAAGCAGATATATAAGGCAAGTGTGGAAGGGACAGGACGAAGGGGTAGACCTAGGCGGACGTTCTCTGACCAGATTGGAGACATCCTAAAAACAGAACAGGTGAGAAGTACCCTGAACAGAAGAGCATGCATGAGGAATCTGATGGGAGTGAATTAAGCAAGAGAGATATGTCAGGATCGTTGCAAATGGCGTTCCGTAGTCTCTGCCTACCCCTCCGGGAAACAGGCGTGATTCTATGTATGTATGTATGTTTACTCGTAAATAATGATAAAGGAATTTGCTACTACCTAGAACACAAGCATAAGTATTTTATTTTCACTTACACAAATGATCCTCCACCATCACAAAACTAACCCGAAACCAAAACTGATAAATCCGGTAATTTTAAAAGGCAATAAGTTAAATGTACTTCCTCGCATGGAAATACCATCTCAAACTAGCCGGCTTACCCTCCATGATAAATTTAAATTAATCCTATTAAAGTATTTAACTCGATTTAAACAACTGTTATTCGGACTAGATTTCCCACTACACTGTTATTATAAACTTACAGCTTTTAGAATAAGATTGAGCATAAAGTTAGGCGTTAACTTCACAGCTACAGTTAATCCGAGTTGGAGAATAATATTTGTTCAGCTTTAATGTTTCCAGTGCTGTGTTTAAGCGTGATATGAGTTAGTTTTAATATTTGAATGCGACTGTTGAGTTTATTTACGTAAGTTCCTTAATAAGTCAGTTGGTACTTGCCATGCCAATCCTCTCAAATTTCGTTGATAAGTTGCCTATCGAGTATAAATTATTTGGGTGACTGCTTACGGAGCGAAGAAAAGAAAACCTGTACATAATTATCACATCATATTATACACATGTACCTATCTAGACAATTATAATTTAATAAAAACTGCCCACACCGAGTTCCTATGTAATTTTGTTATCAGGAAGACCCATTATGTGTGGACATTCTAAGATTTTTAAGGTAGGTATATCTTACCCGAATGGGTCAACAGGAACTACTTATAATATAATGTGATAACCTTCGAAGAATCTTCACTTCAAAAATAACACAAAATTGCGTCCTTTGTTAGCGACTAATGTAGCCTAAATACCGAGAATTTTACACAGACTTTATCAACCCTGACAAATTATTTTCAGATAATTAAAAAAAAGTCTTATAAGTATTTTCTTGCCACATCGTAGCTAAGAACTCAACAACATCCAAACCTAACAAATCCTTTCAGTAGAAATCTCGATGAACCATTCAAGCCTAACAATGTCAGTCTTAAAAATAAGTAATTAACTAAAGCAGGGCTAGTATCTGCACTTGGAGGATTTATGCTTCACTCGTATCTTATGATCTGCTTCGATGCCAAGTCCCAAGACTCTAGGTCACCGGATAGCACCCTATAAATTTCGATGATCAGTTACTATGCCAGTTTGAATGGAAATACAATGTTTGAAGGTATAATCTTTTAATTGCCAAGCTTGATGTTTTACAGCGCTATGTAAGGCTCTAAGTACGTCTTTGTTGTATAAAATGTGCTTGAAGTAGGGCTGAGGACGTTTCCAACTGATCAAATTTATTTATATATTTATTTGCGTATATTTGGGAAACATACAGAACAATAACAATTAAATACATAATAATATTGATAATAACATGACCCAATCAAGTTTCCACTGTTAAATAATTCATTAAATTAAAGTAGCACAATACAAAAAATTTAGGTTTTTTAAAATCGGAAATTAAAACTAAACTAAATTGACGCAATATAACATAATTCAAAATAATCACATTATAATAATAAATTAGATTTCATTAAAACAAGATATGATTTCATTAACTATTAAAAATAAGTATTGACTAAAATAAAATAAAAACAATGGTCCCTAAGTTAAAAAATATAAAAATACCTAACTTTAATTAAAATACGAGAAAAATAAATTACTAATTAAATATTAAAACTACAAAACCATACAAGATCATTCGGAGAAATGAAGAAAATCACATTAAATGTCAAATAATTAAGTTAAATTTTGATTCTGATCCATTAATTTCACTACAGTTTTGTTAAAAGTATTTAATGATACAGAGAAAAAGTCAACCTCTGAAAACCTTTGGTTATACAATCTACAAGCACGACGAATAAAAGTATTTGCCCCATAATTCGTTCTAGCTGTCGTTGGTTGCAGAAAATTGGTCCTTCTGGCGTTTAAGCGTGGACATATAAACAATATTTGATTCAATAAGTAGGGAGAATCGACCAGGTTTTTTAAAATTTTAAAGAGAAATCTTTGATCCCTAACCAACCTACGATCGGAAAGTGGCAAAAGCTGGCTGACTAGTTCACAAATATTTAAACAATTAGAGCGGTAACTTAGGTGTTTTAAAAATTTATTTTGTATCCATTTCAACCTATCAATATACACTTTATATTGTGGATTTCAAATAACTGAACAGTACTCTAATATAGGAAGAACTAAAGATATGTACAAGGAGAGTTGAAATTCTTTTGAAATCTCTACCAGTTCGAAGAATAAAACCAAGAATACGATAGGATTTACTGACAGCCTCATTAATATGGCGATGAAACAACAGCTTTGAATCTAGATAAACACCCAAATCCTTCACTAAAAAGACTCTTTGAAGGCTATGTCCACTGATATTGTAATCAAACAAGATGTTATTATTTTTACGTGAATATGTTATAACATTACATTTTTTGCAATTCAAGGCCAGTAAATTACGCCGACAGTAATTGGATAGTCTGTCAATATCGCTTTGCATTAGTAAGCAGTCTTCTGATGAATTGATAATTTACAATAATTGGATAATCTGTCAATATCGCTTTGCATTAGTAAGCAGTCTTCAGATGAATTGATAATTTTAAATATTTTATTATCATCAGCATGGAAAAGAAAAGACGAATTTATCAAGACTGATGAGACGTCACTGATAAATATATTAAACAATAAAGGACCAAGATGTGAGCCCTGAGGAACACCAGAGGGCACAGGAATAAACGTAGAGCAGAATCCTTTAACAGTTACCGCCTGAGACTAATCCCTCGAATACGACTCCAGCCACCGCAATAAATCACCATGAATACCGAATCTATAGAGCTTACCAAGAAGGATATCACGAGTTATTTTATCGAAAGCTTCAGAATAATCTGTATCGATAATATCCACTTAGCTGCCCCCCTCCATTGCATCAGTTAGGACGTTGATAAACTCACAAAGATTGCTCTCTGTCGATTTCCCTCTCAAAAAGCCATGCTGCTGTTTAATGATAAAGGGTGTCTGCAGAGGCGAGAAAATCATATATCATATGTTCAAATAATTTAGGTATTACGGTTAATTTCGAGATAGGTTGATAATTAGCCACGTTGTGCTTATCTCCACCTTTAAATAATGGTATCACTCCAGAAGATAATGACAAGTTAAAAAGTAGATACAAGGGATAGAATAGCCAGTCACTACACCTACGTATAAAAGTGGGGGAACACCATCCGGTCCAGCTCCCTTAGTAGTGTCAAGCTGTTTGAGGTATTTCAATACAGCATCTGCAGTGATGTTAAACTTAGAGAGGTTCACATTCGAACAGAAAGTATCATCGAATCGATTGCGCGAAGAACTTCGACGAAAGGAAGAATTAAAGTGATCGTTAAACATTTCGCAAATAGTAGCACCTGCCGAAGAAGACGTATCATTAAGAAATAATCTACCAGGTAGATCACCCTTTTTTTTGGATCTTATAAATGTCCAAAACTGCTTGCTGCTAATCGATATATTTTTTTCTGCTCTCTCAATATACGCGTCGTAACAAGCCGATTCCATTTTCTTTTACCTTTCGCGCAGCAAGGAAAAAGAACAATAGTATATAATTCTTAATAAAGCTTCCATTTCCTGTGATATTTTAGCTTTTCCTTTATAACTTTAATCAAAGCTAATGAATACCAGACAGGGTAATTGCGATCACTGCGCAACAATTGGCTATGCACATGGTGTAGAATTATGCTATCCAAAATCACATAAAAGTGACTGACTGCCGCATCAACATTTAGACCATCAAAACAGTGAGTCCAGATTATCTCAGATAGAGCGCCACCAATATCGTCGTAATTCGCTCTACTAAACAGCCGAATCAAGCGTGGTGGGGCATGTAAAGTCCTAGACACAACACCAGACATTTTAATATTCAAAGAAGGATGATAGTTGTCTTCCTTTAGCAGGGGCGACGGTGATCGCAGAACAAAATATTCACAATTACTAATCACTAAGTCCAAAAACCTACCGTTCGAATTTGATACGACATTTTGCTGATTAAAACGGTTAAAAGAGATGAAGCCTGACAACGCCGCTACCAAGAAATCACTGCCAAGATTCTCGTCCCTCAAGTTAATAATCTGACGAGACTCATCTCGTACCCATGAAGCATTCCTAATGTTAAAGTCACCTACAATGAAGAAACTATCCCCATGGCGTTGAAGAACTAAGTCAAACAAGCTCTCAAAAAAAGTTACTTCATCACAATATTGAGAAGAACACTGAGGAAAGTAGCAGCAATACAGATGACACTTCTGCATAATATTTCGGCATTTTATGGTGATTGCGACAGAATGATATCTGACGAACGCTCGTTGTTTGATGGCTTCAATGTTACGTCAAAGACCAAAATACCCCTGTGAATCGCAACTAACACTCCCCCGCCCATGCTATCGCTCCTGGACACGTAGTTGCGATCACATCGATAAACGACAAAACGGTCATCGAAAAGTTCTGAGTCGAAAATTCCCGGCAACAACCATGTCTCGGTAAGACAAACAATATCATACTCAGCATTAATAATGTTCCTATAAAAAAAAGTTGTTTTTCCCCGCAAACCACGAACGTTCTCGTAGTAAATATCCAGTTCACCCATTAATACACATAGACGTAATACACATGGACATTAATCACATATAGGAAACTCTATTATAGCAATACAAAAATACACTGATATGAAAGGACAATATTCCTCAAAACCAAATAGCCAGTATATCAAACTTCGTGTCTCTGTACCATTAAAATCATTAAGTTAGTGTTTCGTGTTATATTGTAGTTCTCCGAAAATGATGCAAAACACATAAGTAAGGAGGCGTATTATAAGAAATGTCAGTATGTTATAATTATGAGAAATAATAAAAAAATAAAATTTAAAAATAAAATAATAAAACTAGTCCCGATCAATCTAAAATCAAAAAAAAACAGTGACATAAAATATAAAATTTCTCTTAATACAACTTTTTTAAATCCTCCTGACAGCCAATGTAAACAACAGGACTAGAATCAGTTTTACGCACCATTATATTACAATTTCGTACCCATATATATTTATAAGGCTTTTTCTTGACTATCTTCTTGGCAGATTGCAATCATGTATTGTTGGACTTATTCAAATGATCGTTAAATTATAATTTAGACAGGTTTTGGGTGAAACCGAGCCTAAGCCAAGAAGTCATCTTTTCTATACCTCGATATAAACCTAATAATAACTGGCTTCGGCTTCTTTGTACTTTTGTCCAACTGGGCAACTCTCGTCACAAGATCAATGTCTCTCTGAGGGTCTAGCGGAAAATCGACGACCTTTGCTAAGTTTTCTACAACTTTCAGTAATTGTTCATCTTTTTTTTCAAGAAGGCCAACAATCTCCACATTAGATCTTCTTGCCCACTGATCTTTTAAATTCAGCTCAGTCTGTATTTCCTGAACCTTTAAGTTAAGGATCCTTAAGTCTTCTTTGATTTCCGGTGCAACAACCAACTTACTGCTCAAATTGTTTACCTTCTTCTCTAAATTTTCGTATTTATCGCTAATAAAGGTCAGACTCTCTCGTAGAATTGATATTTCATTTTTCAGATCAACGAATGTATGTTGAAATTCATTCAAAGCACTCTGAACTTCAGCCCGAACAATCCTCCTAACCTCGTCCAACGTCCTCGCATTTCACACGTTCGGTCCCGTTCCTTAGAAGTCTCATGTTGTGACGCCTTGGCTGACACATTGGAGTTGTAGGACTCCCCGGCGTTCCGTGATCTAGTGTTCATGCGTATTGGAGTTTCGTCATTGTTGTCACGAGGTTTGGACTGAACACAATTTGGGCAAATCCAAGAAGTTTTGAAGTCCGCATCAGGCACCCAATCCTTGTCATTTAGTTGTATAGCTGCTAGCTGCATGGTAATATTGTTTGCAAGACGTACAAGTCAGTAATAGTCTTTTGCTGTCCCGCGTGGTGACAGCATGTTGTAGTTTTGTGGCAGCATGTGTATTCCATTTTCATAATAAAAACAAATCTTTATGTTGCAGGCCAAATACCTTGAAAATTACGCCACGTATTTTAGCAAGCAGTACTCCTTTCCCCCAATTATGGGTTACAAATCTGCTTCTGGCAACACTTTAAGAGTTTATGTAAATTAACGATAGGGTTGCATAAAAGAAAGCAGTGCCCGGAGTTGACACTAACAAAAACTTACTAATAGTTCACTCATTCATTTTACTTATTCACGTCACTATTAACTCTGTTACAAAGAAATATAACCTTATTAAGTCAAACCTCTCTGCTGTGTTATGTGCATTTGCATTGTCTATGGCCCAGTCTACACTTGTCAATCTTGACAACTATTTATAAATTAGGTAAAAGCGTTTAGTTCTCTTCAGTGGGGTATTGTAACACGCCACTGTAGAATAACAATTTGTAAAAGTACTACATTTTTCTGCCCATCCTGCCTGGGTTTTTACAACAATTAGTGAAACGCCTATTTAATACCTTGTTGTTTTATTGGATTTCTCGTCTTTTTATTTTTTTTTGTGTTTTCTCTATACTTATTGACTTGTAACTGGCAGGTGGACTATATTGAGTACAGTTTAATTAGTTGAGTAATTATATTAGCTTATTTATTATAGACATAACTTATATATTATATATTAATATTTATACATATAATAAATTATTATATTATATTTGTATTAATTATTTTTATTTAGTAAGTATAGTATCTATATGGATTATAACAGTGACACTGATGACTTTTTTTCTGTAAGCAGTGACAACGATAGTTTTGTAAGTGTTCCTTCTTTAGCGGATAACCTGCAATCAATACTTTTTGATGTTCCGAGTAACTTGAATGTTGTTCATATCAATGCACAGAGTATTCCCGCCCATTTCCCAGATATGCTGGCAAATCTTGACTGTAAGAACCTCCACGCTATTCTTGTCTCTGAAACATGGCTTAAACCATGCCATACTTCTACTTCTTATTCTTTGCCCGGTTTCCAACTCATTAGAAATTACCGTACTGGGTGTGGTGGCGGCGGTGTTGCCATTTATCTCCGTTCTCATATTACCTGTTTCATGTCCTCACAACCGCCTCCACCCAATGCAGGAGAGCATTTGTTTCTGGAAATCGAGCTACATTATACCAAAATCCTTCTTGGTGTTTTCTACTGTCCATCTTTACGTGTTGATTACTTTTCCTCCTTTGAGTATCTTTTGCTTAATCTATGTCCCTCTTACAGTCAAACTATTATAATGGGTGATTTTAACACCTGCCTTCTTAAGAACGACTCGCGTTCTTCATCTTTAAATTCTATCTCCGTCTCTAGTAATCTGCACATTCTGCCCTTTAGGGGCAGAATGTGCAGATTACTAGAGACTGATATGAATGCTACCCATCACTTTCCCACATACCACCCATCACACTCCTTCACTTCTAGACCTCATATCAGTTTCATCACTTAATCACGTCGCTAAGCACGGTCAATATTGTGCAGATGAATTTTCTTTTCACGATCTAATTTTCCTATATTACAAAGTTCGTCCTCCCAAGGCAAAGCCAAGAACTCTCTTGCTACGCAATTTTAGTGGTATGGATACTGATCGTCTTCTTGATGATGTAAAGGCAATTGATTAGAAACCTTTATTTGAAGCAGATACAATCGACAAAAAGGTTCAAATATTTGAAAAGAACGTTATTGACCTTTACGATGTCCATGCACCTGTTTGAGCTGTAAAATTAAAACACCTGCCATCGCCCTGGCTTACAAATGAAATTAAGTTGCTTATTCATAAGAAAGCAGCGGCAAAATCCAAGTATAAGTCTAGGCCATCTGAGGTGAATAAGGAAAAATATTTGCAACTTAGGAATCATTGCAATAAGGTGTGTAGGGACGCACAACGCCGGCACATTCACAAGTCCGTACAAAACGGTGATCCAACAAAAGTATGGAAGTTTCTTAAATCTCTAGGGGTCGGAAAGCAAAGTCAAAATACTACTCCAAATAATATTGATATTAATATGCTTAATCAGCACTTCTCTGCTTCGTCTGAATATGATAAGACAATAAAACTGAACACTTTACGATATCTTTCGTTGCTTCCTACTCCTAATTATACTCCTTTTGTCTTTAGTCAATTTACTGGATGTGATGTTAAGAAGAGCATTTTATCAATAACATCAAACGCAGTTGGTAGTGACGGTATCACCCGTAATATGATCCTTCCTATCCTTGATGAAATCCTACCTATTATTTCCCACATACTTAATTTCTCTGTTTCTTATGGCGCGTTTCCTAAGGCTTGGAGGGATGCCCAAGTGGTCCCTTTACCTAAGAAACCTAATCCTGTTTCCTTTTCCGAATATCGTCCCATTTCCATATTACCCTTCCTGTCCAAAGTACTTGAGCACCTTATTTATGACCAGCTTAACTTTTTCCTTTCTACACATAATATCCTTAATCCTTACCAGTCCGGTTTCCGTTCCGGTCACAGTACCACTTCCGCCCTTGTCAATATTACGGATGATATCAGGTCAGGCATGGAGGCTGGCAAGCTCACAGTTCTCTGTCTGCTAGACTTCAGTAATGCTTTTAATACTGTTGATTATGATGTTTTCCTTGCTATTTTACGCTCCCTTAACATATCTCCATCAGTTATTGACTGGTTTCGTAGTTACCTGTTTGGCCGCCGGCAACGAGTCCGTCTGGATGAAACGTTTTCATCTTGGTGTGACAATTCTGCCGGTGTACCACAGGGCGGCGTTCTTTCTCCTTTGCTCTTCTCAATCTTTATTAATTCAATCTCCAATAGCATTTCATCTTCCTACCACCTTTATGCTGATGACATGCAAATATATTCGCAAGCTCAACTTGAAAACTTGTCATCTGCCATCACTATTATTAATAATGATCTGGATCACATATCTAATTGGACGAAGATGCATGGACTGAAGGTTAACCCTAGCAAAACACAGGTTTTAATTATAGGCAGTTCCAGATTTATCTCAAGGGTTTATTGGTCGATGCTTTGGCAGGTGTCCTTTGAAGGTGTACCACTTGCTTTTAGTAAAGTAGTGAAGGACCTAGGCATATATATTGACAGCACATTCTCGTGGACTGTCCAATTACAAAATGTCAGTCGCCGACTCTTTGCTGCTGCAGGTTCACTGCGCAGACTACGTAACTTTCTTCCGATCACCACTAAAATTGCACTTGTACAATCTATTCTCCTACCAATTCTTGACTATGCCGATGTCAGCTATCTAGATCTCAATGAGGTCCAGCTAGATAAACTTGAGCGACTTCAGAATTTTTGTATAAGATTCATATTTGGTTTACGTAAATATGATCACATCTCTGAATTTTGCAACAAGCTCAAGTGGCTGCCAATCCGCCTTCGTCGGAATACTCACATTCTTTGTTTTCTTTACAATATCTTATTCAATCCCTCGTTTCCTATGTATCTCAAAAGTCGTTTTGAATATCTCCATGAAACACATTCGAAGTGCTTGAGATCATCAGAAAATCTAAAATTAAAAGTCCCTCCACATTCTACAGCTTTTTTATGATAAATCCTTTGCAGGTCAAGCTGTACGCTTGTGGAATACGTTGCCACCAGATATTAGACAGGCTAAATCCCTATCAATTTTTTAAAACCTCGTCACTCAACACTACTTGACATTTTGATCATTACTGTTATTGTATGTATAATGTTAATTAAATAGTTTCTTGTAATGGTTTATTCTATCATACGGTATTAAAGTATGTATTATAGTGGATATTATATAAATACTATGTAAATATATATATGCATATTATATAATTATATATATATCATATTTTTTTAGTATCTATAATTAATATGGTATTAATTGTGTATGTAGTATTAAGTGTAAAGTATTTATGTTAAATCTATTTACTACGAAGATTATGTATACAAATCTATTATGTAGTAGGTACACCATTAGCTACCCGATTTTGCTTACTTAATTGAATATAGTCCATCAGGTTGTCTGGAAGAAATCGCAACCTGCGATAAGACCGCCCATGTACAACTAGACCTAAGTTATTATATGTATATGTCATTTTTCTGTAATTATTTGCCTCTGGTGTACAATAAAGCATTTTCTATCTATCTATCTAAACGGACTACAACGGCGAAAGAATAAAAATACTAGGATAAATTGATATAATTATGACTAATGTGATATTTATGCACTGCTCAGTTGATTGTTATACTATTTGAAAGATTCACAGAGTTCTTGCATCAGTGTTCATATTTAGTAGTTGTTCCGTTGGTTATATTATCGACAACTAATCAGGTTATTATAAAAAGCTTTTCACTCACGAATGATTTAAGTTAATATTTAGTACTTGATTCACTACTAAATCACGTTCTTAAGGCTATTTTTACTGTTTACGTTAATTTAATTAATTTATATTCGTGCGCAAGTAATTTACCGAGTTTTGAATTAACGAAATTTTAAAAATTAGACACTTTTAACCCTTTCAGGACCATAAGGATATGGGACATGGGACTATATATTATGATAAAAACTATACGAAACAGTTAATTAGGCATCAAATAAACATAATTTTAACTTAAAATATAATAAAGTGTTTTGGATTTTTTGGAATTCTTCGGGACATACATATGGTCGTTGGTGGTACTTTTTGTTCTAGTTAATTATATTATACGTTTAAGAGATTTTATCAGTTTTTGAGGTATCGCAAATTTATTACAGAAAAAATGTTTGTTCATCGATAGTTATACAATTTAACGTAATAAGCTAGTAGTAATTAGGTAGAATTTAGTGAAACATTCCCATTTATTAGTCTAGAAAAGGTGTACTTCGAAACAAAATTACTATTTTTTCGGATTTCTATTAAACATTGAATAAACTGACACATCTCTGCCAGAAGTTTGGTTAACAATGGAAACTGTCTTCGTCTGACAGATCTGAAACTGAACTCGATTTTGAAGTAGGAACGTCATGCTGCCTGACAGAGAAACCGTTTTTCCAACTTGAACTTGTCTCAACTGCAGGCTAGTTTTGATTTCATCGTGAAGTTTTGAGTAGACAGTATGCGCATAATTCACTGAGATATCAAAAAGATTAAAAAATTATCGAAGATAGTATTTT
Source organism: Euclidia mi (assembly GCA_944739405.2). NCBI lineage: Eukaryota > Metazoa > Arthropoda > Insecta > Lepidoptera > Erebidae > Euclidia > Euclidia mi. Next base: position 101,378,568 of record OX123181.2, read on the forward strand.
ATTTTCTATATATTTCATAACACTATGAGATCAACACGTATATAATCTACTCCTACCATATTTTTGTTATAGGTATGTGATACAATTTTAGGGTATTTTACTTTTTTTTCGCTGATCCAGGTTTGCGTCGTCTTCCAGTGTCTACGTCTAAAGTTTTCAGAAAGTTGATCAAAAAGTATATTCCTTTATTTTTCATCAACTTTACACACGATATGCCCCAAAATTTGTGGTGTACATGTCCCTCTCCTTATGTCAATACTGTTTTCGGAAGATGTTTTCAATTTTTCGAAAAATTCCATATGCCAAAGAGAGTCAATACATAAGCATCGACTATTTGAATAATCTGTACTTCGCAGCCATTATATTTCACATCAGAAAAATCACGAAAATTATTTGGCACGTATGGGACATACGTGCCAAATAATTTTTAGTTCCACTTGAAAACTGTTTTTTGATTACTTTGTGCTCCAGTGATGGGTAAAAGAGTTGTAGACGTCTATGGTACAGGTGCCAGAATTATTGATTCCTGAAATTGAACAGGCACATCTTCAATTTCATCATCAGAAACATCAGAAACCCTTGATCCTGTATCAAACTCCTTTTACCTTTTTCGTCAAGGTGTAAATCATCTTCTTCATCACTATCCATCAAAATTTATAGAAGTACCTACATCATCCTTGAATTCAAATAGCTAAGATAATCTGCCACAATGTCATTAAAAATGAAGATAATTCACAAAATCATCAGTTCAATAAGTTAACAATTTATTACAAATAGTGTCCCTTCCGGACCACTGGGACACTGGTGTCCCTTTATGTTTATGATGTCTTATAACCATAAAAAACTTAAATAATGCTTTTATTAATAAATATAATATAAATTTACTTACCAAGCAATGATTATAGCACAACAAAAAACAATATAAAACATTTTGAAGTTCCTAAAAACTTTTGAGAAATAGGGCAAGTGCGCGCTTAGCGAACAGTCATATTACAATTTTTATAGAAAATATATCGAGCTAGCTAGGTTGTACTGTAAATGCAAAAAATATTCGGCTTCGGCTTCTTTGTACTTTTGTCCAACTGGGCAACTCTCGTCACAAGATCAATGTCTCTCTGAGGGTCTAGCGGAAAATCGACGACCTTTGCTAAGTTTTCTACAACTTTCAGTAATTGTTCACCTTTTTTTTCAAGAAGGCCAACAATCTCCACATTAGATCTTCTTGCCCACTGATCTTTTAAATTCAGCTCAGTCTGTATTTCCTGAACCTTTAAGTTAAGGATCCTTAAGTCTTCTTTGATTTCCGGTGCAACAACCAACTTACTGCTCAAATTGTTTACCTTCTTCTCTAAATTTTCGTATTTATCGCTAATAAAGGTCAGACTCTCTCGTAGAATTGATATTTCATTTTTCAGATCAACGACTGTATGTTGAAATTCATTCAAAGCACTCTGAACTTCAGCCCGAACAATCCTCCTAACCTCGAACGAACGGTACTACCTGCATTTCACACGTTCGGTCCCGTTCCTTAGAAGTCTCATGTTTTGACGCCTTGGCTGACACATTGGAGTTGTAGGACTCCCCGGCGTTCTGTGATCTAGTGTTCATGCGTATTGGAGTTTCGTCATTGTTGTCACGAGGTTTGGACTGAACACAATTTGGGCATAGGGTTTCCACCAAGAACTTAGGGTCCCAAGCCAACCTCACCTGCAAGTGGTGCACCTGCCGATCAACGGACGAGGCTCTGGCAAACAAAATATCCCGATAAGCGGCAATAGGCTCGCCACCTATTACGTGGGATCAAAACACTGGCGAAAAGTGGGCGTTTAATATGCCTCTGCCTACCCCTTCGGGGAAATAGGCGTGAGTCTATGTATGTATGTATGTATGTACAATTTGGGCAAATCCAAGAAGTTTTGAAGTCCGCATCAGGCACCCAATCCTTGTCATTTAGTTGTATAGCTGCTAGCTGCATGGTAATATTGTTTGCAAGACGTACAAGTCAGTAATAGTCTTTTGCTGTCCCGCGTGGTGAAAGTTTTGTGGCAGCATGTGTATTCCATTTTCATAATAAAAACAAATCTTTATGTTGCAGGCCAAATACCTTGAAAATTACGCCACGTATTTTAGCAAGCAGTACTCCTTTCCCCCAATTATGGGTTACAAATCTGCTTCTGGCAACACTTTAAGAGTTTATGTAAATTAACGATAGGGTTGCATAAAAGAAAGCAGTGCCCGGAGTTGACACTAACAAAAACTTACTAATAGTTCACTCATTCATTTTACTTATTCACGTCACTATTAACTCTGTTACAAAGAAATATAACCTTATTAAGTCAAACCTCTCTGCTCTGTTATGTGCATTTGCATTGTCTATGGCCCAGTCTACACTTGTCAATTTTGACAACTATTTATAAATTTAATTAGGTAAACGGACTACAACGGCGAAAGAATAAAAATACTAGGATAAATTGATATAATTATGACTAATGTGATATTTATGCACTGCTCAGTTGATTGTTATACTATTTGAACGATTCACAGAGTTCTTGCATCAGTGTTCATATTTAGTAGTTGTTCCGTTGGTTATATTATCGTCAACTAATCAGGTTATTATAAAAAGTTTTTCACTCACGAATGATTTAAGTTAATATTTAGTACTTGATTCACTACTAAATCACGTTCTTAAGGCTATTTTTACTGTTTACGTTAATTTAATTAATTTATATTCGTGCACAAGTAATTTACCGAGTTTTGAATTAACGAAATTTAAAAAATTTGACACTTTTAACCCTTTCAGGACCATAAGGATATGGGACATGGGACTATATATTAAGGGCCCAGTACAAAATGGTCCATGATGGGCCACTGCAGGCCATCGCCCGCCATTGTGTGAACATGCATCGCCATTACCGTACGCAATGGCGATGGCCTGCAGTGGCCGATGATGGGCCACTGCAGGCCACCGCCACGATCACTTGGTGTTCACAAAACGGCGCATGGCTCATTGCTGCCTGGCGAATCAGTTGCGATGGACGTGGAAGTAATTGCAGCCACGGCTTCTTAGCTTAATCTTGCGATTAATCTCAAAAAAATCTTTCTCTATTAGATAGCCCATTTATCGAAGGAGGCTATCTAATAGACTATATAACATCACGCTATGAGCCACGAGAGCGGACAAAGACTTAAATAACGCGGGTGTAACCGCTTGCTCATCTAGTATATTTATACATATTATATACTGCCTCCCTGATCCAGCGCATAGCGTATTTGACTACTGATTGGAGGTCCCGGGTTCGATTCCTGGATGGGGCAAAAGCGTTACTGGGTTTTTCCGAATACTCAGTAGCAGCCCGGAGTCTGGTGATGTGCCCGGTAACGGCAATAGGCTCGCCCTCTATTACGTAGGACCTAAAAATTCATGACGAAATGTGGGTGTAATATTTACACCTCTGCCTACCCCTTCAGGGATACAGGCGTGAGACAATAAATAAATATATATATATATATATTAGCTGTCGCCCGTGGCTCCGCCCGCGTGGATGTAAGTTATCGCGATAAAAACTATCCTGTGTCCTTCCTAGGGTCTTGGATTGATCGAATAATTAGTTATAAATATTGATCTTTCAACAGAAAATCCTTGTCATACTGGACAACTACTGCTAAGCCTTCAAGTCTGTATGGAATAGTGCAGATGGATTTATATAGTTCATCATCAGATGTTTCAGATCTTCGATAAGTTAACAAATAATGCTCATCAGACTGAACAAGTTTTGCTAAAAAGGCAAGCCTGTATGTTATAGTGTAGCTGGGCTCTTTAAGTTCCACATCAGATGTTCGAGATCTTCAAATTTTAATCACTTATCAAAAAATGCTCATCATGTGAAATGTTTTTTGCCACACCGCAATTTTTATGTCTTATAGTTACACTGGGCTGTTGTGGTTCTGCATCAGATGTTCCACTTTCCAAAATCAATTTTAGCCTATATATCGCCTGAACTAATAGCAATATAATAAAAAAAAGTATTATTCAAATCCGTCCAGTAACTTCCGAGATTAGCGTGTACAAACAGACAGAATTATTTTTTTAGATTTTTGCTCCATTACTGATTCATAGCATAACTGTATTATTATTTTGTAAATATATTCAATATACAGTTTCTTTTACTGCCTTCTATATACATAAAACAAAAAGTGCACTATCCCGGTCTGCGGTCGGTGACGAACTAAACAATGGGCCATTGTGTGAACACCACAGGCCACGCTAGGCCACGATTCCTTTGAAGTATGCCCAAAAAACCGACAACATCCCGATTGCGCGCCACGATTGACAATTGCCCGCCACTGTATACCATTACCCCGTGTACACAATGGTCCATGATGGGCCACTGCAGGCCATCGCCGTACCCCGTGTACACACGGCTACACATCAAGTTAAACAAAACCAGTTTATCATGGTCTCGCTTTGTGTTATCTTTCCGCACATTAAACGATCAGTTTATACTGGTTTAGCATAGTTTGGTGTGTAGGCGTGTGTATACAACTGCGATGGCCTGGAGTGGCCCATCATGGACCATTGTGTACTGGAGCCTTTATGATAAAAACTATACGAAACAGTTAATTAGGCATCAAATAAACATAATTTTAACTTAAAATATAATAAAGTGTTTTGGATTTTTTGGAATTCTTCGGGACATATATGTCCCTATGGTCGTTGGTGGTACTTTTTGTTCTAGTTAATTATATTATACGTTTAAGAGATTTTATCAGTTTTTGAGGTATCGCAAATTTATTACAGAAAAAATGTTTGTTCATCGATAGTTATACAATTTAACGTAATAAGCTAGTAGTAATTAGGTAGAATTTAGTGAAACATTCCCATTTATTAGTCTAGAAAAGGTGTACTTCGAAACAAAATTACTATTTTTTCGGATTTCTATTAAACATTGAATAAACTGACACATCTCTGCCAGAAGTTTGGTTAACAATGGAAACTGTCTTCGTCTGACAGATCTGAAACTGAACTCGATTTTGAAGTAGGAACGTCATGCTGCCTGACAGAGAAACCGTTTTTCCAACTTGAACTTGTCTCAACTGCAGGCTAGTTTTGATTTCATCGTGAAGTTTTGAGTAGACAGTATGCGCATAATTCACTGAGATATCAAAAAGATTAAAAAATTATCGAAGATAGTATTTTATTTTCTATATATTTCATAACACTATGAGATCAACACGTATATAATCTACTCCTACCATATTTTTGTTACAGGTATGTGATACAATTTAATTTTTAAATAACAAACTAAAAAATCATAATTGGTAGTAGGCTTCTTAATTATTAATATATTTTCAAATTATGGGCTAGGGACACATATGTCCCTTGGTCGTCAAAGGGTTAAAATACATGTCAAAATCAATGTCTTCTTACGGATTTTTTATGAAAAATAGAATTTACGTCATATTTTTTTTTTGGTTTCGAGTCCAGTACTTAATATCAATTTTGCTTATAAAAATGTTTATTCGTTTAAAACAATAATTGATAAATGAAACTGCCATTCTTTTAGCATATTTTACTAGATAAAAGAACTTATATAATTTAATTGCAGGAAATACTCCTGTTATATATAGAGAACTAAGTTTGAAAGTTAAGCATTATGAGTATAAAATTTGCTTTTAACTGGAAATGTTAATAAGCATACTTTACTCCCCTTACTTAATAAAATTACTTTGTTTGAAAGAGATTAAGCATTTATAATTTTACAAGTTTCTTATTGAAAAATCTTATATTTTTTATTTCATTTTTATTTATAGAGTTCCGCCTGTATTCCGAAAAGGGTAGGCAGAGGTGTAAAATTACACCCCCATTTCGCCACGAATTTTTTAGGTCCCACGTAATAGGAGGCAAGCCTAGCCGTTACCGGGCACAACACCAGACTCCGTGCTACTACTGAGAATTTGAAAAAGCCCAGTAACGCTTTTGCCCGACCCAGGAATCGAACCTGGGACCTCCGATCAGCAGTCGCATACGCTATCTACTTGACCAAGGCGGCAGTCAATAAAAATCAAAAATTAATATTTTAATACACCAAAATTCTGTAAATTTAGTATCAGATACTATATTATTTCTAAAATTTAAGTCATAGAACATGTAGAATTGAATAAGTCTAATCCTTGGTAACTGGGGAGAGTTTTGCTTGATTAATATTAATTTTATAGTTCAAACCTACAATTCAGTTTGTATTGACATGCGAACTGTGGCTAGAAGTTGGTGTTTGTTAAAGGATTAAGTAACTTGTATTGAATTACAGGTTTGTTTATCGTGGCCTCTTCAGACATGCTGTCTTGAATATTTGTTTAGTATTGTAGATAATCCTAGCCCTTAACCACTGACGTGTATTTACTGACGTTAACACTGACGTACGTCTCTCAGACCCAAGGTTTTTTAAAATGACTCTAACCAGCTATTTTACTTTTTTTAAGGGCTGGTTTATTTATTTATTGTTAGTTTTAATCTAGAGTATCTCCTAAATAAAAGAAATACTAAATAAAAGAAAAGCACACATTAACCAAAATATTTTTATTTGTCAATCAAAATACATTGGTGAGAAAATTGACAATAACAAAAATAGCCTCCCTTCTAACGGCTCATAAACTTATTTTATCAGTCTAATATTATCACAGACCTGATAATACTTAAACAACTATATCATCATCATCATCAGCCTGTAATAGTCCACTGCTGGACTAGGCCTCTCCTTTGAAAGGAGGAATTGGCCTACTATACCACGCTGGCCAAACGGGTTGGTATAGGGTTTGTATCAAGTTTTCCTTCTCTTACAGTGCTGTTCTCTGTATTATATGCTCCCTCTGTCGGCTCTTACGACACCCATGGAATGATATGGGGTGGTGACATTCAGTATTCTTAATCCGTCACCACACGGACGACAAAACAACTGTATAATAAACTCTATATCGAAAAAGAAATATGGCAACTTATAATAAAAATAACAACTTTTTAACGGCATGTATTACAAGACGGTTTTGAGCACTGTAAACAAACTGGCTTTTTACAAGCATGACAAATATATGAGGTTTTTCTCTTATTTTGTTTCTAACATACAGGACAATTTTTACGTGTAGTAAGACGACTATCTTGAGATTCTATTCCAATATTAGGAGTTACAGTTGTGCCAATAATGCGAGTTAGAAGTGCTCTGAGTCTCTGGGACTCATGAATATCAGCTATAGATTCATCGGATTCCAAAAAAGTCGGATTTTCCGTAATAAAATTCTCAAAATGTTTTTTTTTATGGTATTAAGCGGCAAACGAGCAGACGGATTGCCTGATGGTAAGCAATGATCGCCGCCCATAGACACAAGCAACACCACAGGAGTCACAAATGCGTTGCCGCCAATTGGGGTTGGGAAAAGGGTATAGGATGAGGAGTGGGATGAGGGAGAAGGAATAGGGGATAGGGCCTCCGGCACTCCCACTCAGCGAACGAAACGCAACAGTTTAGGTACTGTTACTTTACGTCGATCTTCTGTGAGAGAGTAGTACTTCCCCGGTCGAGCCGGCCCATTCATGCTGAAATCAGCAAGGCTCTACTACCTAGAAAAATTATGATAATGTTGACTAGTTACATTGATTCGGGGTCGTTTATTTGGCCTCGAACTTTCGGCAACCGGCAAGCGATCATCAGATGACATTTTAACGCCTTTTTAGCCCTAAAACAAAAATCAAAGTAAATAGTAAAAAGTTACATTTACACTGACGTTGGGTCTCACAGACCTTATGGAGTCAATATTTACCTGTTAGAGATGCACCGCACGTCCGTTCACTACCGCCGCGCGCGCGTCACTGCGTTCTAGGAAGGTACCGGGAGGGGCAAGTTTGTGTGCGAACGCAATGAAAAGTTATAGCCAATTTAAGCAAGTTCTTGGGTCTGACAGACGTACGTCAGTGGTTAAGGCGCTATGGGCTCAAAATGCAGCATTTTTGATAATCGAAATAAAATACTTCTACTATTACCTAAGCTGTGATTTTATTCTATTCAATTTCTTCAGCTCTTTAGTAAAGTTTGTATTTCAGCGAAAACACAATTACAAAAAAAAAGGCTCGATAGATTTATTTTTCAAAAATATGCTTCTAAATTTTTTAAATGTCGACATCTTTGAAACTATTATGAATATCAACCCGAAATTTGTTTTATTCTATAGCTTTTGACTAAATCTAGATTTGTACTTACCATTTTATCGATATCTTTACTAAATAATTTTTTATTCAGTTAAATGTTATAAATATGCTCTCGCGTGGTGACCAAGCCTTACGCGCCTGCCCCGCTCGACCCGCCAGTACGCCCGTGACTACAGTCAGCGACGGTTCTGTGCTTTTCTCTCGCTCACAAATACGTATTGTATATACGCAAAGTTGTATATAAAAATGGGCAATCACAGTAAAATAAAAGGTAGCAAAAAGGAACGCTTACGTCAGCTAAGGCAACACATGAAAAATATAAGGCAAAATCGGTAAGTAGGCAATATAGCTACATTTTGAAAATAAATTGTGTTGTGATAATTTATTGTGACGGCCGGTGTCATGTCAAACCATCGTCACGAAACACAATAATTAGAGAAGAGGTTTGAAGACTATTTTATTATTTGGAACACGCCACAGTATAAAAACACGCAGTAATGTAAGCAGGTATTTACTCGCGCTTATCTACGTCTTTTTGGATTACTTTTTACATATTGTGGTCTAATTTATATCTATAGATTAGTATCTGTTTCAAATCAACTTCAAAAACATAACCCTTCCTGCAGTCGGGTAAAAACGGTACCTAGTTATCTTCGGCACATGATCAGCCGGCAGGCAGAAGCCAGGTCCGCATCTATCCAGCTAGCCAGGTTTGTTAGGGTTATATTGAAACACGCAGATTCCAGATTTCAGACTGTATATTTAATTACGACTCCCTAATTTATACCAAATTATTGTACAAAACAACTTTTTGCACAACTATTCCAAGAAACAGGTATTTCGCACAACTTTTTGGACGACTATTCCACGAAATCTTTTATATAACTTTAGGGCTGCATATACGTAGGGTCGCTAACTTATATACATACGCCACACATTAATTCGACGCGTACGAACCTATGTATTTTTGGAACTACTAAATATTTTTTTGATAATTTAAAGTTACGCAAACAAATATGCAAAATATTATAGACCGTGTTGTGTATATATTTGTTCATCGAAACTAGTAAACAGATTGTAACTATTCTTTTTTTTATTTGCTCTCATTTATTTTACCTTAGAGAAAAGTAACGATATCATCGAAAGTGGTTCAGTAGCTTTTATTATATCCAGGAACAACTAAAAAATACAGGCGATTGAAGTGGAACTGAAAATAAAGTAAATAGATAAGAATATTGTGTCATTTTCAGGCAACTAAATGGAAAGCAGAAAACAGCTGACGGTAGTGAAGAGCTTGGTCACGCGTCCTTTACTCCATTATTTAATATCGAAATAATTTCAGCTATTGAGTAAGTGTACTATAATTCATTATAATAAATAATTGTATTCAATAAAAAAAAAATATTTACCTACTTAAGAAGTAAGGTGTAACGTATAACTTATGTAAGTACGAACAGACCGCGGCAATACAGTTCTACATGAATTTTGAAGAACGAATGGTTATGTATCGCTTGCAGCTAGTCTAAACATCTTTAACTTGTTTTTGCAGACAAACAAAGATATCACAAAATAATGCGAGGGCAGAAAACATTTCGTTAACTTCTGATTCAGCCATACCACCAACAAAAGAGTAAGAACTAAGCGTTAAATAGTAGTTTGTCTTATTTCTGTGGTTATTATTATCACTTTCCAAATAAATACAAATTTATTTTGTTTCAGAAATAAAGAAGAACAAGAATTAATAATAGAAAAAGAAACTGAAACGAATAACTTTGAACCACTCAGTGGTAGAAGAATGATTGACCTAAATTATTTTTTGACTCAACTGCAAGATAAAGCACGCTATAATGGTTTGTTTGACTGTAAAACTGACAATTTTAAACTGGTGGGCGAAAATAGAATAGGGCTAGTTTCGAAATTTAAATTCGAGTGCAATATGTGCCATGAAGTGGCGATCATCCATTCTGAAGATCCTAATACACAAAATACAGAGCGTGTTAATGCTAACATTGCAGCTACTAGTGGTATTGTTGCTTCAGGCATAGGTTATTCTCAATTCCATGAAATTTTTTCCGCTATGGATGTTCCAATATTTTCGTCAAAATATTATATGCGCCTTCAAAACCAGGTTTACGAAGCTTGGGAAAATGTTGCAGTTGAATCGATGGAAGCTGCAGCTATGCGCGAAAAAGAGGCAGCGATTGCTGAAGGCAAAACTAAAAATGGTGTACCCTTGATCGACGTTTATGTAGACGGATGTTGGTCAGCAAGATCATGTGGTACAAACTTTAAAGCTTTATCTGCTGCTGCAGCAATAATTGGACGGAAATTTGGTGAAGTACTTTACATCGGAGTCAAAAATAAATATTGCCTAGTTTGTGCACGCGCGGTAAAAAAGGATGAACCTCCAAGGAAACATGTATGTTTTAAAAATTATAGCGGTGCCTCAAGTGCCATGGAATCAGACATAATCGTTGAGGGATTCCAATCTTCATTAGCGATGTATGGTCTTATTTATTCAAGGCTAATCGCAGATGGAGATTCCTCAACGTATTCGAAAATACTGACAGCGAACCCATATCAAAACCAGGGGGTCACAGTAGAAAAAGTAGCATGCAGGAATCATATTCTACGCAATCTATGCAAAAAACTTCGGACGGTGACAAAAGAAACTAAATATGCCCTTGCTTGCAGAAAAACTCTCACTAACACAAAAATAATGAGTATTAGAAAAGCTATAGTAAAATCCATAGAATTTCATAATAAAATTGATGATAAGTCTAAAAACATAGCCATTTCTATATTACATAATGACATTAATAATTCGTTGGCACATGCTTACGGCGATCACAGGCTTTGCAAATATTATTATTGTTCTAAAGAACAGAATGAAACATCTGATGAAAAAATTATTAAAAACTCAACATTTTTATTCAGATTGAATGCAATTATTGCTACTGTATCTGCAAAGTCACGCAGTCTTATTGAAAATGTTGACACAAACACCGTCGAGCGTTTTAACAGTGTTGTGGCCAAATTTGTTGGAGGGAAAAGAATAAATTTTTCTCAGAGGCGAGGATACCAATTGAGGTGCTCTGCTGCTGTAGTATCATTTAATAATGAGGCCGCTATATCGTGTGTACAGAAATCATTATCAGGTGCAAGTCCAAGAGGCAAACTTAAGGAAATGGAACAAAAAAGATCACTGAAACGGAAACAAAATAAAGAGCATCCGATAAAAAAACTAAGAAAAAATCAATATAGTAATCTACAATATGATTATGATCCCAATAGTGCCGATCCGGGTATGTCACCAGATCTAATGGAACAAGCCAAGCAGAATTTCCATCATAATTTAAAAATATTGCTAAATGATAGAGATCGCATTGAGCGATCGACAGTATTACAAACGGATTCGAGCGAATGGATAGAAATAAGAAAAAAAATCATGACAGCATCAAATTTTGGCCCGATTTGTAAATTGAAGCCAACAACTGATACTTCATCGTTGGTTAAAAATATTATCTATAAAAAATTTAGCACACGTTACGGCTGTTGCTCATGGTATAGAAAAAGAAAAACAGGCGTTACAGCAAATGCAGGACCAGGAATCTATTACTATTGAGAATTGTGGCCTTTTTATAGACAAGGAATATCCTTTTATTGGTGCGACCCCAGACGGTCTCGTAGGCAAAGACGCAATCGTTGAAATGAAGTGTCCAATTACTGCATACAGAAAAGGGCTAGAAAATGCAATAAAAGAAAACAAAATTCAAATATTGCAGTATAATAAAAAGACAGGCTCTATAACAACGAAAATATCAAGTAATTGGTATTATCAAGTGCAGGTGATTTGTATTCATTTGTATTATATTGTATGTATATTTTACTATACAGAAATCTTTTCAGAGAATTATACACATATTTATTTGATACTTAGTTGACTAAATTCATGATTACATTGTAAATAATCTGATTTCAGGGCCAACTTCGTGTAACTGGGCGCAAGTACTGTTTGCTTGGCATATGGTCCGGGGAAACAACGCCTGTACACGTCATAAAGATCATGAGGGATTCTACATTTTGGGAGACAAAAATGGAACCCAAGCTTATTCGTTTTTATAACGAATGTCTTCTGCCGGAAATAATAGATCCAAGATATAAAAGAGGAATGCCGCTAAGAAAAATACAATTATTACCAGAAGACAAAGAAAATGTTCCGCCTGATAACTTCACAGAAGAAGCTCCTTCCATATCACAGTCACAATATGTTGATTTTAATGATTATTAAAATAATTTGTCATTATTATTTTATTATTACCTATTTCCAATTCCTGGCCGACATATTCTTGACAAAGAATAATTATATCAGTTTTTACTGACTTCTAATAAATTATATTATAATTTCGACACGTATATACTAATATATAATCTACACTTCTACACTAATATTATAAAGAGGATTTTTTTTTATTTTTGTTTGTTTGTAATGGATAAACTTAAAAACTACTGGCCTGATTTTAAAAATTCTTTCACCATTAGAAAGTTACATTATCTGCGAGTAACATAGGCTATATTTTGTTTTAGAAAAAATAGGGGTCCGTAAGATATTTGGATTTTTCGGGTACGCGAAGTAGTTCCCTCAGGACGCGGGTGAAACCGCGGGAAACGGCTAGTATAATATATTTCCACACATTCACACAACACCATCTAGTCCCAAACTAAGCAGAGCTTGTACTATGGGTACTAGACAAGTGATATACATACTTATATACATTTTTTTTGAAAATATATACATATTTTTATACAAAGAAACACCCAGACTAAGTCAAACAGGCATTTGACTTGTGCCCACACACATTTATGCACACAAATATTTGACTTGTGCGGTAATCAAACCCGCGACCTTCGGCGTGGCTGTTACATACAGTAACCATTCCGCCATCCGATCGTCATATTTAATATTCATCGTCATATATTATCATTAGAATGGCAATATATTTTGGTGACGACAAGCCACGCTGCCCACCAACCCGCGGTTCCCCGCTGTTGCAGCTACTCTACGCAAATAGGTACATTCGTTTTTCAACTGCATGGATTCTAAACTGTGGCATTGGTGATCAAAATTACGTTTGTACCTGCATGTGTTACTATATCGCGTAAATCTAAGTTTTAGTTTTAGATGAATTTGATGATGTTTATAGTCATATAATAATAGTAGGTACTGAAGATAATAATAGGTATCATGTATTAATTGCACTCGCGAGTTATTTCTTACATTTAATTTTTTACATCATTTTTTACTTAGTATCATAGTAAAAAAGGAATAGTAGGTTAGCTAAGGCCACTCGGCTAGTTAATTGCCTACTCTTGCGATGACGCGCTTTGTTTTCGCCGTTTTTTTGAGTGATTGCGCTGCATATTACAGAATTTAAGCTTGCATATATTTTTTTTAAATACCTACTGACTACTTAAGCGTTATATAACTATGTAAATACCCTTTATAGCGAGAAAAATGTAACAAGTTTAATTTACTGTCGTTTAACACATTGTATAATATTAATAAAGTTTATTGCAAAACTGAATGTACAGTCATAAACAATTCGAGCGGGCGAGCAGTGTAGTACCTACATGGAGTGGCGCGATCAGACGCGCGGCGCATCCCGTACTGAGGCCGCGCTCGTCTATGAGAGTGTGTGCGTGAAAAGTGCGTGCGTACACGGCGCCGGCGACTCACGCGTACATTCAAACCAGCGCGGCGGCGGCGCGGCGACCGATTTGTATGAAGCTATCCTACTATTCTTTTTATACTATGTTAGTATGCTGACGGTGTAGGTATGTACTAAGTAGGTAGGTATATAATAACAAAATCGATAGAGCTAGGTACCTAACTTTACCTATTTTGCTATTTAATCGTATTTGTTAAGGTACTTTCCTAATTCAAATCTTCATAAGATTTTTCGGCATTACAATGTTTAAAAAAAATACGATATCTATAGATTCCATACGCGAGTCGTCATCCCATTGCTTCCTTACAAAGTTGCGATGGATGACTGCGACTGTCCGCGTTTCGCAGGTACCTAATCTGTGATAGTGCGCAGCCGAAATCTAAGCCGCGAGTCGAAGGCGAACACTAGCGCTGCGCTTAGTGAACGAGCATGCCGCGCAACTTTCAGTCCGTGAAAACTGCATTATCGCCGAGTCCATATCGCCTTAAGGGCTAGCAATAATAGTATAATACAATAATATAATATGCAGCCACATTCACACAACACCATCTATTCCCAAACTAAGCTGATGCTTGAACTATGGGCATTAGACAATGGATAAATATACACTTCATATACTTTTTTTTGTACATACATACATATTATACATAGAAACACCCAGCCCAAGACAGACATCGATGTTCACGCACACAAATATTTGACTTGAGCGGAAATCGAACCCGCGACCTTCGGCGTGGCAGGCGTTTTCACTCCTGCAACGCCATCGACTCGTCATAATGTATGCAAAGCTGTGTTTCATTTTTTAATCCATTCCCGGTAAAATGAAGTCCATGACGGTTTACGGCAAATTATTGTCTATGGAATCGGCTGCTCTACGGAAAAACAAAGTAATTGCAGTCAAGCAAAATTATCAGGAGGAGCAAAAAACCGAAAATCACAAATTTAAAACGTACTGCCGACAACTTAAGTACTTTTGTTATTTCATAATTTTTAAAATAATTAGATCTATTTGTTTCAAAGCAATTTTTTGAGTAATTATTGAAAACGTTCCTTTAAATTGAGAAAAATATTTTTCTATAGACATAAAATTAATTTTAAATAAAAAGAACAATTCAGTAACTAATGTAACTACAGTCACTTTGTTTTTTAAATAATTTAAAAAGAGATGGACAAGTTAGGTTTTAGTTTTAATAACAAAGCAAATGCATTTAATTGTTTTTTAACAAAGATAATAAAGCCATTTAAAAATTTATATATCTACTATAAGATTTGTTGGCTTTTGCTTTTTATGAATCACATAATTTGTAAGAATTGTAAAAACTAGTTCATCTTAGGATTTATTAAGATAAGTGTCACTCAAGGAATAGGGCATGTATATAACAGTTACCTATAATAAATTCCGAAATCATAGATATAAGTTATAATCATAATATAATGAAGTATTCAATCAATCCGCCTATCGCAGTCCACTGCTACACATAAGCCTCGCCCAACACGTGCCACAGTACACGGTCCTCAGCCTTCCGCATCCAGTCTGTCCCAGCCACCTTTTTCAGGTCGTCGGTCCACCGAGCCGGGGGCCGCCCTACCTTACGCTTGCCGAAGCGTGGTCTCCACTCTAGGACACGCTTGCTCCATCGGCCATCAGTCCTTCTACAGATATGGCCAGCCCACTGCCACTTGAGCTTACTGATTCTGTGAGCTAAGTCGGTAATTTTGGTTCTTTGTCGGATAACTTCGTTTCGGATTTTATCCTTCAAAGAGACGCCAAGCATAGCCCGTTCCATAGCTCGCTGCGTGACTTTTAGTTTGTGGACTAGTCCCACTGTGAGTGTCTACGTCTCGGCACCGTACGTCATAAGAGGTAGGACGCATTGGTTTGGTATTTGGTCTTCAGGCATTGCGGTAGGGGCGAAGAGAAAACTCGACGTAGCTTGCCAAACGCTACCCAACCCACTTGGGTTGGGCAGCGTTTGGCAAGCTACGTCTCAGTAGGATCCAGTTGGATCCTGCGGTTGATTTCTTTCTCGAAGTTTTTTCAACCAAGCTGGACTACTTGACCAAGGTAAACATACTCTTGAACAACTTCGAGCATCGATCCGTCGACATAAACCGGTCCCGGCACAATGTGTTCGTTGAACATATCTTGGTTTTATGCAAGTTCATGCCGAGACCGACCCGTCGAGAGGCTTCATTTAGGCTGTGCAGCATCTCACTCAGCTCTTCCAGGCTCTCTGCCACAATGTCGATATTCTCGGCAAACCGAAGGTGGGATATGTACTCGCCATTAATGTTTATGCCCCGTCCAGTCCAGTCCAGCGTCTTAAAAACGTCTTCGAGTGCGTTGGTGAAGAGCTTAGGGGATATTACATCCCCTTGCCTCACCCCTCTACGCAACTCAATGGGGCTGGTTTTACTGTCCTGGAACTGGACGGTCATAGTGGCCGTGTCGTACAAACATCTCAACACCTCGATATAACGCCAATCGATGCAACACCACTGCAGAACTCCCTCGAACTTGGAGGTTACGGTTTTGCCATCCGCAGTATTGAGTTTCGACAGATGAATTCTACCAAGCTAGCGAGCGAAGACTTTGGTCCCTCGATTATGTACAATCACATCAAATTAATATATACTTCCGATCAGACATAATGAAGTCTATCTCGTTCCTTGTCATAGTATCGGGGCTTCGCCATGTCCACTTTCTATGAGGCTTCTTCTTGAAGAAGGAGTTCATTAAGCATAGCTCCTGGGACTCCAGAAAGTTGACCAGCATTTGCCCCCTGTGATTTCGGCGCCCCACGCCATAGGGCCCGATTTTCCTTTCGCCGCGTTCTTGTACTCCCACTTTGGCATTAAAATCCCCCATAACAACGCTGTAGTGTGTCTTGGTGGTATGATGTAGAGCCCTAGCCCTAGCTCCTCAAACATGGCTTCGACTATGTCATCGCAGTATGTCGAGGTCGGCGCATATACCTGTACCACCTTCAGAGAATACCGTCCTGTCTGTGACCCTTAATATGAGGTACGCTACCCGTGTCGACACACAGCTGATTTCTATAACGCTGTTTGTGAGAGATTTGTTAACGAGGAAACCGACACTGCCCTGAGAGGGCTGATCACCTTCTCGAAAGTAGAACAGATTGCCTGAATCAAGGGTTTTCGGACAGATTATTAACAAATTGATTAGTATTTCTTATAGACAATCAAATCAAAACAGAAAAATAGGTACTACTTTATGTATGCCTACGATATATTTCGTAAATAGGTATTTACAAAATGTAAACACACAATACAAATAATTGGACATTTGCACTTACATTTCGACTCATCCGCAGAACAAAGTCCGATCTGCATGGATCGCAATTTTCAGTAGAGGCTGTCAAAGTTCTTGACTTGAATAATTTCTTATAACTCTTATAACGAGAGCATTAAAATTATGATTTTTTGGTATGTTATTATAACAGCCCAGCCTAATTAAATGCCCTAAATTGTATATTTCTAGTCCTTTTATTGTACGAGATAGTCAGTTACATGTCAACTTAGGATGTTTTATGGCGGAAGAGCGAGCGTCCGTAGTAAACATCGTGCGTTGTTTTGCGGCAATGTTTGATTTAAAAGACGTTCTATGTTAACAAAGGTTGTTTTTTGTTGGAATTTGTCATCCTTTAAGAGTCCTTTGTGAATAATATAAAATAGAAAATTAAATACAATGTCATTTTTTTTTAATTTAAAAGTCTTAAAATAGTTGACAGAACCATAGACGGCAACGATTAGACTTCTAGCATTAATGAGTAATTATAATTTTACTAACTAGTCAAGTCGTATAATAGGCGGAGTAATTATATTTACTTATTTAAAAATAAATAAACTGTGTAAGTATATACTTTTGTTTATTTAACTTTACGTATATTCGTATATACTTATTTAAAAGTAATCAAATTGTACGTATATATAGAACAATTAATAGTCATAAATGACAAATTTTATCACAAAATTGCAACTACGTACATTTCTACACTGGGGTTCGGGCTTCACGAGAAGTCACAAACTTATTTTGTAAGGACCTACTTAATATAAAATAAATGTATGACTCATCTTTACATGATCTGTATCATCACCTAAACCTAAAGACATCCTCTGCTGGACTTGGCCTCCCCAAAGGCTGTCCACACTCTGGCTGTTCAAACTCCAATGATGAGCCGCCTGAATTCCACCGCTTCCTGCGATCTTAACCAAATATCTTCTTCTTTATAGTATTATACACTGTGTAAAAAGACCCGTCACCAAGCCGAAGTTAAGCCAGGGATGTAGCTAGAGGCGATTTTGAGGTAGGGCAGCATTGGTTACAGGAAGACCGGAAGTAAAAAAAATATCAAAATTGATCTGCTACGAAGCACGGGCTTCTAAATCAATCACCATGTATGTATATCAATGCCCTACCTTAAAAATACCATAAATTAGGATAGAATAATTTATCTTAGTTTTTTGGTATTTTTAAGGTAGGGCATTGTGGTTTCAAGGTAGGGCATTGCCCCACTATGCCCCCCCCCCCTAGCTACGGTCATGAGTTAAGCTACAAACAATACCTGGGAAACGATTTTTTTTGTAGACACATTTTATAAGCCGCTATGTAAAGTATGCGCGTGCAACCTGCCCTTCCTTTAAAATTACACTTTTATCCTCTCTCATCCAAGCATACATACATATCTCATCTATGCGGTCTATCAACAACATAATAATGTAATAATATGTATCTCAAAAGGAGTTAAAACAGCAAGAGTGTTAATAAATAGTTTAGCATACTTCAATTTTCTCGCATTGCCTGTCACTGGGAGCTTGTAGTAAATGGCAGACTACTTAAAAGTTTGACTTAGTTTTCTATTATCAGAGCTTAATATTATATCGCATGTCGAATGAACATGTATGTATTTACAAAAAAAATATTTAAAGAAAAACAAAAAACCCGACTGCGTAAAAAATAATTTAAAAAAATACGTGAAAAACTAAAAGCTGAAAAGAGAGAAACAAGGCTGGTAGTTTAGAATTCTAATACAGAACAGAACGACTAACAGTCGGGGCCCATTCAAATTTTACCAATCAAATGTTTCCAAGGGGCCCCGACTGTAAGTCGTTCTGTTCTGTATTAGAATTCTAAACTACCAGCCTTGTTTCTCTCTTTTCAGCTTTTAGTTTTTCACGTATTTTTTTAATTATTTTTTACGCAGTCGGGTTTTTTGTTTTTCTTTAAATATTTTTTTTTTATTTTATACTTTTTAGTTATTCACTGCTTTTTTGTTTGTTTATCGTTTATACTTGAAGTAAAAACTTAAATCAATAAGTAACAACATTAGCGAGAATAATTGTTTTGTTAAACAACTTTAAATCGTTATATGTATATCCTATATATAATTATTTATATATATAATTATTTTAAATGAAAAATGATAAAAGGAACCTAAATATGATTTTAAAATACCTATTCAACGACACCCCACATGACATAGTTCATCGACATATTTTTTTTTCATTTTGACAATATGGCGTCTGGTTGACGCTGTGGTGAATTTTGATAACTGTCATGTCTCTAGTGACACTCGCAAGGTTAAGACGAATCGATTGACGTAAGAATCATCAAAATCGGCCTACGCATTTGGTCTCTAGAACGCCACATAGAAACAAACATTCATACATGCATACATACATACATACATACATACATACATACATAGATAGACTGATAAACACATTACCCTCCTTTGCGTCGCGCAGTCGGGTAAAAAAGAGTAAATTTCTAGTAACCATAATACACATTCGGCTTATTTTGGAACTAGATGATGTTGTG
The DNA here is from genome assembly GCA_944739405.2 of Euclidia mi. Taxonomy (NCBI): domain Eukaryota; kingdom Metazoa; phylum Arthropoda; class Insecta; order Lepidoptera; family Erebidae; genus Euclidia; species Euclidia mi. Next base: position 101,398,339 of record OX123181.2, read on the forward strand.
TGCATGTCGTAGAGTATTTTTATCATTATTTATTAGTAGGAAACAGCAAGGAAATTAGTACTGAAACTAACTGGGTAACCAGTAACCTGTGTTTACACTTCTAACTGTTTGAGCTGTATTAACGATGAATTTGCAAAACTTAATGGATTTCCAAAGAAAATGAACTAGGTTAATTACTGTGGACCCCTTCGGTAGACTAAACAGACATGATATTCAGTTTTAAGCTATTACAGATTCCTTTATTTTCTTTGTCCCGTCATGTTTGTATAGAATTTCTTCCCATATATCAAATTCACGACTGGTTCCTTTGTACCAGGAAGCAAAGACGATTCATGCCAGTTTATTCTTTATTCGTAACTAAAATATAAAAATTCTTTTGCACAAATATTTTTAACAAACTATTTTTAAGCGTTCTTTGAAACAATAAATTTTGCGATAAATTTAACTAATTTCTAGTAAAAAATCTTTATAGTTAGTGATTTTTTTAATTGAACAACGTCCTAATTGATGCAACGTTTTGAGTAACAACGTCCCATCTTAACATTGAACCCACAAATTGTTTCACAGACTCCGGCGAAAACCGTCCTTTTTTAACCTCAGATGCTAAAAACTTCAATAATGTTCGTAAAAAAACGTCTTAATATTCCATAAGGCCTCTACTTTTTGTTGCTCAATATTGCATAAAAATCGAGCACTCTGTGAATATTAATTACGGCAATCGTCTTTTTGCGCCAGAGTAGCGTTTCTGAACAACTCCGTTGAAAAACGTTCTAAATAATCATCGATAGCTGTTAACTATGAACTGAGTTAAAAAGGAATAAATATAATAATCTGTGTAAATTTAGGAACTTAAAGTTGTACATAGTGAAGTTGTACTTGTAAAACATCGTCACTTACCAGAATTGAAATCTTGATTTGGAAACGCGGTATGTAAGTTTGAAAACGCCGACCTAAGATCAGGCTCTTCTGCATCTACTTGAATCATATTTAGTATTTTGCGAGATCCTGATATCTTTAAAAGTATCCCTTTTTATTTAAAATACTGAATAAATCGATTTTTTTAAATATAATGTAAATTAAGTACAGAACACGGAAACGCCCCAATTTTCTTCTTCTTCCAATGAACATCGGCCGAACTGCTGATCGATCGCGGCGCTCGCGCCACCCGTACTCCCCGTGTCCCGTCCCATGTATACGTCGTGCGTTGTTGCGCGGAACAAATATCAGCTGAAACGTTATTCGATTCTATATCTCCGAAAGTAAATAAGAAACGAAAATTCTAAAAACACAGTTTTGTAGAGTTTGTATTCCTTATCCCATTTATCTATTTAACACGATTTTGGTCTATGGTCACATGGAGCTCTATTCTACGGATAGGTCAATTTGTGCTAATTGTACCATAGTTCTCGAACGTAAACTGTTGCTATTTTGCATTTTAAACATTTTCTTAACAAAACACACAAGAATCACAAGCCTCGGCAAACTAATGACACGAAGTTGTAAGTGTTGTAACTGACAAGTTTATTTGTGGGAAAACTGACATTTGAAAGGTGATAAAACAGAGTAATGTCCAATAATTTAGACATTTGAAATTTACAAATGAACGACAGCATAGTAAAAACCAAGTAAATGGGATATAGTAATAGCTTGAAGTGATTTACAATACAGAAACAAAGCAACTGTTATTCAGTTGCTTAGTTTTACATTTGTCATTTTACTTGCTTTATTTTTACGTTTACAAAATTGCCATTTTGACCATTTTTAACAATCCAAAAACAAAGTAAAGTTGTTTAATTTTCTTATAGCCAGATAAAGGGGCTTAAAAATAAATTTATATCAAATGAAAAGCCAATTAAATCATTTCACAACGTAAAAACAATGTAATCGACGTGCAATTACTTTGTTTTTGCTTAGACTTTGTGGTTTACTTTGTTTTACCGTAGATATGTTGGACAAGTGCCTGCAGTTACTTTATTTTACAAAATTTTATCTCCGAAAAAAAAGCCTTTTCGATGATTCTGTGAATGTAGCAGTGTCCGTTATAGGCTAAATGTTCGAAATATGTAAAAAAACTGATTTTTAAAAATATGTTAGTTGCTTTGTTTTTCCGTAGCACAGCCGGAATGTTTAAACACAACTCCAGGACTAAGAATAATTGCTGTGTCGCTAGAGCTTGTATCAATATTCAATTAACGGACTCAGACACCTATAGAAAATACCAACACGTATAAACAATCAAATTGGGCATACGCACTTTAACAAAAAGTTACTGGAAAGTCATTAAAAGTAAAAAAGTGGTGTAGGAAACTACAAACAAAACATATTATACAAACACAAAGAATTTTATTGATATTGGCTTTGGTGGCAATTTAAAAACTGTATTCTAAGAATACAATAAAATATAAAAATCTGCATCTGTGCTGCAGAACACTATTGAAATTACTGCGGCGCGGCGTCACATATACAACAACAACAAAGATTTGAGGGAACATAGGGCAAAGGGTAAGGAGGGGAATTAAAGAAGCAGCCATAGCCGAGTGGAGAGACCGACATGCTGCTACACAGAGGGTCTCGGGTTCGAATCCACGGCACGCATTAGTGACTTTTTGAAGTTAAGTGCGTATTTTATTACGTTAATAATAATCGCTTGCTTATCGGTGAAGGAAAACATCTTGAGGAGACCTGCACGTATGAGAGTTCTTCATAATGTTCTCAAAGACATGTGAAGTCTGCCAACGCACACTTGGTCAGCGTGGTGAACTATGGCCTTGCCTTTCTAATAGAGAGAAGAGGCCCGTGGCCAGCAGTGGGACAGTATATATACAGGGCTAATGATGAGGGCCTAGAAAAGTGTTTTTTTTGCTATAGTAACACAAGCAACAGATTCGTTCTTCGTCGACCACATGACATATCAGAAGCCTATGTACCGGTTCCATATGTAACTGTTATATACTTTCAGCATTCAGGGTATAGCGATATCGCTGATCGAATGCGTTTTGTCGGAGCCCTAAGATAAGCCCTAAGATATAATTTTAAACTTAACATTGAAGTGTAGAAAGTATTACACATGCTTTGTACAGGTCAATGAATCAACACACAGTCAATGAAATAAAGTAAAATTGTAGCACATCTGAAGACAAACATTAATTTATCATTCAAAATTAATAAAATTGAATACTTTCAAATCATAAGACATGAATAAAATTATAAATTATTTACAGCAATGACAAAAAATTAGTATAATTTACTTTAATTTGGCAATGAAATTAACATTATTCTAATTAAAATTGTAGTTCTTAATAAGCTCTTTATTATATCTTTCGGCATCTTGAGCTACTCACAACTATTAATTTGAAAATTTAATTAAATGTCAACTGCAGTAACTTTATTAGATTACATTGTTGAAAACTTTTTTAGATTGTATTGAAGTACACAACATTCTGTTGCGTATTATAAGCATCGAACCCACGAGCGGCACCACGGTCAAACTCATTATTATTGTAGTGGCTTTGAAAGCTTTAACATTCTGTGAAAAAATGATTTTCCGAATCAAATCATCAAATCAAATGATTTGATGATTTGATTTGGCATTACTTTTCAGCTCATTTCTGTTTATGGTCTGCTTTCACATTTTCATTTATTTATTTTAAGTCAATTTTAAAATTCATTAGCGACCACATTTGAGAACATTGCTAGGTGCAGTAGATTATACTAGTTTATAGACATCAATCATTTTTACAAAGAGTACTATTCGATTACATCCATCGACATTTAGTCGAGTTTTTAAGCTATTGGAAATTATAGGTACACGTACATTTCTCAACGCGGCTATCACTTTTTTTCATTATAAGATTTCTTCTTATTACCTACCTACTTGAAAACATTTTATTTTGTTTAAATTGAATAAAATAGGTGTCGAGTTATTTGATCTGTGATTCCCTTGGGATCGAACGATGTCTAGACGTGCCATTCGGAATTTGTTTATATTGTACATTTTGCATATTGCACTTAACTTGTGAAAAGGTTCTTCGCAAGGATTTCATAAACAGTTTGCCTTTCAAATTTGTATTGTTTGATGTTGAAGTTTGCTGTGTTAAATTGCAGCTTATTTTCTGTATGCCAAAATACTATAAATAGCCCATGATATTATATTGATCTAAATATTGAATTCGTGTGGTGACGGAATAAGAATACATAATATCACTATCTCATTCCGTTGGTGTCGTGAGATACTAAGGAAAATTTACGAAGTAAGCAATACCTTTGCAAAGGGTCGGAAAACTCGACATCAAAACCACCCCGTCTGGCCAGCTTGGTATAGTAGATCAAATCCTCTTATAGATTCACAGTGCTACTGTTAAGCAAATTAAGAGAGACTTAAGTTCAGCATGGACTGATGATAAGAAATATTGCACAATACTATTTTAATAGAAGACCAAACAGCTTCACCATGGTAATCTCATCTTCATCATTAACATTGTCGCTTCCAACACAATCGCCTCGGAGCATGGTTTTCCGCTTACTAGTCTCACCAAATTTAACAAAAGCTTTTCCGCAAAGCGACTGCCGTCTGACCCATTCAATCCAAAGGGTTAGAGTAATTCAATGGCATAGATGAGATTCTGATTCCTAATAACAATTTTCACAGATCTTCATGACAACTGGAACTGACACGCTCTCGGAAGCAAGGGTAATATGGATAAAGAAGTATTTAATACGCAGATAACTTCAAAAAATCAGTGGAGCGCGCCGTGTATTAGAAACCGATACCCTCTGCATGGCAGTCTATTGGTATCTTCGCTAGGCTATAGCTGCCTCGTCTAAGTCTGCACCGTGAAGTTAAGTTGCATTTTATATTTATACATAGTTGTACCAGTATAACATTCAAAATTATTTTCTTTCTCAACTAACGTCAGTCATTCAAAGCAAAAGCTTTTTATGCAAATCTATTGACAGTGAAATATTTGCTGCATTGAACATAAATTATGCTGTCGTATCACATCTTAAGTAAGATATTTTTGCGTAGAAATAGCATTTTTGATAATGTTATATATCATTATGATGAATGTTTACTGCGAACGCAGAGACAGCTATGGTTGCCATAAACTAAATTTGATCAACAATGAAAGAAAACGGGCAAGATGGTTTTGTTCGTCTTGTAAATATAGGTACATAACTTATGTATAAAGAGCGGAGAAGCGGGGAGCGATATAGAGACCGAATTATACCTATGCAACATAAAAAGCTTGAAATATGCATGAAAATGCATGAAATATGCACGAAAACTGACAGAATAAGCAACATTTAATGACTATTTTTTTTTGTTTTGTAAATATTATTCCTTTAGATTTAAATTTATTGTTCGTTAATACTTGTTTTTTTTTTGGTGTCGGGTTGGGGAAAATCCTCATGGAGTCCCTCCGCCTTGGGGGAAGGCCGAAAGGGACTGTCACACTCTTACTGACTAAAAACCAACCCGTGTTCCTCATTAACCCACGTGTTGGAGGGTCGGGTATCACCGAAGCATTCTCGCAACCATCCGACGTGTATTGGCCCGCCAGATGGTCAGATAGTCGGGCCCCGAACAAAACCCCCTTGACGGCGGATGAAGGTGTTGGGCTCCACCGCCAAAACCCCCAGTGGCCGCAAAGGATAGAGAGAACGGCAACGCAACACCGCATCTCCTCTTCCTCCCCATCGCAACGATGGGGCGCCCCCATTTGGTCGCGGGAGATAGGGCGCGCGGCAACACACGCCTCTCCTCCCGCGGCCGCACCCGACTGCGAGGGACAGACAGAACTGTCCCCCACACCAACACCTTGGGACGCATCCTACGCAGGCCTCATCCAAGCCCACGTGGAGCGTCCCATCCCGGGATCCCGATTAGCTTCACTGTAGGTGTACCTGAAACCCACGGTTACTGACCCCCCCACCACGACGAGGTGGAGATCCCACGGGGGGAAAACCTTGTTTTAAGTTTTACTTTATTAAGTATGTATCTTTATAATTTATTGTTATTTAATAAAATAAAAAACATAAAGTTTTAGGTATATTTTTTATTACAAAATCAGCATACATTGTAACTATACATTGATAGACGATTATCGATACAGTAATATGTTTCATTATTTAATATTTTTGTAAACATTAACAATCAAGTGTTGTTCTAAATGTTCAGTGGTAAGATTATGTCTTTGGTCATTCAAAATATTTTTATTCGTCGAAAATGATCGCTCCACATCTACTGACGTAACTGGGCAGAATTTGAACTTGGGTGCTATGAAAGCGCTTATATTTTCTGGCAAAACTGCCGCCTTCCCATAAATAAAGCTCCAAAATACTGTAAATTATAGCGATAATATGCATCGTCACTAGATTTTAGAAAAAATATGCATAGCGCTGGAAATGCCTTAAATATGCAAATGCATATGCAAATATGTAAATGCATAATATCCGGTCTCTATCTCTGTAATACATAAGACGATGAAATGAGTAAGTTAATGCAGATACCAGAGTAGCCATGCAGAGTATCGGGTTTGAATCCACGGCGCACACCACTGACTTTTCGGAGTAATGTGCGTATTGAATTGTTACTTATCGCTTGCTGCGTACTTCGGCTATGAAGATTTTTGACAGTCGTTATAGGGTGTCAGTACCTCATAAACTGTGAATAAACCCTCGTGCATCGGTGAATAAACTGACACTAGTCTAAACTATGAAATTTCGCTATCCCTTTGGAAAGCTAATATTCAGCCCGCTTTTCGGCGTTTGTTATATATATTCGATTCTCAACAATGCACAAGAACCTTAAGCTCAATAACCGCTAACCGCTTGTAAGACAAATTTGTAGAGTTTCCGCCATCGTATCCATACTTTGTTTCAGACACAATTGCATTATGTGTTCATGTGTTATAAACAAATTGTTTACAGTGCATACTTAGTTAAGGCAATGGCAGTCTATTGGTTTAGACCTTTCTTTGTCTATAGGTTTTTTGTTATTGTCCCGTCTCGTCTTGTTACACCTCAGTGCAGAAGAACCTTATGTTCAACAACCGCTAACCGCGTGTTACACAGGTTCACAGCGTCTCAGCCATATATTACATCATCGCGCACCAGGTGAAGAGTTTTATTGAGACGAATAGCGTCGCATTCCACCCTCGCTCGTTGCCACTTAACTCATGTTTGGCTTTTGTCACTCCGAACAAGGCTGCTTTTTGTTTTCTCATCTTTGTTATTTGATTTATTTCGCCTTCTTAAACAATTTGCAAGACACCTATAAGTTATCCTTATCTTAGTTTTCCTCCGACAAGTTTGTATTTTACATGACATTGAAACTATATTTTGAACGAAATGAGATTAGATTTTGAATCTACTCAGAATCGATATTCTGCTAATTTATTGTCAATATTACCGTCTAATTTGACTTTATCGGTTAACACATTGTTCGACTTACGATCTAGTCACGATAACATTCCAATAACATTCAATTATCAGCTAATTTAGGAGAATACCATTTGGGACATGAGTATGACACTGATATTAGATCGAAACTGCATTTTTAATAAATTATATAATTACGAGAATTGGTCCTCAGATATCTTCTACATCACCCGATGAACCTATTTCTAAATAAATGTCTTGAGATAACTACACCTGTGCTGTATAGTGGTTAAAGTGGTACCCTTGCTGCTTGAAACCAGAGCAAGTGACAAGGGTTCAATTCTAACGGCAGATAACTAAACATTTTGGGTGATTCGACACATTGTGTCCGTTGATTGAATGTTTCTACCTTTGACCGTGATATCACCTGATGCTAGCAATAATACCATATCGTTTATATTGTTTTTTATTTTAAACACTACTTGTGAAATCTTATTTGGCAATAAGTGGAAAAAAGCGGGATCATTATTTTGGGTGATTTGTCCTATAATCTGATCCTAAATAAATTTTATGCAGGTTCCGAGACAGGTTAGTATTCTCATGACATCGCGAATGTCACAATACGGTATATTTCATTGTAACTGCTGCTTAGCCTACACAGTACTGATATTGCGGCTGTGACTAGTCATGTGAGGAAAATGTAGCAGAAAATAAATAGATTCACCGAGAACTCTCATAGGTAAATTAGTTTAGTTTTTTTTTCTTGTGTTAGCACAAGAAAAAAAATACATACTCACCAACTTAAAATACCACAATAACAGCAAACACCTCGTATTTTTCTTATAAATAAACCAAAGAGAGCTAAAAGCAACAAAATCACACGGATACTATTTTCTTACTATTCGATACTTCACGAAAAATCTTCACTTAGGATGTGTTTCCTAAGCCGTCAAATGTTTGTTCAAGCGGCCAAACACTTTCCAATTGTGACGACACATTCAGAATGGAATGGACTCAGATACCTCTGTGTGCCAGTAACAAAGGTGTGTTTGATTAGTAGTACGGGAGAAATGTGAATGCACGGAACTGAAACTCTTTTTGTTTGGTTTTGTTAAGAATTTAGGTTTATGGCCCATTGTGCGGTCGATGTGTGATGACGAAAATGCAGGTTTACGAGTTTTATGGGATGTTTTTTTAATCAAATATTTGGCAGTTTTTATTTTATTTCGTGCAATTTTTCCACATTTTGAACGCGTGGAATGCTTTTACCTCCTTAGGCCACTATTACGTCGTCTATTATATTATTTTTTACTATATACATACATAATTATATTTGTCTACTTATACCACATAAATAAAATATATTTGAGGAAAATGGAAAGGAATATTAACTACAAAATTCAATAAGAATGCCGGCCTGAACACTATACATACATACATTTATCCATAGAGATATTAGATCGCACTTTAGATCCCTCTTGCCAGTAATTGTGAGTGAATTTCAAAGATTAATGCAATGGCATCGACGTCCTCTTGAATTAAACTGATTTAATACGAATTTGATTGGATGCCAGCATCCGGCCTGGGTGATTAAATTTAACTAGAGTGTCGATAGTCTCTGTGTTCTATGAATAATTGAGTTACAGATTCCTTATTTTTTAACCTTCGACGCAAAAAGAGGCGTGTGATAATTTTAACGTGTCTGTGTGTCTATGTAAATATCTGTCTATGGCATCGTAGCTCGAAAACGAATTGGCCCACTGAGATGCGGTTTGTTTTGGTTAGAAGGTTTTCGCGATCATGATTATTATTACTGTCGAGGGTTACTCAAAATATTTTATTTTATATTTCTATTGGATTTCTGATCTTAAATAAAAAAAATAGGGTGCATAGGGTTCCCACCAAGAACTTAGGGTCCCAAGCCAACCTCACCTCCAAGTGGTGCACCTGCCGATCAACGGACGAGGCTCTGGCAAACAAAATATCCCGATCAGCGGCAATAGGCTCGCCACCTATTACGTGGGATCAAAACACTGGCGAAAAGTGGGCGTTTAATATGCCTCTGCCTACCCCTTCGGGGAAACAGGCGTGAGTCTATGTATGTATGTTTGGTATACTTTACTGAACACCTATAAAATTATTACATAGCATAAACTTAGACTATAAGAAAACTACAGTGGCGGCCTTATCGCTAAACGCGATCTCTGATATCCAACATAAATACATAATAATATTACATCAATACTTATATTCGAAAATTTTAATTATAATTTTATAATATATTATACCTATGTAACTAAACATATATACATACATCTAAATAATCATACTAAAATATATATTAACACGAATTATAATGATATAAATTATTATAGTAGAATAATAGCTTAACCTACAAGGACAGATAGTGTTCCTTTACCATCGCTTTAAATTTCGTCACTGTTTGAGCCTGTCTAATAGCTAGCGGTAGAGCATTCCACAAACGTACAGCAGTAACAGTAAAGGACTTATCAAAAAAGCTCGTGGAATGTCCCGGCATTTTCAGTTTTAAATTTTCTGATGACCTCAAAATCTTATTATGTGTGTCATGTAGGTACTCAAATCGACCTTTAAGATAGGATGGAGTTGAAGTGTTAAACAATACATTGTACAGTAAAGTAAGAATGTGAGCATTCCGGCGATGACGTATGGGTAACCACTTGAGTTGCGTTCTGTTATATCCCTAAAATGTATAGCTTTGTGCTTACCCTATGCAGACCAAACGCTTGGTCAGCAATCCGCGTTCTAATCTGTAGTATGATGCCCACTTTCAGACACTCGGTCCTTAATCCCCAAACGTTCAAGACGTCCACCGAACTCGTCTATTTTATAAATAATCCTTAACATTAAACTAAACGAAATAAATCTTTTTTTTTTAAAGTCTATCGTTTAAATCCGGATAACATTTGGTGGCAGCGGTGGGATTCCGAAGGATATATCGATGGATCCTATACGTCTCTGAAAAGTCCAAAATATTCGCAAGTGTGTGTGTTGAGTGTACTTGCCGACTCAAACTACGTATATACTTACCGTGCTGTTGTTCCGGTGATTCTTTGTACGTCGCGACCGTGTTCTAGAAAGGCCCATTGCTGCGCACTGTTCGTGCTGCAGCCGGTCTCTAACCTTGAACCTGCAAGGTATACCCTCTGTCACGCGTAGTCTAACGCTGTGACCGGTGTACCATTCCCGACGAGAAAATACCAACCAGACGGCGATATTTTCGCGGCATCATCCTTACATCCGGTCCAGGAATCCAGGACTTACCAGGGAGTGACTGGAATGAGGCGTGGTGAACTATTGCTGTAAGTGAAACTATTCCTTAACTTTGATCCTGAGACTGCGGTGAAATCGTCGAAATATCCTGAAATCAAAGAGTTCATTTGTCCGCTCCGTGTAACATTCGTGTTTTCAGTGTTCCAGTGTAGAATTTATATTACGTTAAATAACTTTTATTCATTATTACGTTCTTATAATTATAAAACCAAATAAGTTGCATCGAAGTGGCTCTTATCTAAGTCACAGTTCTACTCAGACCGTTCCCAGTAACGCCTACGCACATCATACCTTTGTTATCGGCTCTGTTCAGAATACTATACAAGCGTTTGCGTTCGGGTTTGGTTTCGATTTATTTTAATTTAGTTATATCATATTCTTTTCTTTTAAAATAAATGGCAAAATCAGATTCTAAGACAGATGTTAAAGAATTAAGATCTGAAGAGGAAATTTCCTTAAACGTTGTGTTGAAATTCATTAAACCTTTTAACGGTGACAGAGAAAAATTAACTGCCTTCCTGAGAAATTGCGACAGCGCAATTTCCTTAGCGTCTTCATCCCAGGAAGATGTAGTTTTTAAATTTATTTTAAGCCAACTAGAAGGGAAAGCCGAAACAGCCTGTTCAATTAAAGATTTTGAGACGTGGTCATCACTTAAAGAATTCTTAAAAAATCAATTTGGAAAGCGCAAGCATTACGCTCATTTACTTACCGACTTGCAAAACTGTAGACAAAGCGCTCAGGAAACCGTCAGCCAATTTTCTCTACGTGTAGAGACCTGTTTACAGAAACTTTTAACAGAAGTAACCGTTTCAAATTCCAAAAAGAGCGAACTTGTTGGCAGATTAGCCGCTATAGAGGATCTAGCCCTCCATACTTTCACTTTAGGATTGCATCCTAGAATAGCGAACCTGGTCAGAAGTAGAGATCCTAAGAACCTGAATGACGGAATAAACTGCGCCATATCAGAGGAGAAAATACAACAGTTTTCTTACCGTAACACCTCCCTAAACTTTAACAAAACAAAAACTACTGAACCTTTTAATGAAAGAAATGACTCTTATAACAGCGTCCCACAAACACATAAACCTAATAGTAACTACCAAAACACATCTTCTTCTCGCGATTCAATGTTTTGCAGATATTGCAAGAAGCAGGGTCACCTTCTTGAAAACTGCAAATTACATGAATATAATAATAAAAGATTCTCTAATGGCCCTCAACCGTTTACCCCAATGCAACCTTCTACCTCTAAACCTTATCCTCGTGTGAACTTTGCTGAAAATGATGAAGAAGATAGTAAAGATGAAGTGGATGAATGCGTTGATAATAATTTAAACTAATAAATGTCCCGTCTAGGTATCGCGCGGGGCAATTCCCTATTACCCAAGTCGATACTATTTCCAACGGATTGACCAATGGACCGGGTAACCAGCCCCAAACTCAAAGTCATCCAGTCAAATCGGCCAATGGACAGGGTAACCAGCCCCAAACTCAAGGTCATCCAACCAAATCAACCAATGGACAGGGTAACCAGCCCCAAACTCACGGTCATCCAATTAAATCGACCAAGGGACAGGGTAACCAGCCCCAAATTCACGGTCATCCAATCAAATCGACCAATGGACAGGGTAACCAGCCCCAAACTCAAGGTCACCCTAATCCATTGAAATCTGCACAGATCTATGAAATTGTTACTCACAACAGATACTTACCCTATGTCAAAATTCAAACACCTATAAATCAAAACCCACTTACCTTTCTCATTGACTCCGGTGCATCCATCTGTATCCTGAAAAATAAATGTATTAGTAACAAAATAACGCTAAATTAAAACGATATTAAAATTAAAGGAATAGATTCAAAAAATGATCCTTTGAAAAGTATAGGCAGCCTAATGTTACAATTACAATTTAACCCACAAGTAAAACTACTACATACTTTCCATGATTTGACAACATTAATTTACCGTATGATGGCATAATAGGTAACGACCTATTCATGCAACATGGATGCCGAATTAATTATAATTTAGAATCTCTTGAAATAAATGATACCAATATTAAATTATCATTTGATGAACCTTCCTATAAGGTCGAACCTCGCACTGAAAAGGTAATTGAGTGCTTGGTTAAAAATCCCGAACTAAAGGAAGGAATAATATTTGATCAACACATATCAAATTCTATCTTAATATCCAACTGTCTGGTTAAAGTAAAAACAAACAACAGAGTTAACCTTACAGTACTTAACACCTCTGACGAACCAGTTCAAATAAATTCTAATTTGTTACTTACCTTACATCCTATTGATCATAATCAACAAATTAATGGTAGTGCCAATCCAAATAACAACGACGTTAATAATAGTATCGAAAGAACACAAAAGTTATTTAACCTCTTACGTATGTCTCACCTCAACGAAGGAGAATCAGAACTTCTGAAAGATATATGTAGTCAGTATGCAGATGTAATTCATTTACCAGGAGATCAATTGACCTGCACAGATATTATCAAACACGAAATTAAAACAACAACTTCCCAACCTATAAGTGTAACATTTTACAGATTCCCCGAAATTCATAAAAATGAGGTCAAGACCCAAATTTATAAAATATTAAACGAAAATATTATTAAACCCTCCAAATCTCCATGGTCTTCGCCAATTTCAATAGTTCCAAAGAAGACAGACTCATCCGGGCAGAGAAAGTGGCGAATTGTCATAGACTACCGGAAGTTAAATGACATTACAGTTGGAGAAACTTACCCAATTCCTCAAATAAGTGAGATATTAGATCAGTTAGGTCAAAGCAAATATTTCTCAACATTAGACCTGGCATCTGGATTCCATCAGGTGCGAATGGATCCCGCTGATAGCCCTAAAACCGCATTTAGCGTCCCAGACGGTCATTTTGAATTCAACAGAATGCCGTTTGGGTTGAAAAATGCCCCTGCAACGTTTCAAAGAACAATGAATGCTGTACTATCGGGATTACAAGGCACACACTGCTTTGTGTACCTTGACGATATCGTTATATACTCTTATTCCTTGATTTCAAGCATCGAAAAGATCGCTTTAGTTTTTGAAAGATTGAGAACCTATAAACTAAAATTGCAGCCAGAGAAATGAGAATTTCTCAGAAAAGAAGTGGCTTACCTAGGTCACATTATTAGCGACGAGGGAGTCAAACCTAACCCCGAAAAGATAAAAGCCGAAGTACAATTTCCTGTCCCTAAATGTCCGAAAGACATAAAGTCTTTTCTTGGACTAGCTTCATATTACCGACGCTTTATACCCGAATTTTCTAAATTTGCTAAATCCCTTACAGCTCCTCTTAAAAAGGATGTCCCATTTATCTGAACTAATAGTCAACAATTAGCTTTTAAACAGCTTAAAGATAAATTAGTTACAGCCCCAGTACTTATATATCCCGATTTCACAAAACCCTTCATTTTAACTTGTGATGCTTCTAATTATGCAATTTCTGCAATATTATCTCAAGGAAAAGTCGGAAGAGACAGACCTATTGCCTATGCCTCCAGGACACTAAATAAAGCGGAATGCAATTATAGTGTCACTGAGAAAGAGTGTCTAGCTATCGTCCACGGCACCAAGGTATTCCGCCCATATCTTTTTGGACGTCGATTTAAAATTATAACAGACCATAAATCTCTTGTACAAGTTAGGGCCGAACCTTCGATAGCTCTTAAGTATAGCCCTAAGCTTGCACGTACCTAAACCTAGACTTATCCTAATTTAAGCCTACTGGTTCCTATATCTAGCCTAACCTACCTACGATAAACCTATCCCTATTTTAGATCTAATCTAACACCTATCCTACGTATTATGTAGTAAACCTAGGTGTCCTATGAACTATTCCTACAACCTATCTAATTCCTACAAAGGCGTCGTTGTTGTGGTCCCTAAACCCTAATGTCCCTATCCCCCTAGCCCTACTATATCGTTTTTTATAAATACTTATATATAATAGTCCAGGATATCTGCCACCGGGAGACCTAAGGCGACAGACGGAATTGGGTAGGATTTAGGGGTGGTGGAAATGGTTTTCTCACTGCCGGTCGAGCAGACTCACAAGATCGATCAGGGTGACGGTTAAAGGTGTCTTGGCCGCAGTGAGAGGTTTGGGAAGGGTAATGAGTCAAAGTCAGGAGTGAACAAATGACTGATTTATTTCTTAAAATTATTGTCTTATATACTAAAGTTATTCTATATACACATACACACGTATTTAGTTGTGTGCCGTCGGTGTATTGCGCCGATGCAGCATCTTTGAGCCGACCGCCGTACGTGATAAGTTAGATGATCTTAAAATATCACGCATCTTCCTCGGTGATAAGTTGGATGTGTGTTGGAATGCCAAGAATGTCATGTTCATGTTTGAACATTCTGGCATCTCTCCGGGATAGGCTTCAGGAAGGTCATGTTCCGGCGTGAACATTCTAGCGTCTCTCCGGGGCAGGCTCTAGAAAGTTCTTATGTTCAGGCGTGAACATTCTGGCGGGTGTATGGCGTAGGCTTCAGCTCAACTTCATCTGCATCGGTAGTTGGTTGTTCACTGGTAAGTTGTTTTCTTGACGGCTTCGGTTGGCTGGCTGTAGGCCACGTGCGATGCAACCCTGGCAGCGACAGTTGACCTCGTTGCATGCTGTAGAGTCTTAAGGCGATCGTTGCGGGGGAAATGTTAAGAACTTAATCGGTAGGTACATATGTATTCAAAAAAATATATATATATATTTAGTCAACACGCAATTGTCATCATTTTTTGTTATACAATTGCATGTTCTTCACCCCTCCAGAAATTCAATTCCTTCCCTTATTTAACAGTAGTATTAGTTGTAGTAGTAGCAATTGTAAAAGTAGTTTCTCTCAACTTGGCTACCGTCGCAGTAACCAAGTCCTCCTATTCCTTTGTTGTAGTAGTAATTTCCCTCAACTTGGTACCATCGCAGTAACCAAGTCCTCCTATTCCCTTATTGTAGCAATAGTTTCCCTCAACTTGGTACCGTCGCAGTATCCAAGTCCTCCTATTCCCTTGTTGTAGTAGTAGTTTCCCTCAACTTGGTACCGTCGCAGTATCCAAGTCCTCCTATTCCCTTGTTGTAGTAGTATCCCTCAACTTGGCTACCGTCGCAGTAACCAAGTCCACCTATTCCCTATCTCCCTAGTGCTACCCTACCCCTGTTAGGTATATTGTATAGCGAGGCCGTGTACACTGTGGTCACACAGACTGTCGCGTATACAACCCTAATCCCTAGTTCCCTAGCAGTCCCTGGGATCCCTGGGCCGGGATATCTGTCGCCGGGAGACCTGCGGCAGACGGAAAGTGGGTAGGATTAAGGTGTAGCGGAGTGGGTTATCTCACTGCCGGTCGAGCAGACTCACAAGACCGATCATGGTGACGGCTAAGGGTGTCTTGGCAGCAGTGAGAGGTGTGGGGTAGGGTATGAGTCTAAGCCGGGAGTGAACTTGTGACTGATTTATTTCTTAAAATTATTGTCTTATATACTAAACTTATTCTATATACACATACACACGTATTTAGTTGTGTGCCGTCGGTGTATTGCGCCGATGCAGCATTATTGAGCCGACCGCCGTACGTGATAAGTTAGATGATCTTAAAATATCACGCATCTTCCTCGGTGATAAGTTGGATGTGTGTTGGAATGCCAAGAATGTCATGTTCATGTTTGAACACCTCTTAACTGGCTGTTCAATTGTAAAGACCCCGGATCTCGCCTAATACGATGGCGTTTAAAGTTAGAGGAGTATGATTATGAAATCCAATATAAGAAGGGTAAAATTAATACAAATGCCGATGCCCTCTCGCGATATGTAGTAAACCCAGTCCAACAGAATGATAATACTATACCTGATAATGTTCCATCGCAGCCTAATCCTAAAAATCCTGATGACTTACCTGTGGAAGAACCCGTAGTTAGTAGAGAGCGTGAACGTCCTCCTCCTCCTTTAAGTACTGAAATTATAATTAGGGAAAACCCTGACTTACCTGAAATACTCGAACTACCCGATGACTTGGAGATTCCAGAGGATGTAGAACTCCCAGAAGATTTTGATATTCCTACTCCACCATCCAATGAAACATCCATAAACATCCATTAATATTAATAATGATACATATTCTAAATGCTTAAAGACTATAAATAATAAATCAATTACATTTAATACCAAGATCCAAGAATATAATGAAAATTTGCTTAAAACTAAATCTAAATGCATCGTCATACCGACTTCTATTGATTTAGATGAGTCAAACCATTACGTCATAGATGTTCTTAGTAAACTTTCTGATTCTAAAGAATTTCTATCGAGAGAAAGAACACTCTATTCATACATAAAATTTGAAAAAGATAATATCACCTATTACTTTCTTTTTGTTAAAGTATATCACTACGATTCCAATAGTTATGAAGATATTTTTAAAAGTTTGAATATGTTAAAAAACGAGTTAATATCACAAAATGTCATGTCGAATTTAGTATCTCAGACTTCCGAAATCCTTTTGACTCTCATACTTTTATGAAAATATATAATATAATTATGTACCTATTTCATGACACTAACACAACGATAAATATTTATAAAAATACCGTAATATATCCTTCTATGAGCGAAATTATAAAAATTCTAAGAGAAAATCATGATCTCCCAATTGCGGGTCACCTAGGGTCAAATAGAATGTTAGGCAGAATCCAAGAAAAGTATTACTGGCGAAATATGCGCAGTGATATTGAAAATTATGTCCGCAAGTGTGAATTGTGTCAGACTAACAAAGCTTTGCGCAAAACTAACCGCGCTCCCATGCAAATCACTACAACTTCGACACAACCTTTTGAGCGAGTGGCTTTAGATATTGTGGCCCCCCTACCCGAGGCTGGCAACGTCAAATTAAAGTTCATTTTAACATTGCAAGATGATCTCACAAAATATTCGGCAGCTTATCCAATTTCAAATGCAACCGCAGAAGAAACTGCTGAATGCCTCGTTCATTTTATTGCTCAATTCGGTATTCCAAAGACCATCTTAACCGATCAAGGAACTAATTTCACGGCCGAATTGTTCAAACAAACATGCACATTTTTGAAAGTAAAACAACTTTGGTCTACCCCTTATCATCCGCAAACTCAAGGGGCACTGGAAAGAAGCCACTCCACTTTAAAAGAGTACCTTAAATCTTTCATAAACGAAAACCAAACCAACTGGCCTAGATTTGTTTATACTGCTATGCTCACCTATAATACAACTATTCACTCAACTACTCATTTCACCCCTTACGAGCTATTATTTGGTCATAAAGCCTCTATCCCATCCTCAATATATGAAACCCCTTTGGAACCTAGTTATAATACTTACGGTAGAGTCTTGCAGCAACGATTGAAACTTTCCCGTGAGAAAGCTATAGAAAACATTTTGAAATCTTAAACTATATCAAAAACCTATTATGATAAACATACAAAACCAGTCCAATACAAAGCTGGAGATATGGTTTATGTAAAAAGTCATTTACGTCTACGTAAAGCATTATCACCCATTTGGAAAGGCCCTTTTAAGGTTGTCCGTATAAATGGCAACAATACCCTTACCTTACTCATGAATTGTAGACACGTAAAGTATCATTACGATGAGATTAAGTTGGCAGAAGTCAACATAGAATGATAAAACTTTATTTTATTTTACTACCAGATATACACTTTTACTTTACATTTTACTATCTAACTATACAATTAACATTTATATTATTTAATACAAGTTTTACATTACTAGATTAAGTGATAGAATGTGTCGCCTTTCAGAATTGCCGCAACGAGCATCTGCGTTCTTGCTGCAGATGTTATACAACAGATAGACAAAAGCCCAGGCATCTATTTCGAAACGTCAGGCACCGTTAAAATTTCTAATGAATATCTACATGTTTTAGTTCCTATTGACATTGGGTATATGAAACCGCACATTGATAACATTAAAACTGTTTTAGGAACTGCTAGATTCATTTGCCAACAAAATGAATTGAATGTTTCTAAATGCCATAACTTTCTTCAACCCTTAGTGCCGCGTCTTGATAGTATTCTATGAGATTACAGTGCCATCTCTCATCTCATTACTGAAAGAGATAAAAGTTCACCATGGTTTGCTGGAATTGGTACTATGTTCAAACAAATTATAGGAACGATGGACGAAGATGATGCGATGAAATACAATAACGCCATTCAAACTTTAAATGATAGCAATAAAAAATTGGCATCCTTAATAAATGATAATGTTTTAATGACTAATACAGCATTACATCATTAAAATGAAACATTAAAAATAATAAATATTAATGAAGCCCGTTTAAATGACGCAATTGATTCATTGGTCATAAGTTTTAAAAACGCATCTGTAATAAATTCAAAATTGTATTCCGAAATTAAACTAAATGAAATATATAATGAATTATCATCCTCTTTACTTACCTTGTCATTCAGAATCAAAAATGTTGTTAATGCTATAATGTTTACAAAAAGTTATTCTATACATCCATCTGTGTTAACACCTAAACAACTGTATGGTGAACTAGTAGACAATATTAGACACTTAGATAAACATAAAGAACTACCTATCAGCTTAAGTCTTAATAATATACATACTATAATTGATGTAGCCAAACTGTCATGTATCTTTGTAAACAATAAAATAGTATACATTATAAAAATACCCTTAGTCAATAGAATAGAATATAGTTTATTTAAACCGATACCTCTACCAATTCCACATGACAACCAGCAACCAAACTCTTATGCAATGGTGTTACCTAATTGTAAATATGTAGCTTTAAGTAGTGATAAGAATACATATATATGTTTTAGTGATTTAAGAAAATGTATTATAGCGGGTAACCAAATATTTATATGCAACGATATTGATATACATTCAATTCAAAATTATCCGATTTGTGAAACAGAAATGCTATGTAAAATACCTATTAAATTACCACTTCAATGTAAAACCAAGTTAATTTTCGGACAAATTGATATCTGGCAAGAATTGAAAGGTAATAGATGGCTATTCGTTGAAACTGAACCTCTTAAACTAATAGTCGAATGTCAGACAACAACATCAGAGTAAAAACTTTTGGGTACAGGAATATTGAAACTAAAATCAAATTGCAAAGCTTACAGTAATAATAAAGAATTTAAAACTAAATCTAACATTACGATAACAATAAAACCAATATTATCAGACTTTAATTTAATTGATGACCCTTGTTGTGATAAAGATAAATTTAATTTACTTAAACCAAAATTAGAGCCTGTAAAGCTTTTAAATGCAAACTTAGATAAAATCACAAGTATTACAAACAATCAGTTCATGACAGATATCAATGAAATTATAAATAAACCTAGCCCGCTAATAGAATATAAGTCTTACTATCCTATAATGACTATTTTTGTGACTATTATAATAATAATCATTGTATTGTATAAGTTCTTAAACGGATTCGGTAAATGTCCCAAACGTAAACAAATTAATATAACAGATTCCGGAATAGCAACAGACGATAATCAGGAATTGGAACAAATACCAATTCCGCGAATTAGAATAGATTCCTAAAACTTAGCACTAAAATGTGTAAGTTTCCTCTTGTTGTGGGGGTTGTTATATCCCTAAAATGTATAGCTTTGTGCTTACCCTATGTAGACCAAACGCTTGGTCAGCAATCCGCGTTCTAATCTGTAGTATGATGCCCACTTTCAGACAGTCGGTCCTTAATCCCCAAACGTTCAAGACGTCTACCGAACTCGTCTATTTTATAAATAATCCTTAACATTAAACTAAACGAAATAAATCTTTTTTTTTTAAAGTCTATCGTTTAAATCCGGATAACAGATCGAAATTGTGAAACATAATCATATTTGCGTAATCCAAATATGAATCGTATACAGCAATACATACATTTTGGAGGCGCTCAAGTTTTTCAAGTTGGATTTCGGCGAGATCTAGATAGCTGACATCCGCATAATCGATAATGGATAAAAGAATCGAGTTGGCAAGCGCAATTTTGGTGGCGGTAGGGAGAAAGTTCCTCAATCTTCTCAGCGAGCCTGCTGAAGCGAACACTTTTCGACTTACTTCTTGGATCTGTGGTCCCCAAGTAAGAGCAGAGTCGATCGTAACACCCACATTCTTGACTTTGTCCCGAATGTGAAGTATGGTACCATCAAAGACAATATCAGGGAGCTGCAACCAGTTTACTTTTGACACCAATTTGGGGCTACCAACAAAAGTGACCTGCGTTTTAGAAGGGTTAACTTTCAGCCCAAATGATTTGTTCCAACTGCAAATTTGTGCCAGGTCACTGTTAATTGCATTAATGGACTGTATTATCTGCGCTAATGGTGACTGCGTATAAATCTGGAGATCATCTGCATAAAGGTGGTAGAAAGAGCGAAGATTGTTAGAGATAGAATTTATAAAAATTGTGAAGAGTAATGGAGACAACACGCCACCCTGGGGCAAACCAACAGTTATGTTACACCAAGCAGAAAATGTATCCTCAATGCGAATACGCTGTCGGCGGCCACACAGGTAACTACGAAGCCAATCAATCACTGTTGGAGATATGTTAAGAGAGCGAAGAACACCCACTAGAATCTCAAAGTCGTAAATTGAAGGCGTTCCTGAAATCTAACAGTGCAAGAATAGTGAGCTTTCCGCCTTCCATACCGGACCTGATGTCATCCGTAATATTGACAAGGGATGTGACTGTACTATGACCCCGGCGGAAACCAGATTGGAAGGGATTAAAGAGATTTATTTCTGCGAGGAATGAATTAATTTGGTCATGGACGAGGCGTTCGAGGACATTGGATAGGAATGGTAGTATAGAGATGGGACGATAATCGGCAAAGGATGAGGGATGACAGGTTTTTGGTATGGGAGTAATTTGGGCGTCCTTCCATATCGATGGAAATACCATACTGGACAAGGAGTAATTAAGGATGTGGGAAATAATTGGTAGGATTATATCGAGGATAGGAAGGAGCATATTACGGCTGACACAGTCACTACCAACTGCGTTGGAAGTGATTGAGATTATGCTCTTCTTAACATCACAATCAGAGACTTGATTAAAGACAAAAGGTGAATAACTAGGGGTTGGCAGAGATGAAAGATAGTCAATTGTGTGTGCCTTAGTAGTCCTGTCAAAATTGGACGAGGCAGAGAAATCTTGATTGAGCAAATCAATATTGAGGTCTTTAGGATTGGTGTCTTGACGTGATTTGCCTACCCCCAGGCTCTTTAGAAATTTCCAATCTTTTGCTGGATCTCCGTTTTTTACAGAATCGTGGATATGTTGGCGTTTTGCGTCCCTACACACCTTATTGCAGTGATTCCTAATCTTGACATACTGTTGCAAGTTATGTGCATCAGGCCTAATTTTGTACCTAAATTTAGCTGCCGTTTTTTTACGTATAAGCTGTTTTATATTGTCAGTGAGCCACAGAGAGGGAGGATGTTTGATTTTCACCGGACGAATTGGCGCATGCTTATCATAAAGTTTAATTATTTGATTGGTGAAGATATCGACTTTATCATCAACTGATTCATAGTGAGTAAGTGGAGTCCAGTCTACATCACTTGCATCTTTACGTAAGCTATCAATGTCCATGCCAGCAAAATTGCGCTGCATAAGTATTTTAGGCTTACTCTTAGGTGGACGGATTTTGTATGATATATAGAGAAGGTCGTGATAGGAGAACATGTTTGCTGGGTATTGCCCTTGCACAAAAACATGTTCTCTTGAAGAGACCATGATAAGGTCAAGAAGTGAAGGATTAGAGTTTGGAAAATGATGAGTAGCGTTTGAAGGCAATATCGACAAGTTACAGGCAGTGGAAGTGGAAAGAAGAGAAGAAGAGCGGGCATCGTTCTTAATATTTTAAGAGCTTTTAAAAGATGTTTATTATTATATGTATATTTAACATCTACCTTCAAACCAAACATTGTTATTTAATACAGTAAAAATAATAACGTTAATAAAGACACTGTTTATTGATGACATTATTGCTTTACACCTGTGGATATCAAACCGACAACATTTATGTGTCCGATGGATAATACTTAAATCACTGCACCATTATGTGACAGAGTCTATTTATGACAGTAACAGGATTAGATCATTAATATACCTACTGACAAAATATTAATACAGTCAACAAATGACACAATATTTTTTCTTACAGAGCATTATTTCAAGCGTGAATAACTTTTCACATCAAGTGTATCGCATAAAAAACACTTCAGTTACTTACCAGGAGTCTAGTGCGGAAACTGAACCCGGTACAAGCACTCCCGTCAAATGGACCGTTGAGGCCAATTTCACGAATAATTTATCCCGGATTAACAATTTACAAGCTGCGTGAATCTGTGGGTTGAGTCCACTCGTCATAAATCGTCGTTCACAGGCTATTGGCCAGCGTGCTTATCTTCTATAATTTACATTTTGTATGTGCCATATTTAGATAATGTAGGAAATATGTGATTACTGAGATTATTGGAAAAAGAGTAATTTAGTTAACCAGCATTCAATAATTTTCCATTAGTAATTTTAACAGTTTCACTGTCCCCTGTTCATTTGTGATTCATAACGATTGATTTTCTATTGTGTCTCGCGCCGGACAGCGAATGGGTTAAGGCAAAAAAAATATAATAAAAAAAAAATTTATGTCGTAACATTTTAAGGCTTTGACTGGCTGACTTATAAGCTTGAATTTTCCTTAAAAAGAAAATAAACATCACGTATTATGGTCCACACCATGTTGGCCTTGGTTTAGGTTTTGGGTCCATTGAGTATCTATAAACTGTTAGGGGTTTGGCAATATATCTTCTTCTTCCTTCTCCTGTGCAGATATGTAAGTGACTTACTCTGACTCTGTGTAAGTGAAGAATTTACCACTTTATACCTTAAAGGTTAGATAAAACTTATAAAGATTTAAAATAAAATACATTTACGAAAAGATGTCTTTATCCTCCATTAGACTTTCTAAGATTATAATCGCCTATGACATAACATCAACGAAGTAAATAAATTTTACTCCCAACCTAATTCCAAAATTAATATATGCAACCTTCCAAAGCTATCTCCGCAATATTTTATATACCAAGGCAATCCAAACCAGAGCCAAATTGCCATCCAAGATGTGTGTATGTGTATGTTTACAGATAAGTAATGATGTACGGCAAAAGTTAACTGCTAATATTAATACTTGACATGAATCTGTATGCGTGCTACAAATAAATGGGTATTGTAGATCATTGTTTTGTCTTATGTTACGACATGAAGATTAGATTAGATAAAGTCAAAAATCGTACGGGTTACAAAATACATTCCCGTTTGCATCCATTTAAATAGGGGTATGACAAATAATCCCTAACTCAGGTCTAACTCTTAATATTACACATCCAAAGTGTGTTTATTTGTATACCTATTTCCATACCAAAAGGGCAGAACTGAATTTGATAATTTTTGTCAAGAATATAATATAACTAAGAACATAACAAAGCATTTGTTGCGAAAATAAAATTGCAGCGATAAAAAAGTGGGTAAAACAAAAACTATTATTTCTTCATATAGAAGACAAATAATATGCGATCTAGTATTTGGTACTTTGATCATTATAGTGCTGCTACAGATATAACATGTACGACCATACCTAGATTCAGTCTGCTGTTCAAAACAAGTATATTTTCAAAATATTTCTAAAATATAATAAAGTAAAGACCAAGACAAAGATGCTTCACCCCGATGCGCCTAAACATAAATATGCTTAATTCTGTGACTGGTACCTAATCCCGATACATCTTACATATCCAAAATTTACGATCGACGTGTTGACCTAATAAATAATGCGAGCATACTGCTGTGAGCCCGCGGATTTGTCTAACAAATCTCAATTTATTTCTGTTTGTATTGTACGGATGTATGGTTGACATATTCCTACATTGCGTGCGTGCTATATGTTAATTTTGGTGATGGTATACGCTTTTTTGTGTATTGGTGCATCCAAACCGCATTTAACTTTTGTTGGACAACATTTGAAAATTTTAAAGAGTAAGTGTAACTCTCTTAAGATTGTTGTTAAAGGTTACGGCGTGTTTCTAAATGTTACCCGACAAAAAGTAGTTTTGGATGCAGTACAAGGATTGGATTCGCTGAAAGTCACCAAATTCACCAAATTTGGCATGCAAAATTAGGAGTTGTTAACAAATTATTATAGGTAAGTTTTGCATTTAGTCACATAAGATAATAATCCATTTAGAATTTTTATGCATACACATTTCAGGTAAAATTGATATAATCTTATACAATGGATAATTAGAAAATAATAATAATTTATAATTCATCACCATTACAGTCATTTTTATTCATTATAATCAAAAAATGGATTTCTTAGTCAAGAATAATCGTCTACAACAGTCAATATGGGAAATGCATACAGCATGCACTCGCACAAGGAGTACTTTAAATAAAATTTAATACTGTATGTACATTTTGAAAGTTTCTAATAAATTAAATTTTATTATTTTCCTGTAACAAGAGAACGGTACAAGTATCACATCCGTTACGTGAATGAAGCAGAGATAATCGCTTCCACGAATGTCCTCCCATCGTGCTCAAGTCCGTCTACTTGACTTAGAATATGAGGCATTTCTCACATATTTGAGGCTCCACAACCTCTCCAAACTAATGATTTTAAAGCGGCAAACCATCGCCGAAGCACGGTCACTCTCAACTTGTTCATTCAAAGTTACCACAAACCCTCTTGGCGTCCCAATGGTCCAAATATAAGTTTATTCTCAAAGTTACCAGACTTCGCTAAGCGATGCAATGCATATACAATGTTGTCTCTAAGCCCTCAACCATGCATAACTTAGAAATAGAGCAAACTTCCCCTGACAATATATACGATGAAGCTTCACTAGATGGATTTGAAGATTGTGGCCACAGAATTGAGTTAAGTACTATATTGTCAATATATGCTTTTAATTACGAGGGTCAAACTGAAAGTTCTTAGAACTGGCCACTTATAAACAATATAATAAAAAAAATATTCTAAAATTTGAAAATAGAACTCTTTGCCAATATTACTGAGTATATATTTCATTCATTTGTCATTTGTTTTACGATTTGGCAGCAAATTGAAAATTGTCTGTGTCACGTCAACATGAATTTAACACGAGAAAATTTTCGTGCAATGATTTTTTATGACTTTCGATGTCATTTAAGTCAACAAGAAAGTTATGATAGACTACGATTGGCCTTTCACGATGAAGCCCCATCTCGTGCGACTGTTTACAACTGGTTTAATGAGTTTAAACGTGGTCGCACTAATCTCACTGATGATGTACGTGAGGGACGGCCTTCTACGGCGACGACTGAAAATAACATCTGTGTTGTGCGGCGTATGATAGAGACTGACAAAAGAGTGACCTATCAGCAGATTCGGACAAGCTTAGGCATCGGTATGAGTCAAGTGCACAAAATCCTCCACGAACATTTAGCGGTCAGGAAGCTTTGCGCCCGGTGGATACCTCATAATTTGACTAAGGCTCAAAAACTCCATCGTGTGGATTGGTGCCGTAAAATGATTGAAAGATTTAACGGAGGTGACTCAAATGCTGTGTTCGACATACTAACAGGTGACGAAAGCTGGATTTACTGTTATGATCCTGAAACCAAAGGACAATCTGCTCAGTGGGTGTTTCCTTTCGAGGAGTTGCCAACTAAAGTGAAGAGAGATCGAAGTGCGGGAAAAAAAATGGTGGCCTCGTTCTTTGGAAGGATAGGTCATTTCGCAACAATTGTGTTAGATGATCAAAAAACAGTTTCTGCAGAATGGTACACTGCCAATTGTTTGCCACTTGTCTTGGAAAAAGTTCGAGAGAAACGACCTCGCAGTAGGATCCTCCTTCACCACGACAACGCCTCGTCGCACACCGCCAAGCGAACGATCGACTATTTGGCGACATCAAACGTTGAATTACTGGGTCACCCGCCGTATAGCCCCGACCTCGCGCCTTGTGATTTTTATTTATTTCCAAAAATTAAAGAAAAACTTAAAGGAAAGCGGTTTATGAATGCTGAAGAAGCGGTGGCTGCGTATCGCGATGCCATTGAAGAGACCCCTAAGGACGAGTGGGCAAAGTGCTTTTCCCAGTGGTTCCATCGCATGCAGCGGTGTATTGGCGTCAATGGACAATATTTTGAAAAGATATAATAAAACTAATAACTGGCTAATGTAATCAGTTTTTGATTTTCTAAGAACTTTCAGTTTGACCCTCGTATTGTAAACACAAAACATGCATTATTACCTCGGGTAACATACAGGTACGCTAAGAAAAGATTTTCCGAATTAACCACGGGATGGGGATGAAACGATTAAGTTTAAAGCCTTTTGGCACTCAATTACACGCAATATTTTTTTTAATTTCATTTTATTTTATCCCACACAAAAAAGGATTTTGAAAGCTTAAGCTATGTAACATCGTACAGCCTTTTGCAGTCCACTACTGAACATATACTCCTGCAAATTTGCGTCACAAAGGCATTGTGAGTTAATAGGAGGATTATACCTACTATACCATGTTGGTATAAGTTTGATGTCGAGATTTCCGCCTCTTCGAAAATGTTCTTTTTGCTTGTGTAGTTTTCATAAACATCATTACAACACCCAAATAATGAAAGGGGGTTGTGACACTTTATATTCTAAATTTATCACCACACGGCGTACCTAATCTATGTACAATGTTATAAAATTGATGAGTAAATACAAATAGGTACATTGGTAAAATTGAGTACATCGAATTGTCTACATCGTAATGTCTACACGTCAAATCAATACATATTAAGTTCTTTCTGTTTGTGTTAGTCAAATAATATTTCGTTAATCTAGTCTATTCACGTCAAAAGTAAACCCAGGGCTTTTATCGTAATATGAGATTATATCACTCTACAAATAAACGCGTAACTGGTATTTGACAGACAGTCTTTATAAGCAACTTAATTTAATTGAGCTCAGCAATAATTTATCATCATCATCAGCCTTGTACATATACTGTCTTACTGCTGAGCACGGGTCGTGTCCACTATTAGAAAGGTAAGGGTATAGTCTACCACGCTGGCCAAGTGTGGAGTACGCTGCCTGGTGGGCTTCATATGTTTTTTGAGAACATTATGGAGAACTCTCAGACAATAATTTATAAAAAACCAATACTTAGTCATGACTTTTTTGGATACATCATCACTTGTTTGTTCAATCTTTGGACATAAGGTGGCAGTGTGGCGTAAACTTAGTGGTCGTCTCACTGCATTACACGGCTTTGAGTGTTGTGGTCTCAATTTACACATGGCACCTTATGAAATCCGCAAATTACGATTTCGAGTATGGGTCTTTTTGTGACAGTTAGTTGAATGTGTGAAAGATCTCCACAATACAGGAATAATTGCTAGTTTTACATATACAAAAAGTATGCGAATTTCACTACTTAATGGTTTGGGTTCCAAAATTAAAACAGAAATCATGTTTCACCTTATTTCAATCGAAACTTGTGCCAAGTTTGTTGACATTATTTATTAATTACTATCATCATCACCATACAGCCTTTCACAGTCTACTTCTGGACATAGGTGTCTCCTAATTTGCTTCGCAATATCCTCTTATTGATGAAAATGTTATGATGCAATAATAATACTCTATGAAATATCAGGTGAACTCTGCATCACAAAAGCAAAGCAGCGTACTAAAGCTACTTGTGAACAAATATATTTAAAGGCTTAATATATATTAAATTGCTGTGTGTTCAGTGAACGCAAATAGAATACGTTTGATGTATGTTTAATGAATTATTAATAGATGAATACGGGCTGAAAATGAAAGTCTTTGTGTCTAGAATTACCGTAGCCAGGCAGGAAGGTGTATCAGAAGTGCGCAGTGGAAGGTGTAATACATCTACCTGACCACGATAGACAATATATCCAGACACAATGCACTGCGTTGCACAGTGAGTAAAGTATTGAGTAGGTACATGAAAATTTTACCTTATATCTCCTGGTGATGTTCTTGAAGTGGACCTATAGGATTAACTCATAATTTTGGCCAAAATAACAAGAGAATCGAATAGATACCAGTGTACAATTCGGCGAAGTCCTTCTCCAGACCACGATGCACGTTTGCGGTTCACAAAACTTTTCACAAATGTTCAATATGTCATAAGTTTATCTTTTATCACAAAACACAAAACAATTCGCGAAGCTACTAGGACGAGCTTTCCAAAAGGCGATCAATATAATTCCAACACGCAAAAATACAAATTTACAATACTGCGTGGGCGCAAGAAATTCGTGTCTTCCAAGCAACTTTTTCAGAACAGGAAGTGAATGACAGTTCAGTGTGACCATTGTCAGAAATTTTCAATAGACTAAACAAAATGTTACTTAATCGATATAATTGATTTGACTTATAATAAAAACTAATTCTATTTCAAACACTTTGTAAGCACACGTTTTAGAGGTGCCTTTTTACCCGAGTGCGTCGGAAGGAGGGTTATGTTTCTTCCGCGTATGTATGTAAGTACCTTCATTTCTTTGGCACTCTCTACGGCCCAAAAGGCTGGACGGTTTTTCACGTATTATGGCATATTTATGGCCTCCGAAAATCTGTGTATACAAAACTCTTGCGTTACTGACCAACTAACATACAATCTGCAGCCAAAATTACTAGGCGCGAGTAGCTAAAATTTGTTTGTGTTGACTAAGAAGGGATTTCCCAAATTTTCCACGCGATCTGTCATCCTCTAGCGTTGGTATAAAAGAGTGAGGCGTTGTTACTATGGTTTGTTCGTTCTCTATGTTACTACGGCATTGTCCAGGTACACATGATGGTGACACAGTAAAAACGTGTGCCCTCTAAGAAAAACAGAGTCGAGACGGGGTTCGTTTCGGTGGACCGAAAGCGGTAAATTGGGATGACTCCGTCACTAAGAGAAATCGAGGACACCCGGGTAGGTCTCTCAGGAATACCTTTGGGAGAGTCTTACATAGCCCTTCCATCAAACTCAAATATCGAATGTTGAAGGGGAAAAGGCCCAAAAAAACTACGAAATAATTAAAGATAGGTTTTATATTGAACGACTTTATTTAGGTAGGTCATACAGAATGACTTTATCTATTAATGTTACAGAATGCCTCGTTGGTCTCGCGGCATAAATGTGCGCGTGGGATTGGGAGGACTCGGGTTTGATTCCCGGGTTGGGCAAAGTGTTATTGGGTTTTTCCGTTCGGAAATTATCATTAGCAGGACGGAGTCTGGTAATGTGCCCGGTACGGCAATAGGCTCGCCCCCTATTACGTGGGACCTAAAAATTCATGGCGAAATGTGGGTGTAATATTACACCTCTGCCTACCCCTTCGGGGATACAGGCGTGAGTCTATAAATAAATGTTATATATTTTTACTACATACTTACCTATAAAACTAAACTATTTAAAACTGAAAATAAAAAATGGAGTCAATTATAAAGATACTATAACTGAAATAAATTCTTGAAGCTAGTGGTATTCGGGCAGTCTTATTTTGTATTGCGATTTTTCCTAGATAACCATTGTTGGACATAACCCTTAAATAAAATATATAAACGATCAGTAGCTGCTTCCCGTCGCCAACAAGTAATAGTCCATACAAAGTTTAATTAGTAGAAGAAAGATGGTACTAATTTTATAAGCCGCTATGACCGCGTAACTGCTGCTGTTTCAAAAAGTTTACCCTCTACGAAATAACGTATTCAGGAAATCCTCACCAATATTTGCATAGAAGTCTCCTACTGTCTTAATGTCTATAATAAGTACCTAGTCTTTTACCTTTAAGCTACAGCCGAGATATTAATACACAGCATTTGTCTGGTATTCGACTGTCGGCACGTTGAATTTACAGTCGCTATGGTTTGTCGATTACATATTCATGAAACATCCCCCAGATCGGATAGATACTCGCCACGACAATGTCGTATAAATGCTTACGTGCATATCTGAATGTCTGGATGGAGTAGATTCATTATTTCTATCGGAATATGCTGGACTGTTTTGATTTGCACTTTTAAATACATTTATACTCATATAAAGAAGCTGTACAACAGCTTCTTTACTTTGTATTTTTCTTTGTAACGTTATGTTCAATAGGTAATAGGTAGTCCTATAGAGTAAAGCAAAAAAAGTATAACTCGATTATAAAAGGTAGATAAGAACTTTTTACAGATACATTCATTGTCTATGATCAAATTGATCTATAGTTGATTGAAGTCATAATATCACATTCTTACTTTGAGAAGGTCGTCCTTTCTCATATTGAGCCCAGCAGTGGCAGAATATTGTATACGGCCGATGATGATAGTATTACACCACATAGAATTTCAGTATTGTGAATATTTCATAAACATCTATTGTACACATCATCCTTGTCCTAAAGGAAGATATCATTGTCATTTATCGGATCCGAGTTGTAGCTATAGCTGCACCTCAGTACAGCTTATGATAATTCTCTAAAATTTTCTTAAATTAGATTATGCATCGAATTTAAATCCAAAGCAAGCATATTTTAGTTCATTATCGTGCTATCACTGAAACTATCCAATAAAAACCTGATAGCAGTTGTCATCTGCAAATCAAATAGGAATATCATGACACACTAGAAACACAAGTTCAAGCATAATATCGTTCGACTTATCTTAATAGATCGTTGAACAAATACTAACGCAAAGTAATTACTTCCAAGCAGTTTGCTCTGACTTCAATAGTGACTGGCGCTTGATTGCGATTGGCTTGGACGTATAATGGACGTCCACAAAATTACTCTTAAAATAGACTAAAGCAGATGAGTTATCTCGGTCAATTCACGTGTATTGAACGCAGGAGAGGAAAGTGATTATAATCTAAAATGGGCTTTAAGCGCGCATCTTTTGTTGGAACAGGTTGATATTTAAAATATTAATTATTCGCTATAATTTAAAGAATACATTTAAAATTTAATAATTCTTGGGTTCACCAGTCACTTGTCGGGTTATGGAAATTACTGTAATTACTTCTTTTTGGGGAGTACTAGAAGTAGTGTGATGGCATTCTAACCTGCACAGGCTGACCCGCGTATTAAGAGGAACGCCCGGCAGCCGTCGTTGCAGCGAAAGACCCAACATTGTCGAAGACAATGCGTAGGCACCGCAGCTTCGCGATTTAAAGACATAAATACATATTTATTTCTGCATTTTGGTTGTTTACAACACTTATACATGTCAAAACCCTATTCTAGATGAAGTCGGCTTTTCCTAGCTACATGACTTCTTGAGAAGAAAGGCCGAAACAAACTCAGAGTCATTGCTTTTTTTGTCATTTCATCTCTTCGTTTATATTCTTTTGAAGTCCAGACATAATAGGTTTAGATGCGAGTACAATGCAGGATATCATCTGACGCTTATAACTGACTCAGCCCACTGATGGCCCGCATTCAACAGCCATCGTACGGCTCAACCTTGATTGAGGGAGCCAGCACGACCTGAATCATTATGCCTCCACGCCGTCAGTAGGTGTATGCATAAGCATGCCAGCCTAAGCCACCAGACAGGTTGCCACTAATATAAGTTGAAAAGTTTACTAATTCCCGCATTGTACTTGCTCCTTACAGTTTATCATAACGTTGAGTACATGTTGTAAACAATAATATTAAAATAATAAAAATTATACAATAAAATGTCATCTAATTAAAATGTCACTAAATAAATAATTATAATTAAATGTTAATTTGAAAATGTCAAAAAAAAGAAATTATAATTATATGAAATTATTAAATGTCACTTAAGTTATTGGAAATGTCAAACATAAATAAAATAATTGAATGTCAATTTGGAAATGTCAAAAGCATAATACAATAATTACTATTAAAGTAAATAAAAATAATCTGATGTCATTTTAGAATGTCAGAATATAAATAATAACAAAATAGATAAATTACAAATGTCAAATATTCATAAATTTATACTATTTACATGACATTTTAGCCTGCGTGTAAATTGGAGAAACTCAACCCCAGGCATTCTTGTCTTCTAAGTAATCTTTTACTGAGTAGTACGCTTTGGGAAACAAACTCTGCTTAACAAATACTTTGAACTTATTTAAACTTAATGCCTGAATACTGCCTGGAAT
Source organism: Euclidia mi (assembly GCA_944739405.2). Taxonomy (NCBI): domain Eukaryota; kingdom Metazoa; phylum Arthropoda; class Insecta; order Lepidoptera; family Erebidae; genus Euclidia; species Euclidia mi. The sequence continues at coordinate 101,431,297 of OX123181.2, forward strand.
TTTGTTGTAGAAGCGTATACTTTGACACTTATACGAGTTACTGATTTTTAGCAGTCTAGTTAAAGGTAGCACAAGTTTATTTTTGTTTCGTGTATTTATACTATGCATGTCGCTTATTTTCGAAAACATATTTATATTTTTCCTAACGTTTATCAAGTTTTCATAAATATATTGAGATGTGACAGTCATTATTTAAATTTCCTTAAATTTTTCCCTCAGAGAATGCCTTGATCCAAGACTGTAAATTGCACGAATAGCTCGCTTCTGCAGTACAAACACTGTTTGAATGTCAGCTGCATTGCCCCATAATAAAATGCCGTATGACATTATACTATGAAAATAACTGAAATATACTATTCTGGCTGTATCTATATCAGCTAACTAACGAATCTTATAAACCGCGTACGCTGCAGAGCTAAGTCTATTCGACAACTTACTTATATGTGGGCCCCACTGTAACTTAGAATCTAAAGTAATGCCTAAGAAAACGGTGTTATCTATAAGATCCAACTCTTCTCCATTCATACGTATATTGGTTTCAACTTGTTTTACGTTAGGTGTGGAAAATCTAATACATTTTGTTTTTCTTTCGTTTAAAAGTAAATTATTAGCACTAAACCAATTAACTACTTCAGAGAGAGCGTCATTTACATCGTCATTAGTTGATTGCTGTCGTCTTAGCTTAAATTTTATTTTTATATCAATTTTAAAATGGACTACGTATGTAATCCGTGCGACCACTTACGTTACTTCTAGATGCGCGACTACTGCAGGGTTAATTTACTGTAATAAAAATATAATAGTTTTTTATTTAAAGATCCTCTTTTACCAAGTAGAATCAGTAGAGTTGTATCCTGGGCAAAATTAGAACTGATAATTTTATCTAAAATGGCTATAGAACTTAACACAGGCATACAGTAATTCATCACTAATCCGTCATTATATGTGTTTGCCAAAAACTGACCCATACCTTTTCCAATCTCGTCACTAAATATTATCACTTTATTTTTGTTTTCTAGTTTAGTTTTGCTTTATAGTATATTATTTTCTAATTTATTTAAAGTATGTTTAGTAATGCATTTAGATTTTGGTTTGTTTACAGAAGTATTAAATAAAACAGGGTCACATGTTGACACTGAACAAGTTGGTGAGCGTTTGAGGTTGAACGGGATGTCATTGTTCAATTGTTGTGAACACTCATTACTATTTGATGACACCAACTCATTCATTGCCAATATGTACTCTTTCATTTGTAATTCAGAGCTTTTATATTTATTTGTCATTGATACTAATTTGTCACTAAGATTATTTAATTCTACCTGCAAATTATTTATTTCTAATTTATGTTTCAAATTATTTTGGTGATATTTCTGTGAGTAATTTTCTAATTTTTCAGGAGCAAATAATCTCTCCCTGTAAGCTTAACATTTTTTATGAAAAACTTTTGCCTTTGAACTAATTTTTGGGTCTTTTTTATTAATTTATTTATTTTGACATATTTCTTAATTCTATTCCTACTACCTCTAATCAATTTTACTATTTGGAAATGATGCTTTAGAATTATTTATGTCAGTAATCATGCATGGAGCATGAACCACCAGCTCATCGAACAGACTTTGATTTGCCGAGGTAGTGATCTGTTCTTGGGTGAATTCTAGATGTCTTATTCTACTATTTGCCTCATGTAACTGTTTGTCTAGAAACTGAATACGGTCAAGTGCTAGTTCGTACTGTGAGCTACACTCGGCAAACCCGTCCACAATGAGCTGGAGTCCATCCCGAGCAGTCATGGCATCAGAGAATTGAGTATGTAGCTGAGCCATTTCACATTTTAAGTTCTTATTTTTTCCAATAAGTTCAACATTTCTTTCTCATTATCTTCTCTTTCCTCTATCAGTTTGTTACACAACTCCTTAGAGGTCTTTAATTCACTTAAAGCTAGTTGGAGTTTAGACTCTTCCTGGGGAGCCAAAGCTTTACGAGTCATAATCATAGTGAAAAGAGAAAAATACAAGAAGTTTTAGGGAAGTGTTGTTCAAAAGTAAAGAAAGGAATTGAAATACGTAGTAATAGTAGGGTTTAAAGCTAAATATTATTGAACGAACAGCTGATCTCGTTCAAAGTTGTGTAACCAACTAACAAGGCTTAGGTTATGTTTATGTATTTTTACTATTTGTATGTGGTTATATAGGAACTTGTAGTCACTTTTTATTCAGAAATATACAAATTAAAACTATTTTATACGTATAAGTTGATTTTAAATAGTAGTTACAAAGTTATACCTGTTTGTAAAATGACAATGCAAGTTTTACCGGTAGATTGTTTGTCAAAAAAAAATCACAATAAACTCACCTTATTTTCATATAAAGCACTAATGCGTTTACAGATTATTACAAATAACACATTTATTAAGCGATTAACTTGTAATTAGCTTTAATTAAACTATTATTTTATATTTTAATTTGTAAAAAATACGGGAGAAGTCGGTTCAGCTGTTAGCCTTAGTGTTGCCACAGAGCAAAAATCTATTGATCATAGCCTTCTAAGCTTTCTCTCTTCAATTTAAAATCAATAAAAAAATATAGCTTTAATTATAAATAAAGATATTTATGAGACAGAAATTCAATCCGCTTAAAGTTGCTGTTAACTTTTAAAACCAGTTTTATTTTTCAAAACAACTGTAATTGCTCTAATAAGGGTCATTATAGTTATCTAATTCGTTTTCTATTTTCAATATGAAATAGTTTCAATAAAACACAATTTTTTGTCAAGAAATGTAAAAGTAAGTTCAAATATAATAACGAATGAAGTAAGTATAATGTTACTCGTTACAAAAATATTGAACAGTCGGCAAAAAGTTAGTTACGAAAATCGTAGTCAAAGTAGTATACCATTCCAATCCAGTCCAATTTACGAAGTCCTGCTAGGACTCGTTGTACTTTGGCATTCCAGCGATATCTAGGACTATCCACCGGGCGTCGATCACTGGACGGAATTTATTCACGACAGGAAAAATGGAAAGATCTTATGTCGGAGGCCAAGACTCACTTTGGGTCGCAGCGCCACCAGGAATGAATGAATTCCAATATTCTGAAAACAATAAACATTGAACAGTCGAGAAAAAGTGAGTTAGTAAACGTCATTGCCGGAAAAAATTTCATTCCAATATTCTGAAGATGCTATTTCATGAATTTCATCAACCAATCCCGAAGTCAAAAACTTATATACATAATAAGTGTACTTGAAGGATATCTCAACAACTATAAATTATAAATAAAATGTGCATATTTTATTTAAAATTTGTCCATAAATATGTATCACTTTCTATTCGCCAATATACAAAACTATTTTCGACATGATAATATCATGTATATATACAAGGACATATTATGTCCTTGTATCGACAATATTGTACATTATCTAGACAATCTTTGAGATTGGCCCAAACAATATAGTTACAAACCTACGCATGTTTATGGAAATAAAAATTCCTGACAGTAAAACAATCTCATATAATTATGTGAAGATTTAATGCGTTTTATCACAAGCTGAATATTTTTGACGTCAGTAATGTAAAGGGAGTGGATAGTACAGATATTATGGCTTACTGTTGATGGTCTTTGATATAACTGATGATAAAAATAATGCTTAATTTTTGATGCGCCGTGGATTCGAACCCGGTACCCTCTACGTGGCAGTCTGTTGATATCTCCACTAGGCACACATTTATAGATATAGATTTAATGTTTTGATCTGAAGGCTCAAAAGTCTCATTTTCAAAGGGGTATTATAATATAACTAGCTGTTTCCCGCGGTTTCAACCGCATCCTAAGGGAACTACTTCGCGTACCTGGTTAATTTATAAGCCTAAGTTACTCCTTGGTACATCAGCTATCCGCCAATGAAAGTTTTGTCAAAATCGGTGCCGCCGTTCCAGAGATAAGCGAGAACAAACAGACAGACAAAAATTGTAAAAAAATGTAATTTCGGTATTTGTACTATGTATACATCCATATGCATTTAGTAAAAAGGGGTTATTTTAATATTACAAACAGACACTCCAATTTTATTTATATGTATAGACTAGAGGACGCCAGCAGCTACGTCTGCATTTTTTTTTAATTTACCCGTTTTGGCCGATCCCGTGGGAATTTCGGCAAATCTCTTCTTAGTGCACCCCTACGGTCCCCAAGGAACATACATGTCAAATTTCAGCTTCCTGCGCCCAATAGTTTCGGCAGTAGCGTGTCTGTCAGTCAGTCAGTAACGCAAGGATTTTATATATTAAGATTATTTCAGATTTAAGTGGTCATATGTGGGTTTATGTAAATTTTTCCTACTGTGCGGTATTCTGGCATTCAAAATTTAATACCAAGGGTTAAATATAAATATTTGATTGCCACATATTGCATTGTCTTAAAAAACAGTTTAGTGACTTTTAAACAAAAGCGATTTACGATAACTAGTGGTCCCGAACTTATTGATGCAAAATATCGTGTTTCCTACCACAGTATTATTAAAAACAGTTTAGCGTGCTTTAAGCTTTAAGTACCTAAATGCAATTTAATAGGTGCTAGATAATATTTCTACGCCCGCTACTTTAATTTTGATTTAACTGTTTGTACCCGATCTCGTGAGAATTTCGGGAATCCCTCCTAAGCGCACTCCTACGCTCTCCAGTGGCCAACTTTGGTGTTATGTAATCGAGATATGATTATAAAATAAATATCCTTTATCATAAACTAGCAGTGCCCGCGGTTACAACCGCGTTATTTATGGCTACCCATTGTTCATAGCGTGATGTTATATTGTTTCTTCTTTTTCAATAAATGGACTATCGAAGACAAAAAGGTTTTTCAAATCGAACCCGCAGTTCCTGAGATTGGCCCATTCAACCTACCAAACTCATTAGCTTTATAATAATTATTAGCACAGATTGTACACGTTATATAAATTTAGGTAACTATACTTACTTTCACATTAAGAGTGTTGAGACTTAAAAGATTTACGGGCGGTTTCAAAATTCGATCTATCCATGGATTTTGAGATTCGAGATTCTTGTTTGACACAATATTTTGTATGCAGCTTAGGACAAAAACTAATCTAAAATCTCAATAATCTTCCGTAAAGCCAATGTGCTAACATTTAACTACCGTTGGATGCATTTTATTGTTACTTCTATCCCTTCTATACTTATTATAAAACTAGACGCCACCAGCGGCTTCGCCCGTGTCAATTATACATATTATAAACGTTCCTCTTGAATCATTCTATCTTTTAAAAAAACCGCATTAAAATCCGTTGCGTAGTTTTTAGGGTTCCCTAGGTACCTAAAAGGTAAAAACGGGACCGTATTACTAAGCCTCCACTGTCTGTCTGTCCGTCTGTCTGTCACCAGGTATCTCACAAACCATGATAGCTAGAAAGCTGAAATTTTCACAAAATATGTATTTTGTTGCCACTATAACAACAAATACTAAAAATAAAAAATAAATGTTAAGGACGGGATCCCATGCAATAAACGTGTTTTTTTGCACTTTTAGCTCAATATTACTAACGGTAACATGTAGACGCTTAAAATTATCACATAATATACATACATACATAGACTCACGCCTGTTTCCCGGAGGGGTAGGCAGAGACTACGGAACGCCATTTGCAACGATCCTGATATATCTCTCTAGCTTCATTCACTCCCATCAGATTCGAGATATCACATAATATGTCTTCTTAATATATAAAATCCTTGCGTTACTTACTGACTGACATACACGCTACAGCCGAAACTATTGGGCGCAGGAAGCTGAAATTTGTCATGTATGTTCCTTGGGGACCGTAGGGGTGAACTAAGAAGGGATATCCCGAAATTCCCACGGGGTCGGTCAAAACGGGTAAATTAAAAAAAAATGGAGGCATAGCTGCTGGCGTCCTCTAGTAGTTGTATATAACCTTTCAAAATAAATAATTAAATAATAATAAAGTAAATATTAAAGGGGGCCCCCATACAACAAACGTTATTTTTAAGCAATTTTTTACTCAATCTTGATCAACAGGTAGAAACTCAAAATTTTTTAACTATAAATAAAACAAACGTGATTTTGTTTTATGGACAATGGTACGGAACCCTTCGTGAGCGATTCCGACTCGCACTTGGCCAATTTTTAAGATTTAAGCATACATAGGGACAGACAGATAGGAGACAAACTTTATTTTATACTATGTAGTGATAGTGATGAAGTACCCTCCACGTCTAGTCTGTGCAAATGAACACAATAAACTCAAAATCTACAGAAACGATTTTGGCACGGTATTCATTCATAGATAGTGTGATCTCCAAAGATTTAGATGTAATACGTAGCTGCGGGCAAGTCAAGCATGTTATAAAAATAATTATATTATTTACCTTTAATTGCTACTCATGACTACATTTTAATGAATATATTCGGGAGCACGCGTAGTGTAAGATAAGATATTGAGTGTAGAATAAGCAAAAATAATTGACCCCGACGTGATTTGAACACGCAACCTTCTGATCTGGAGTCAGACGCGCTACCGTTGCGCCACGGAGTCGATGCGAGAGCAGTCGAAATTAATACCCATTTGAAGTGACGTATGACGATACTGCGGACTCGCCATTCTATCTGTTACGTATACACCGATAAGATACTGATTGGATTTTGATACTATTTATAAATCAATCGATAATATGGGTACCTACCGTCAAAGTCAAAGTCAAAGTAAAAATCCTTTATTCATTTAAATCACAAAGTGACACTTATGAACGTCAATTTAAAAAAAATAATTACTTAAAGCTTCTACATTTACATTTACTGCCACGTTCGCAAAGCAATAGGTAGAACCATGAGAAAGAACGGGCAATAAAACTCAAGGTCACTCTTTTTCATCGCCAGGTTTTGCATAATACATACAAATTTAAATTTTGTAAGGTGCTGCAACTGTTTCACCTTCTATGTCATTTGTATATATTTACTCTACTTAATACTCAAGCATAATGTAGTAAAATTTTGATGTTCATTTAATTAGCCTCCTGAGAATTGACATGGTGAAACAGGAGCATCCACTTACATTAAGTACCTAACAATGCAGGCAATCCGCGCAAATGTTCAGAACCATGATAGAAATGATACAGTTTAATATTAAAAATGTAATACCAGCCCGTAAGACCGACATCGACCAGTCATCGCAAGTAGCACCCGTTCACGAGTATGACGCATGGGCCAGCCATCATCCCTCTCGCCATATCAGAGGGACAGGGATGACCCGACACACGACGCCACCACAAGAAATGACATTTTAGTGAGCATGACGACAACGGTACACGAACCGGCAGTAATTAACAATCTGTTGGTATACTGACCATGAACACGAATTACCTGCATTTTCCAGATCGTTAATATTATCATAAATATGTGGAACGCGTGCAAAATGCAAATGTAGTACCTATATTTGATTGATTGACATGATACTTTTTGAAATATAACCACCGATCGAACTGATTGGCTACACGATTATAATACATTATAAAAAAAAATAACAAATAAAAGTATCTAACGAGATGAGTGACATTTAGTAATGTGGTGGCGATTCCAAAAACTATCATTTACATGATTTTAATTGGAATGGAATAATATTTAATTACATGTCAAGAAACTTATCATCTACCTATTTACTGTATAATATATGAATTATGAAACATTATTTCCAAGCGCATTTGTCATTCAGATATTCATTTAAATTATAATATGCCTTTTGCATTAGGTCATTTTTAATCTTTATCTGAAATGCGTTAAAAGGCAGGTCCAAAATACTTATCGGTATCTTGTTGTAGATACGTATACTAAGTCCTATAAAAGAACTATGAGTTTTGCACAAACGAAAATACGGAACACATAATTTATGTCTATTTCTTGTATTTATAGAGTGTATATCACTATTCTTTGAATATGAATTTATATTTTTACGTACATGCATAACACTAGCATAAATATACTGAGACGCTACTGTTAGAATACCGATTTCCTTGAATCTTTCTTTGAGCGAAACTCTTGTCCGTAATTGGTAAATGGCCCGAACTGCCCTTTTTTGCAATATAAAAATACTTTCGATATCAGCAGCTCTACCCCAAAGTAATATGCTATAAGACATAACACTATGAAAATAGCCAAAATATACCAATCTAGCCGTATCGACATCTGTTAAATTGCGCACCTTCTTAATGGCATAAGCAGCTGAACTAAGTTTCGCTGACAGATATGTAATGTGTGCGCCCCATTGTAACTTCGAATCAAGTGTTATTCCTAGAAACAATGTAGATTCAGTTGTTTCCAGTACATCACCATTCAAAACTATGTTAGGACCAAGGTTTCTGACGTTGGGCAAAGCAAACTTAACACATTTGGTTTTTCTGGCGTTCAGTACTAAGTTATTTACAGTAAACCATTTAGTCACCTGAATAAGAGCACTGTTTATTTCGGTAAAGTTTTCCTTATTTCTATCTACTTTAAATATCAATGAAGTATCGTCAGCAAACAATACCACGTCACAAATATTTCTCAGGTAAAATGGCAAATCATTTATGTAAACTAGAAACAGGAAAGGCCCTAGGATACTACCCTGCGGCACTCCCAATTGTACTGGTACGCCACTGGATTTTAAGCCATTTATTTCTACACATTGGATTCTGTTATTTAAATATGCCTTAATAACATCCAATGCTTTAGTCTGGACACCGTAATGTTTAAGTTTGCATAAGAGCGTATCATGGCAGACACAATCGAATGCTTTCGAAAGGTCGCAAAACACACCAATAGCATTCTGAGAGTTCTCCCATGCATTGTAGATGTGTTTGAGTAAAGCTACTCCTGCATCCGTCGTCGAGTGACCCTTAGTAAAACCATATTGCTCAGTATGAAGGAGGCTGTTTAAATTAAAGTGCTTCAGAAGTTGCTTGAGTATTATCTTTTCAAAGATTTTACTAAAAGTAGGTAGTATTGAAATTGGCCTATAATTACTAGGATCAGTCTTACTGCCGGATTTAAACAGAGGTATTATCCTACTATGTTTCATTAAATCTGGAAAATCGCCTGATTCTATACACTTATTGAACAAGTTACTTAGATAAGGTGCTACTATATCTATTATACTTTTCAGAATCTTCACAGATATTCCCCAGAGATCACCCGTATTCTTAGATTCTAGAGATTGGAAAGTGTTTATAATGTCAGTAGAACTAATAGGACTGAATTTAAATAATACATTACATTTTTCTACACTAGATTCTAATAAATTTACTGCGACTGAAGCTGATGAGTTTAGACCTATAGTAGTAGCAATAGGTATGCTAGCAAAAAAATTATTGAATGCGAGTGCGACTTCCTCGTCATTATTAATCATTTTATTATTATCTAGCAAGTTAAAATTGGTATTCCTAAAGGTTGCCTTGCCCGTTGCTTCGTTAATAGCTTGCCATGTGGCCTTAACTTTATTAGAAGAGTTTCTAATTTTATCACTTACAAAACGTGCCTTAGCTATATTGCATACCTTTTTAAATATTTTTGAATAATTTCTGACATACTCAGTGAAGCTCGCATCAAAATTGTATTTCTTCATACCATACAACTCATACATCCTTGCTCTGCTTTTATAAATACCTACAGTAGCCCACTCACTAAATGCTCTAGACTCCTTGATTACTTTTTCCTTGGTTTTAAAAGTACTTCTAAATTCGTTGTGAACTAAATTAAACATAGTTTCATAAATCTTATTTGGTGACTTAAGCTCCATCATATCAGGATTCATACCTATTAAAATTTTGTTCCTAAACTCATTAAATTTATACCTAGGTAATGGCCTAACTGTCACCTTACGTACTGCATTATCATTTATATATGAAAATCCTGCCAATTGACCACAGTGATCCGAAGTTAAGTCAGTAGTAACTAATTTATGTGATACTGTATGATTACTAAATATATTGTCAAGACAAGTGGAAGATGATGCAGTTATTCTAGTAGGTTCAAGAAATAAATTTGTCAAATTAAATGATTTAAAAAGATTTAAAAGCCTACTAGTCATTGGTGAACTATCCAGTATATTAATATTGAAATCTCCACAAACTATGATCCCTTTTTTATTGGTCCTAATTTTACCAATTGCATCTTCCATAATAGATTCGAACATATTAAAGTTACTTAAAGGAGGGCGATACACACATATAACAACATACTGTTCCAGTTCAATACAGGAAATTTCTACAGTGCGTTCTACAGACAAGGTGCTTATGTCCTTTCGTTCCTTACACAGTATGGTATTTGAAACTAGTATCAAGGATCCACCATGGATGGCTTGACTCCTAGCGAAAGCACTTTGCACAGTGTAATGCATGTTATTTAAAAAAGATATTTGATAATCCTTCAACCAGTGCTCCGTTATGCACATAACTTTTATATTATGACTTTCTAAATATAAACTTAATTCTAAATGTTTGCCAGATAGACCCTGTATATTTTGATGTCCTATATTTAATTGACAATGTCCATCCTTTGTCCAATTCTTAAGTTTAAAGAACTCGTGTCAGTATTTAAAATAGAAGACATGGTAAAGACAGAATTATTTACAGAAACCATTTCCTTGGATACCCTACATGTACCTGTGTCACTTTGTATATTATATGCTAATAATTTAGCAATTTGTCGTTTATAAGATAGCGAAAGATACATAGTATCTTTGGTCAATGTGAAGTTATATTTATTAATAAATTTATTTATGTCAAAATATAAAATAATATCTTTATATTGCCATGTCATATTGTAAAAACACAAATTGAGGTCATAGATATGTTGATTCACCTTTCCATCTAGTGTACCTGAATAAGGTAACGCACAAGTAATAAATTGACATCCAAATTTTTTATGAAGTGATAAAATTACTTCTGTTAGGTTATAAATATCTTTTTTGGTCACCATTTGACTGTCACCATACACAATTACTATTGTTGACTGTCTATCAAATGTGGTTATTTTTAAAATATCTATTAAGTTTGTAAAAGATGACCCTGGATAACAATAATTAATGATATTGTGTTGTTTTAAATGACTATTCATTAAGCTACCTAAACCTACACCTAACCTATCTGAAAACATGTAAACTTTTTTTGTGCCAGAGTTGTCAACTAAGGGTGTCCTATCCTTTGTACTACTGGTTGTACTGGAACTAGAACTTGAACAGAGACCTGAATCACTACCACCAGACTCGTTAGCTAACAAGGTAGATTTTAAACAATTTGAGTAACTATTTGTGTTTGTCAACGCCTTTACATATTCCAAATTACTCTTTCCAATTCGTGCAATCTCATCATATTTATTTATATATACCTGAACCTCTTTCTCATACTGGGTATTCATCCTATTTAGTTGAGATTCTAAAGCACTGATTTGTGATTTAAGGTCCCTTGTATGCTGATCATACAACATCCTACCATTAATTAATTCAATATTATAATTTTCTAGGTCCTGTAACAATTCTGTATGTTCAGAAACTAATGTTTTGTATTGCTTTGTTGTCATTTTCATTTTATTATATTGTTTTAAGTTCAGTACCAGTTTAGTAATATTTTTATTTATTTTATATAACTTCCTTTGTTGTTTAAGCTTTTTGATACTACTTTTTAGTTGTATCCTATGTCTATTTGGCCCTAAGCATAATTTATCACCTATAACCTCTGAATAAAGGTTCTGTGTTGCATCACTGTTAAGTACCTGCACAGTTTGCTCTAAAGATTTTATCTTTAATAATGCCTGTTCTAGATCGCTTTCGAGTTCAGTAATACGACTTACAGACCAGGAATATGTGTCATTGCAAGTTGTTAATGTATTGATTTCTTCCTGCAACCTGTCTCGCTGGGCAAGAGTGTCCATATACTCAATATGAAGTTCAGCGAGTTGTGCTTTCAAGTTTGAAACCCTGTCATTAACAAGCTTGATATCTTCCTCACAATCAGAACGCTCTTTCAGTAGGTTGGTATTTTCTTCCTGGCACTTTCTTAATTCCATTAAGGCTATTTTGAGCTTATTTTCCACATCCTTTGCTGTGGCCTTACGGGTCATCATATAAGTGCTCATTGTTGCAGCAAATTGTAAACCAAACACCTAAGGACAGAAAGAAACAAGATGACAGGAGACAGACTGTTCAGTAATGTATAAAAGTACCTATACAATAGGAGCAAGAATGAAGAGAAACAATTGAGGAAAACTGAAAATAAATAATTTAAAGGTGTTATTACAGTTAATATTCTAGAATTATGTACAATTATATTTTAAAATGAACTATTCAGTAATGTAGGTAGGTAAACAATATAAAAATAAATTAAGTATTTTAAAACCACTTTAAAACAATTAGTTATTTGTTTCTAAATTATTGTTAAGTATCACAAAAAATTAATCTTATTTCGTGTATTGTGCTAAGTGATGGTTTGTTTTTCTTTATAAAATCACTTCAAGAATAAAATTTAATATTAAGGACTAAGTAGGTAGGTAAGTGCACATGAATGTTATGAGAATTGTGTTTATGCTATGTGGATTAGTAAAATAAAGATAATTCTATGTTGTGCTTTATGAAAAGTGTGAAATGTTAGTATGTCTTATATAAATTAATATACTCCCTGGATTTTATCTAGGTTTGTAAAGTTCTTCAAACGGCCCTTGTAACTGTCAAACAGCTGTTTTGGTTGTAAAACGTCGTTTTTAACGCTGTTTGTAATTTTTTTATATGCTGCGAACATTTGTTATCACTATTCTTGTTATTTAACTATAACTTTGTACATTTATCACTGATTATTTTCAATAAAATTAATTAAAATTACGGACAGTAACAAATTTGAAAGTTGCTTGGCCGATGTTGCCAGGGCAAAAAAAGTAATCGTACTATTACAAACTGTCATGGCCACTTCTAAACTGTCAAAACTTGGACGGCACATGGCGTTACTCTTGCATAAAGTAAATATAATAAAGATAACAAACGTTCTATTACAATCTTTAAAAATCTGTTTATTTCTTGGATGTTCGCGCGTAACTATTCTGTTTATGAACTAGGTGAATTATTTTTGTTGGAAAGAGAATTCTTCAAAGCAGAACCGATGCAAATTGAAATAATTAAATCAAGTGCGAGTCTTACTCGCCTATAAACGGTTCCGTAGTAAAGATATCTACTTATCGAACTTTACATACCTAACCAAATGCAACTGTCACTTTTTCAATAATTTCAGCATAAAGTAGCTGTGACATACTGGTGGATAGTCAGACAGATATGGCGAATCTATAAGGATCTATTTTTTGCCATTTTTCACTACGAAGCCCTAAAATGAGAAATCACTTCATTTTTTAGTTTAGTAGCTTAGTTATCTTAACATTTAACTTTTTTTTAATCGTTTTTCTATGCGCATGAGTAAACGAAAATTACACGATAATTCTCACGAAATTATCAGAAAGTACAGACACGTTTAACATTCTACTCAAATAGCCGGCGGTCGATTTGAAATCGAGTATCGTAGTATACATTGAATAATAAAATAAAAAATGTTATATATCTTTCTCTACATCAATATATAAGAACCTAATATATTAAGTCACTTTTGTTGTTATTAAAAAGAAATAGAGTGGTGCCCGAAATAATTTAGCCCGTAAAACACATACTAAAACGTGTGTAAAAGGTACTCAGTGTACTTTGTCTGTTTTATGAAGCGAGTTCAGGTGTCAGTGATCTCGAGCCAAAGAGGGCTAGATAATAAATATCTAAGTATGGTCACGGTAATAATATCTAATATTACCGTGGTATGGTTCAACGGATAAATAAAGTACATGCATCTTGTCAGCACTGTTTTATGTAGAGCTAGCCTAGAACATTTTGGGTTAAGACACTTTGTAAGGGGTAGCGATTTCGGCTTTTGGCACAAGACACTAACCCTCCACCACCGGTTTGAGGAAACACGCAGTAAAAACAACTCAAAGTCCTTTATTTATTATCTCCCGTCATCATTAACTTGACACGTAACTTGTGTTCGATTTTCACGAAAGAAAACGTAGTTTGAATGTGTGCGAGTAGTGCAGTAGCTGTCAAACCGTACATTATTTTGCTACTTGACATTGAAATAAGGCACTGCAGAGTTGTTTCCAATTACTGTATCCCTCTTTGTTTTAGACAACTCCCGTACGATCAATCAATGGTTGTGGGGGCTTTAAAAATATTTAATCAGTGCACACAAATTATTGTCTCGAGTGGGACTCAAACCCATCCAATAATCGGCGCAGTGCTAAACGTCGAGGCTACCGATAATCTTATAAATCATAGATATATAGGAAATTCTTTGAGCTACGTATGGTATTTCGAAATACCGCTCACCGAAGGACGGTTTTCCGATAACACTCTACTCCGACGGTTAGTTGAACGAAAAAATAATTGGCCGATGAAACGTTTCGCCGAAAATATTATTTATCGACGGTTGGTAGTCCGAATGAATCCTTCGCCGATGTAACGGTTCGCCGAAAACACTCTTCAACGATGATTGGTTAAACGAACGAATCTTTCGCCGATAGCACTCGTTGTAAGGGAATTCTTTTGCCAAATGGATAGTTTTCTTTCAGCTGGACATCACCCTTAGGTCTTTGTCACCCTTGTTCTTGTAGAAGTCATGTTAAAATACAGGTTATAATAAAATAATACATGGAAGTGTGGCAATAGAAAAAAAACAAAGTTTTTATGTAACAATAAGAAAATTAATCAAAAAGGCAAATTTATATTGTTTTTTACAATAAAGAATATGATTATGATTATTATGATTTCTCTATTGGAACTGTGACAATAGAAAAAAATTAAATAAACTGTGCGAACAAAGCAAAAAACAAATAAAAGTAACTCAATGTGATAAATTTTGAAGTTATAGTAAATAGTGAGTTATTATTATTATTTGTACTTATAATTATTTGAATTCTTTTTTTATATAAAAAAATATTTATTTCTTGTTTTTCAGGTATAGAATATGGGCCAATCCACCTAAGAAAGATTCAATATTCATTTTACTCTTTTGTGATAAGTGTGTTTGTATCCTAGGATCATATTCAACCTGTGCATTACGTCTACGCTTTGGCATGGGTTCCGAGGAGTTGATTCGTTCAATGACACATTCTGTATGCTTCTGCTCTTTAGCAAATTCAATAATGGTTTTATAAATGTTCCATTTTTTTATGGAGAAGCGTGTTCCATCGTTCATGCCACGATTCTAATGCATTTTGTGTCCTTGGAACTGAAAGTGTGCGATCGTAAACTGACCACATAGCTAGTGGAAATAATGCCTGATTTTTATTATCAAACTCGTGTTAGTTCTTTGCTGCGTGTGATGTGATCCAACATAATATTTCTTAAACCAGTGGGCAATTTCAGCTGCTTCTGTCGGCAATATTTTATTTTGGATGATTTCGAAGGCTTCGGATATCTCAGCGGGCTCAAGAAATGCGAGGGCAACTACTTAGTTGCCCTCGCTTTTCTTGAGCCCAGACACTTGTCTGATTTTGTGCGCTAATGTGAAATCTTCAGCATATCGCCTTGCGAGACTCTCTGACTGGCCATGACGCCAAATACTTTGGGTCAAATGGAATAAGCATAGCCTGTGGGCGCAGTCTGGAAACTGTCGTTTGACTGCATTGATCACTGCTACTTCAAAATCAGTTAATATATTAGCTGGTGACAAATGGGTATTTAATGTATTAATCGCATATCTTTTCAAAATCTCCAAAAATATAAAATAACAGCTTTCAGTCTTATGTGACAGTAGTGCGTATACCATAGGTAGAAATTTATTTGTGCCTCCTGCAGTTCCCATTAAAACATGAATTGAAAAAATTTGACAGAACGGAGTTGGACAACTCGAAAATGTCCCGTCCATGATCCAGCATTGTGCATTATTCATACGCTTAACATTAGCTTTAGTACCAAAGATGACAACACTTTCATTGTTACATGTATATTGACCAAGCGAAAATTGCTTTCCATTACTTTGAGCGATATATTGTGGTACATGAAATTCGTTGATTGTTTGCGGTATCTTAGGAAGTCCTTTATTTCTAACACGCTGCACAATCATTCGGCAAGCTTGTTTATTGGGCAATTGAGGCGCACGTGTGGTAGCTACGTCTTTTAAACAACGATTTACAATTTGTGACGGACTGTCCATAGATTCCTTCGCACTAGTTCTTAATTTGTTTTTAAAATTCATATCAATATTTTTTTCAGGTTGCACAGGTTGAATATGATGCTAGGATACAAACACACTTATCACAAAAGAGTGAAATGAATATTTTAATCTTTCTTAGGTGGATTGGCCAATATTCTATACCTGAAAAACAAGAAATAAATATTTTTTTTATATTAAAAAAGAATTGAAATAATTATAAGTACAAATAATAATAATAACTCACTATTTACTATAACTTCAAAATTTATCACGTTGAGTTACTTTTATTTGTTTTTTGCTTTGTTCGCACGGTTTATTTTTTTTTTTCTATTGTCACAGTTCCAATAGAGAAATCATAATAATCATAATCATATTCTTTATTGTAAAAAACAATATAAATTATACAATATAAAAAACTTTTTCTCGTTATATAAAAAACATGTATGTATGTATGTATATGTATGTATGTATCTATGTATGTATGTATGTATGTATGTATGAGTATATATGTATGTGTGTATTAAGTATGTATATAAATGATATAGTTTGTTTACTGGTACACATGCAACTACCGTTTTTCTCCGACCAATAATATCTAAATCCAAAGGTTGCCTGGTAGAAATCGCTTTCAGCGATAAGGCCGCCCTTTGTACTTTACTTCGATATAATGTCTCTAATAATATTTTTCATTGTGTACAAAAAAGTGTAAATAAATAAATAAATTTGCCTTTTTCATTAATTTTCTTATTGTTAAATAAAAACTTTGTTTTTTTTTTCTATTGCCACACTTCCATGTATTATTTTATTATAACCTGTATTTTAACATGACTTCTACAAGAACAAGGGTGACAAAGACCTAAGGGTGATGTCAAGCTGAAAGAAAAACTATCCATTTGGCAAAAGAATTCCCTTACAACGAGTGCTATCGGCGAAAGATTCGTTCGTTTAACCAATCATCGTTGAAGAGTGTTTTCGGCGAACCGTTACATCGGCGAAGGATTCATTCGGACTACCAACCGTCGATAAATAATATTTTCGGCGAAACGTTTTATCGGCCAATTATTTTTTCGTTAAACTAACCGTCGGAGTAGAGTGTTATCAGAAAACCGTCCTTTCGGTAAGCGGTATTTCGAAATACCATACGTAGCTCAAATTCTTTATTGTACAGCAGAAAACAAAATGCAAGAAAACAGTGATCAAATTATAAAGAACTTAAAACTAGCAGTACAAGTTTCGGTATTATCGCAAAATGCGATTTCTTCCAGACAATCAAGAATGGAATAAATTATTGATTTGCAGAGAGAATGGGTATGATATAGTGTATTTCATGGAACAGTCTGTTCTTATGAGCTCAACTAAAACCAGTAATAATACTATGTACTTACATTATAAAATAATTATATAAATAGATACCATAAATATATACAGTCCGTGTGGTGACGGATTAAGAATACGGAATGTCACCACCTCATATCATCCCATGGGTGTCGTAAGAGCCGACAGAGGGAGCATATTATGCAGAGAACAACACTGTAAGAGAAGGAAAACTTGATACAAACCCTATACCAACCCGTTTGGCCAGCGTGGTATAGTAGGCTAATTCCTCCATTCAAAGGAGAGGCCTAGTCCAGCAGTGGACTGTTAAAGGCTGATGATGATGAAATATATACAATATCAATGCAAGTTAAAAAGAACAGTCATGGAATATCACCCACGTAGTGTTTGGTGACAAGTTTCTTAAATACTGTCAATGATTGAGCCTGTCTCATTGTCTCAGGCAACGAGTTGCACAATCGCACAGTCTCACTATGGTTCGTCTAGAACAAGCTAGCTAGACAAAATTATTTTATTTGATTTTTATGTCTAGATGCGGATAATAAGCAAAGATATAAGGTTTTTGGTACTTTTTTCAAGGCAGTTTGTCATTTGAGCTGGTATCATGAAAAAAAGAACATTTATCGGGCATATGTGTATAATATATTTTTTGAACATTTTATAAAGTGATTTATCCCTCGACGTCGCTATAAAATCTAATAACAGATGCATAAAATATCTAAGAACTAAATCTATTACTCATTATCATCACTATCATCAGATGAATCATCCATTGAATAGTCATGATCGTGAGGGGCAGAACTATGAAAAGTAGAAATCATATTAACATTTTGTTCCTTACAGCTAGGTGGGACAATTAAATCTAATACTTCAGTTGGAAGCGTACCTATTTTCTTCCGAGGAACTTCTCGTAAACCGTTTATTACAGGGTCAGATGTTATCAATAACATATTAAGTAAATCTCTATTCGTAGCCTCCCGTGATCGCTTTCGTGTGTTGTGCTCACGAAATCTTCTGCAGTCCTTATTCCGAGCTTCCTGTGCTTCCTCGGAAAGCTGGCCTATAGGTAGAAGGGACGATCTAATTACTTCGCCACTGTGCAAAAGTATTTTGTGGACAGTAGCGGGCATGTAATACCATGAATAGAGATTTACAGAAAGTTGTCTAGTTTCTTGAGCTAAGTTAACGAATTTTTCAATATTTATATCATATCCCGATGATAAAGTGCGAAGTAGTATGCCAAATTTTTGTATTAGTGAAACATCTAACCCTGTAATATCGGCACTAGCCTCGGGATTTCCAAAAAATCTTCGCGCGGTGTTCCCGTCATTAGTGTTACCGAACCCTGGTTTTGGTTTGTCTACAATCAAGCCCATTTCGCTTTTAAATCGTTTTTTAATGTCATCTGAACGTTGTTTCACACTAGCTTTGTCTTCGGCTGTTCTTAACTGCCATTTTTTTATATTTAGTCGATAGCTAATGTGAAGCAAGCATTCAAAGCACCTTATCCAAGCGTGCAACGTAGACAAACCAAAACCAAGATTATCTTTGTCCGCAGCAAACTCTTTTGACAGATCATTCATCATTGTTGGAGTTGCCCCACAAATAAAACATTTTTGTGAGGAAGAAGTTTCGGTCAGAGCATTGCAAACTTTTCCGTCAATCATTGTTAAAAGCATAACATGTGTGACAGATACTTCGGTCTCCATCACCTTGCAGGTTGTCGGCAATAAAGCGTTTATCTCTTCTAAAACCTTATTGGTTTCCGAAATCGTAAAATCTTTCGTTTCCTTAGAAAAGATAAACTTTATTGGCCGACAATACATTGTAGAACAGGGCCGAGGATTCTGCCACACAATATTACCACTTTCATCTTTCAATTGAAGAGGAACGAAAGAAAATACAAATAAAAACTCGTCACTATCGTCACAATTAGTGAATTTTTGTTTGTACATACTATGACCGGAACTTCCATCACAACCCCATTTACTGATTAATGTGAATGACGTGCAAGGTAACAGACTATGAACAACTTCTTGTTGTGCTGAAACTAAACGTTCGGCAGTCTTATCAAGAATTGCCTGAACTTTGATTTCAGCATGCGTTTCATTGACTGTAATTTGTTCACCTGACGGGTAGCAGGCTATTTTAGCCTTTCTAACACTGTACATTGACGGAAACACCTTATGTCCAGCTTTAATACTCCACTTCCGAGTCTGCTTATAGCTATGGCTACTTGATTTACTATCAACGTAGTACGCTAAAGCTTCCTCACTTGTTAAACTCCTGGGGGCACTTTCTTCACTCGTGGTCTTGGTTATTGAAGGATCACTAGTCACATCTTTAATTTGACGTGCTACACTTCTCTGACCCGAGATTCGAGCTGACACTTCAGCGGCGTAAATTAATTCACTAGCACTTCTGGACTGTAATAGATCGTCTACACGTCGTCTCTTCGTTTTGAGACTAGAATGTTCAAAATCTTTAGTAGGTCTTCCGGGTCCCGGTTCTCCAGATGTAGTTGGCAGAGATAAATAAACGGACACATCGAAAGATATGTCAAGACCCTCCAGCCACGTCGAATACTTTTGTAGGAATCGCTCTCGATTTCTTCCACAGCTGCTCCACTTTTCAGCAAATTTCGTTGAATATCTTGAGATTAGTACTTTAATATCTCGCAGAGACTGCTCCGTAACACCATCAAAATTATATCTCAAAGATATAAACCGAAAGAGCTCCTCATTCCGCGTTTCCTTCGGGTGTTTCAGCCATTCTTCGAAAAAATCCATTCTTGAGACGGTAAAAACTGTTGAAAGAAAAAAATAAATAAAAATTAGTTGTGCAAATATATCGCAATGAATTTTTTTACGTATAACTACTAGACACTTATGAGAATCGTATATGATAGGTTCTACGGTGGGGACAAGTGGGGACATGTTATTATTTGACCGATGAATTTGAAAAAATGAGTAAAAAAGTGGGTGAAAATTCAAACATTTCATTTTATAAGACTAAAGAATGAAGTTCCCATGTTGAAAATGAAATAAAATATAACTACTTACCCTTACGTATACAATCCATCACAAAAACACTTTCACAAATTTCTTTTAGTGACATAAACAATGCTATCAAATATGATGTAAAAATGCAAATGAATGCCCTTTAAATAGTCAACATCTTATAAACATACCTTAATGACGCTCTTAATGAGGGTAGTATTGATAATTAATAGGTGTAATCCTCAATGTATAGGGGTAATGAGTTCGTAATAGTAATTAACTTCCAGGAATTTAAGAGTTGTTTTTGTCTAGCTAGCTTGTTCTAGACGAACCATAGTGAGTCTGTACAGTAAAAGATAAACTTTAACTGAACAGTCAAATAATAGTGGCAAAATGAAGTACCTATTTATTAACATATAAAACGTCCTCAAAAATCGCTTCCTCCTATACAATGAACACAAACCACAACAGTCGCCACATTGCTTAACATAAGCGAGGCGCGGATTTAACCGCGCCGCGGATAAACTCCGTCGGATATTCAAGGTACGACGGATATATCCGACTATATTTCACTTTATGGCCACCCTCAAGCCATGCCGAGTATACTGCATATTGGTAACACATATTGTTAAGCAAATATCCGATGCGACAGCCGGTCCTTGTTTATTATAGTTTTCCATATTTTCTGTCTTTGTACGGAATACATTATGTTGGTAAGAGCCTGGCGTGCGGTTGGCATTTGTGATGCTCGTCTTTCTTTTCATTTTATGTTCAAATGATTTTCTTTTGGTTTTTAAAACAACGATGCTCAAATGTGTAGTATTATGAAATAATATATATAACAAAATATGCTTGCGTGTTTTAATAATGAATCTCGACCAGCATAATTTATGTTATAAACCTATTGAATTAGTCTGTATAATAATATCTGGTCTAATTAAGTAATCTAGATTATAATTACACCTTCATTTTATCTCTTTATAGGAACCAACTGTACCAATAGAACAAAAAGTAATAATTCGTAGAAAAAGAAACTGATTTCTTTAAATGTAATTAAATTTGTAGTCAATTAAGAGGAAACACCACGGCCGTTTTTCCATACAAACGTACTCTCCTGTTTTCTCCCTGGATAATGATAGTAGAGCAATTATTTTTTTCCAAAAGATGTATGGCCGCGATTGGCATGTCCCTATGTTTTTCTTTTTGTCATAAATTAAATATTAAAAAAGATATGAACCTTCAAATATCTCAAAAATTGGGTAGATTTTTCGCTGTGTTCAAACATCCAAAAAACAAATTTGGCTAAATTATTTAAAAAAAGGAAAACATAGGAACACGGCCAAAGCCTTTCTTTAATTTAATATGAAAAACTAGTTAAATCGATGAAGTTTTGGAGAAGGAATCAGGGGAATACGAAACGTTGATTTTGTGTACATTTAATAGGTATTTTTGGTCCAGCTGTAGCGTTGTCTCTATCGCGCTCCGCGGGGGGAGGCTTGAGGCTGCACGACAGCAATAGAATTTACAAATACCTATTTTTCAATTCTCTCGCCCGTAGTGTTTCCTCTTAATATCAGTTATCTTGATATAATTATAAACTAATTGCGTTACTGACTGACTGACAGACACGCTACAGCTGAAACTAGTGGGTGCAGGAAGCTGAAATTTTGCATGTATGTTCTTTGGGGACCGTAGGGGTGCACTAAGAAGGGATTTCCCGAAATCCCCACGGGATCGGCCAAAACGGGTAAATTTAAAAAAATGCAGGCTTAGCTGCTGGCGTCCTCTAGTATAAATATATGTACCTGCGAAGATGTATCAGATGAAGCAACTAAAAATATTAAATAATTAATCATCATAGATTTTTTTAATCTTGATAATTAAAAAGAATGGACCAGACTCTTATTGATTGTACTTTCATAATGTGCTATGACCTTGCCTAGCGAGCACGGCACTTAGTGTAAATGTACTATTATATTAATACGTTATTTTCCCAAAAATAAGTTTAAAGGCATTTGCGAAATTTATGTGTAGATTCATGGCCAAAGATTTAGTAGTAAATTCACTGGAAGTCCATCCTATTATATGAAAGGCCACTGTAATTTATTTAAATTTGTAGCATTGCCAATAAATAAATCAATGCAATCCAATTCTGGAGATAAACGACATTCCGCGCAAACTTTCCCGACAGAATTCTGTAGAATTGATTGAGAGCATCTATCAATTTGTTGCATTTTAACACACAAGATTGATTAATTGATTCTTAACTTCAGAAGATCGCATGTCACGGACTTATTTATTAAAAGTAAGTCTTGAATTTGGCTGCGTGAATGGCTTTGCGT
The DNA here is from genome assembly GCA_944739405.2 of Euclidia mi. NCBI lineage: Eukaryota > Metazoa > Arthropoda > Insecta > Lepidoptera > Erebidae > Euclidia > Euclidia mi. Next base: position 101,454,216 of record OX123181.2, read on the forward strand.
TATAGTGACTGTATTACCGGGTGTTGTGAGTTCGATTGCAATTTTGTTACTTGAGATTGTTGAGTTGTTTAAGGCCGTTGATTGTAAGATTGTAAAAGTTCACCGCTGCTATACAGAATGCATTATCAGCGTTGTCTTTTAACCCTTTGACGACAAAGGGACATATGTGTCCCTAGCACATAATTTGAAAATATTATATGAATTATTAAGAAGCATATTACCAATTTTGAATTTCTTTTTTGTTATTAAACATATTATTAATAATTTTTTTATTGACGGTACAACCTAGATAGTATAATATATTTTGTACAAAAATTGTAATATGACTGATCGCGATATAATATAAGCGCGCACTTGCCCTATTTCCCAAAAGTTTCAAAATGTTTTATATTGTTTTTTGTTGTGCTATAACTATTGCTTGGTAAGTATATTTATATAATATTTAATAATAAAACCATTATTTATGTTTTTATAGTTATAAGACATCATAAACATAAAGGGACACCAGTGTCACAGTGGTCCGCCAGGGACACTATTTCTAATAAATTGTTAACTTATTCAACTGATGTTTTTGTGAAATATCTTAATTTTTATTGATATTTTGTCAGATTATCTAAGTTTTTTAATCCAAGGATGATGTAGGTACTTCTATAAATTTTGATGGATGATAATAGTGTTAAAGAAGATGATTTACACCTTGACGAAAAAGGTCAAAGGAGTTTGATACAGAATCAAGGGGTTTCTGATGTTTCTGATGATGAAATTGTAGATTTGCCTGTTCAATTTCAGGAATCAATAAGTCTGGCACTTGTACCATGGACGACTACAACTCTTTTACCCATAACTGGAGCACAAAGTAATCAAAAACCAGTTTTTAAGTGCAACTAAGGAACATACGTGCCAAATAATGTTTGTGATTTTTGTGATGTGAATTATAATGGCTGCAAAGTACAGATTTTTCAAATAGTTGATGCTGATGTATTGAGTCTCTTTGGCATATGGAATCGTTCGAACAAATCGAAAACATCTTCCGAAAACAGCATTGACATAAGGAGTGGGACATGTACACCACAAGTTTTGGGGCACATCGTGCGTAAAGTTGATGGAAAATAAAGGAATATACTTATTGATCAACTTTCTGAGACTTTTAGACATAGACACTGGAAGACGACGCAAACCAGGATCAGCGAAAAAAAGTGAAATGCCCTAAAATTGTATCACATATAACAAAAAAATGGGAGGAGTAGATCATATACGTGTTGATCTCATAGTGTTATGCAATACATTGCTGATTGAAAATAAAATACTATCTTCGATATTGTTTTGATCTCTTAGATATCTTAGTGAATAATGCGCATACTGTATAATCAAAGCTTCACGATGAAATCAAAACTAGCCTACAGTTCAGACAAGTTCAAGTTGTAAAAACCGTCTCTGTCAGGCAGCATGACGTTCCTACTTCAAAATCAAGTTCAGTTCCCAGATCTGTCAGACGAATACAGTTTCCAACGCACCCCATTGATAACCAAACTTCTAGAAGAGATGTGTAAGTTTATTCAATGTATAATAGAAATCCGAAAAAAAATATATTGTGTTGCAAAGTACACCTTTTCTAGAATAATAAATGGGGATGTTTCACTGGATTGTACCTAATTACTACTAGCTCATTACTTTAAATTGTATAAGTACCTATAGATAAACAAACATTTTTTCTGTAATAAATTTGCATCTTATTTACTAGAACAAAAAGTACCACCAACGACCATAGGGACATAAATGTGTCCCAAAGAATTCCAAAAAATCCAAAATATTTTATTATATTTTAAGTTAAAATTATGTTAATATTATGTGTGTAATAAATAAATAAATGTTTATTTGATGCCTAATTAACTCTTTCGTATAATATATATATTCCTCTCTCTTTCATATATATTTTGATAAAAACAATTTTATCAAAATATATAGTCCCATATCCTTATGGTCCTGAAAGGATAATTGCAATTTTGCATTGCATTGGGAATCGCATTCAACAATCTAATTTAAATATGTATAACTTATATATTGTGTTTCCATGCGAAGGCCGAGTCAATCTATTTATTTAAAACGTTAAAGATTTTAAATTAACCGACTTGGTATTACATGAATCTCACAACTTTTTACGGTCGCGAGACTTGGTATTTTTGACAAGTATTGTTTTTATGGGATTTAAATTACTCCAAGTTAATAAAGTCGAGACATTTTCTTTAATAGAATGACTATGTTTTCTTGGGTCGTATGTTACAAATGTTATAATATAGAAGCAAATTGCAAAGTACCTGGAGATCCCTAAGGACTTGGAGTCCGTTGGAAACTGTTTTAGGATTTTATCCCCAGCAAGTTTGCTTGGAGCAATTTCGTAGCAACATTTTGTGATAGTGTTTATAACCGTGGGGTTGAGAATTTAGTGTTTGAGTTAAGTGGAACATGTCTAAGTTCAAGGACCCACAATTGTCCCACTGAAACAGGAGAGAGAAAACACATCTATTTCATTACAACAGCCGTTGCATCAGAGAATTTTACGTAAGCTGTTGCACGGGGTCCTCTTTTTAGCCTAGCCAAATATATCAGAATATGAGCTTTTCCATAAAGCGTCTGCAAACTAAAGATAGAGCGATATACCATGGTTAGATCAATGTCAGTATGTACATTAAAAATACTAACTCTCTATGAAGGCTACCAAAGATTTTTTGAAAGCTGAGTCCAACGCTATGGCAGGCACAAGGCAGTAGTCATTAATAAAATACGCACATTACTTTGACAACTCAGTAGCGTACACCGTGGGTTTAATCCCGATACCCTCTGCATGGCAGTTTCTCCTCCTTGAATCTACACAAGATCATTGCCCATTCTATGCTATACAATTATGTGTATAGACTGCCTACCAATTACCACAATAACCACACTGGCCGCTATCACCAGTGCGAATTCTCGGTACTTCGCTTGGAATACACACGTCTTTTCTCATCCGTCGTACTAAAAAGCCGATAGCGCCATTGAAACCACAGATAATAATTACAACGTCGAAACTGGAATCCGGCGCGATGTGGCGGAAAGAGCGACTCAATTAGAACCATTTAGTGATGTCACGAGTTTATTGGGAAATAGGACGAAATACTGGTCAACGTTACGGAGAAACACATGCAAAATACATGCAATTTTAGTTAAAATTAAAAAAAAAACGGTCATAGGAAAATTAAATCATTATTCATTATCATCTTTTTTATAATCTGTCTGCTGGACACGGCTTCTTCTCTTGAGGATTACGATAAATAAGTTCACATAACTTCACGCTTTTATCGGGAAGGGGTAGACAGAGGTGTATTACACACTCACACTTTGTCTGTTATGTTTCGGTCCTAATGTAATAGAGGGCGAGCATATTGCAATCTACCGCGCACATTATTAAGCGAGCGATAATTAACATTTTAAATACACACATAACTTCCAAAAGTCAAAGGTGTGTGCCCGCGGTATCTGGGGATCGAACCCAAGACCATCGTTAGGATAACACTTATTAAAAATATAAAACACACTTATACCGTACATACGTTTTTTTATATGACTCACAATAATTAAAGATTATAAGAAATGACGAATTGGGTAGCTATATACAGAGTGATTTGTAATTGCTCGTATTCCCTTCGGTAGGTGATTCTAGGGCCAAAATGGAGTATTTTTACCCCCTACATATGGGGGTCCAAAATGCACCATTTTGGAATAAAACGGTTTTTAAGATTTTTTGAGTAAATTCCAAATTATTGTTATAAACATACATACATACATACATACATACATACATAGACTCACGCCTGTTTCCCCGAAGGGGTAGGCAGAGGCATATTAAACGCCCACTTTTTGCCAGTGTTTTGATCCCACGTAATAAGTGGCGAGCCTATTGCCGCTTATCGGGATTTTTTGTTTGCCAGAGCCTCGTTCGTTGATCGGCAGGTGCACCACTTGCAGGTGAGGTTGGCTTGGGACCCTAAGTTCTTGGTGGGAACGAAAAGCCTTTGTTTTTAATTATTTATTTATTTGACTGATTGACTTGGTTTTGACTCCCCTAAAAGAGTTTTCAAGATAAACATAACGTCCGGTACCAACTGGCTGAACATGCTCTTCGAGTCACGGGACAAGTGAGAATAAAAAACTTAATATGCATTTAACTAACAAAAGACAGTCATTTACGCTGAGGATTCGAACTCAAGACCCTAAGTTTTGCTAGGTTGGTCTCCCTACTAGTAAATCACTGCTGATTGCAGAGCTTAAGAATAGATACCGGAAAAAATGTTCTGACGAGTGAGTCATCCAGAAGCACTTTTTTTGAACAAAAGTGGCTATTACTAGAAATTCGCACCAATTGTCTGAGATTATTATACCTTTAAAAAAGCAGCGATAGCTGAGTGGAGAGACCGACAGACTGCTACGCAGAGGGTCTCGGGTTTGAATCCACGGCACGCACCAATGACTTTTCGTAGTTAAGTGCGTATTAAATTGTTAATTATCGCTTGCTAATCGGTGAAGGAAAACATCGTGAGGAAACCTGCATGTCTGAGAGGTCTCCATAATGTTCTCGAAAGACATGTGAAGTCTGCCAACCCGCACTTGGCCAGCGTGGTGGACTATGGCCTTACCCTTCTCACTGAGAAGAGGCCCGTGCCCAGCAGTGGGACAGTAAAGGGCTGATGATGATGATTATACCTTTTTGGATAGCAGGTAATACCAGAAAATTTTTTCAACACTTTACATAACATGCCACATATTATTTTTTTCAAATAATTGCATTTTTGTGGCGTAATTTATTTTATTCGAATATTTTTTGCGTGTTTATTGGCTCTATTTTCAAATTCCACGTAGAGCTAGTAGGTTTATTTTAATTTAGAAGATGGGCCATTTAATTGTCCATTAAATAAGACCCAATTTGCCACTAAGAATAGTCAAAATAATTTTTTACAAGATGTTTATAACAAAAATTTGGAATTTTCTCAAAAAATCTTTAAAACCATTTTATTCCAAAATGGTGCATTTTGGACCCCCATATGAAGGGGGTAAAAATACTCCATTTTGGCCCTAGAATCACCTCCCGAAGGGAATACGAGCAATTACAAATCACCCTGAATATTTAAAGACTATCAGCATTATTATCATAATATCTGGGGTATAATATTCGATTGGCCGATAAAAATCATCTAAATACGTTTTATTATCAGCTTTATTATATTTATTTGAAGCTTGAACTCAATTTTAAAAGCTGGTTGCTGCTCAGGATCATAAAAAAATAAAAGAAAAACAAACGGTTGAAATTATACCGTAAAATGTATTTAATTCTTATTCGCAATAAAATTCAGTTTTTAAATAAAGACTGTAAAGATTACTTATAAAAGTTAATATGGAATATTATATTTTATTCGAACACTAGAAGGACATTTCACCTAATTGTCTACTGGACCACGGAGGCAATCAGACTTGGTTTTATGATTTACTATTAAAGCGTAGCAATGCATGTATTTAATGGCATGTAAAACAATGAATAGTGAGTAGTAGTAAAAGAAAGTATCCAAGCTACATTTCTCTTTCTACGGACAAAAACAGAAATTATTTCTTATACATACACAGCATAACCAGTTTGTAGATAACGATGGTACTGAAAAGATAAAGATTTACAATATATGAAATTTGCATTAGAAAATCATTTATCATAAAAATAAAAATAATTAAGTTAAGGAAAATTATCTGCGAGATATCTGACTTTACCAAACCACTAAATTAACGAGATTTTTTTTCCTTTCAATAAACAATAATATTGTGTCCAAGAAAGCACAAAGAATAAGTCAACTTCTAAGCGCCTTTTATGTGAACTTCTTAGAAAATTCTTAAAGTCAATCCTCTTACGGTCCAAGGGCTGTTACTCATAACGAAGGCTTAACAGCTGATAAAAGTGATTAGTCGTTGGAATAAGATCCCCAAGTAATTAAAAGATAAGTTGATTGATTAGAGGCGAAAAATGTAGTCAAGCCTGAAAGGGATGGCGTAAACTTTGTCAAGATATTTTCTTTTTAGACAACGCCCGTGATAGGGAATTAACAAAATAAAAACCAATGGATATAACGAAAATGCACACTTTAAACATTAATAAATTTGTAATCATTCAATGTCTTGTCTGAGTCAAAAATATAAAAAAATATCTTAATATCCTTAAAAATAAATACTTTGTCGTCTTACTATTTTAAACTGACACGTATTTATTTTCAAAATACATGCAACTATGTAAGCAGTTTTGTTTCACGCAGTTTTATACACCCAGCTTATTTTCGTCTTCGTTACTGGTGGAGAATACTCATGACGTTTTGAAATAGAAATAAATCAAAACAAGCTATGTAGAAATCCAAAATAAAAATCTCATAATATACTTTCCAGAAATATTCTCTTGGGAACCTTTTCATCTAGCCGTTACACCAATCACTTTGGGTACGCAATACTTCTTGAAGAAGAATATACTAATCGCAAACAAACTCTCGACCAAAACAATTCTATCTTGGCCATTCAGATATTCGTCTTGTAGTGGACCGTATCCGAGACATTTTCCTTCGACGCACTAGAATCTCGACACCCGCAGCGAATTTAATCAAAAGAAAGTAGCTGGGTACAGAAAATCAGATCCAACCCTTGCATGTTTATGTCGCAACCCTTATTTGATTATTTTTGTCTAAACTATTCTTCTCTACGTCATCGCATGGCACTCAAACAAAATTTCGAAACTCATTCAAATAATTATTATGTAACTTTGCTACATTAGTTTAGTTTTATCCTAGAAATTAAAGACAAATTTTACCTTGGTGCTTGAGTGCCACCTTGTTTTCTAAAGATGTGATTCAAAACCATTAGTTCCCTTTGTTAACTTCGGATTCGGTTATTCTTTTATTATTTTCCCCATGTTGTGTGCCTCATAAATACCGCATGGTATGTTTTACATTAAGTTTAGAGTCCTAGTTTAGAGAGAACCTGTACATATTAATGATATAACTAAAAATTATGGAATGATTCCGAATAGGAAACCAAGTTAGACGGGAGTCTGATCCGCCTCCTAGACTACTAGCAATATCTAATGGGTACTTACTACTAGTTTCAGGGTATTTATCACTTGAGTACACGCGCGCTCTACTATAGTAGATGGGTTGCGATTACTTCCGTGCCGTAAATTACGCAACGAATTAGTGTGACGCCTCACCGCTGTGTTTGCGCACAATCCTGTACATTCCCGTCAAAAACCGCATTATACAATAGTAGTATGTACATGCGACTATTTGCGTAAAAATAAAAGGTAAGTGTAGTCTCTTTTTAATATATTATATGCTTATGTTTGTTTTCTAGTGAAAATAATGGATATATGCCGAAAATCGTGTGCTGGCTGGGCTGCAGGAGGAACATGATTGTAATTTAATCTAAAATATGCCAAAGCTGTTGATTATATTATTTATCTCATTGGATATTTCCTCAGCTAAGCTTAGCCTTTAGAAGTGTTTATTTTTGTTATTTTTCTATTTTATTTTATAATGAATATAATACTTAATGCATTGCTTTTATATTGATACTATTTTTTTACAAAAAAAAAACCATTTTGATCTTTCTACTATAGTAGCACACGCGAGCAAACTTGCAAAAAAATAGGACGCGTGTACTGTAGTGTTAAGAGTATTGACTTCCTGTAATAATAGATCGAGTTTGACATTATTAAATCAGCATCATTTCATACTTTACTTAAACATTCCTATTGACTCCTAATCAGCGTATGCATCTGCTGATCGGGAGGACCCGGGTCCCGGCCAAAAATCGTTACCGGTTTTTTCCGAATTCTCAGTAGCAGCACGGAGTCTGGCAAAGTGCCCGGTAACGACAACAGGCTCGCCCCGTATTACGTGGGACCTTCATAGCATGACGACATATGGTTGAAATTACACCTCTGCCTACCAGGGATAAAGGCTGAACTAAGGTGTGACTATAAAAAATCGCAATATAAGAACGACACAGCCACAAAATATTTTGACAATTGCAACTCCTAATCTGACTGGCAACCACATATATCATCCTTCTTCAATCTTCTTGACCCTTTCAACGACTGTCCACTTGCCGTCTAAAAGGGCAATCTGTCACCTGCAGCATCACTTAATAAATTCTATTCACAAAACAAAAAACACGATATAATCTTCAAAACATCGCTGTATCTTTTTCAGTGGGGCTACGGAGCTGGCGAGAAAATGGACCGCTGTTTGGAGCTCAGGTTTTAGACGGTAACGTAGTGCGTGCAATCCTAAGTTGGTTCAAATGTTTCGTCGAACCGAATTGAAAATTGCAATCCCATACCAGACTGGTAGGTCTCCGAGATCCCAACACTAACAGAGGTTAAGGAAACAGCGGCGGTTTTAGTGTGTAGGCCCATTGACAGTCTGCATGTTGAAAAGAGTGTCACACACCTCCGTCTATCCCAATCAACGGTGTCGATTATCGGTATAGGGTTTGCTGTTGACTTTGCCATCTCTTCCCAAAATACATTTTAGCTATAGTTTTTTTTCCTCATGTCTCTTACGACACCTACGGAATGTAGTAGGTAATACTTTGTATTCCTGATCCGTCAACACACGGACGCTTATGTATCATCATATCATACATCGAAATAAATTATTGGCCATTTTTTTTCCATTTTCGGAGCCCTACAATTGCGTAGGCGGGGTGAATATGACAAATGATAGTCAACAATACGATTGTAATTTTTATCTTTGAAAGATAAAGGTTATCCCCGTGGGGTGAACGTGATATTTTCAAACAAAAATACTCTTCACTTGAAATATTAAAAGTGTGAAAGTTGAAACTGAGGCGCCTTTTACTATATTTCGGATTACTTTGTACTGTTCCTACGGGATATATATCGGCGATACGCCAGGGTTATAGTGTCAAGACTCCATAATAAAAACACTCACGTAATATTACTTGGTTTATTATCAGTTGATTTCTAGCACAGAATTGCATTAAAAATGCGAACTACAGTCCTTTTTATAAACTAACCGTCATTACACTTAATGTAACGTTTAATAACTCCTTTTCAACATATAATTGAAATTACTGTACGATTAATTATAAACTAATCAAAAATCGACATTAATATTGTAATGAATTTTGCACAACACCAAAGTATTTATTTTACACGAATAACAAATTTATTTTATTAACTCAACGCTGCTTTACAACATTGTCAACAGATGGCGCTATCACCAGGATGCAAATATAAACGCATGTTACTTATAACTGTAAAAATAAGTGTCAGAATAATGTTATATAATACCTACTAATTGATTTTACTTTGAAAGTTTCTGGAGTTATCTTAATAACTAAGCGATAAATTAAATACCCAATCTTTATAAAACAGATAAACAGCCAATACAGTGTCTAATATTGTAAAGTAGTGAAGTTCTCAGTTCTGTGTTCACAAATAGTTATTTAAATATCAATCTTAAATATTATTAACATTTTCGTAACAATATAATCATTATATATTAATTTGCGCCCATACGGCCATTCTGATCCAGCGCGCTCCTCGCGCTGACTATTTAGGTAACGGTTACAGAATAAACAGCAAACAAAAATAATGAATATAAAAATTACATAAATAAGCGTTTATCATACAGAATGAACTAAAAGTTCTATACAAGGCTTCACCTAGTCATAGGATCTTAGCCTGTGGCATGCGTCACCCATCACGGGATCTAACAAACAATGCTTCACCCATGGCTAAGCCGATTACGGCATCACCGATTACGGGATCTAGCGCACACAGGCATCACCCACATAGGGATCTAGCCCACAAACGGCATCACCCACATAGGGTCGATTTAGCCCACGCGGCATCACCCATCACGGGATCTAGCCAACACACGGCATCACCCATCACGGGATCTAGCCAACACACGGCATCACCCATCACGAGATCTAGCCAACACACGGCATCACCCATCACAGGATCTAGCCAACACACGGCATCACCCATCACGGGATCTAGCCAACAAGACCAGGATCAAGGATACGCATGGTGGCCAGCCAGCGTTTTGGGAAGGATGTTGGATAGGAAAAATAAAATTTTACTCAAACACATAAATGCATAATTTGCCTCATAAACACATCAATGCATATACATAAAATAATCATCATCGTTCGTCATGATCAGTTATATCAATACAATGCAATTACATAGGTCCGACAACGACAGTGGAGGAGGTAGAGGACCCCCCACGTAAATCGGTATCTGACGAATTCTCCGCCCATACGGTCAAGCCGCTCATACAGTCGCCGATGTTGATCAGCAACAAAGGTTAGCAAACAATGCTTGACTCCAGTTCAGTACAGCACTCATGCGGCATGTGTGTGCGCAGCCCACACACAAAACCACCGACGTCAAAAGGCCGGGCCACCGTCATCCATACATACCAGTAGAGGACCGCTCGTCCATCCTCTCCTCACACCAAGGTCAGGTCATCTGTTAGGATGTAATCATCAACCTGCAACACTCAAAATACAGGTGGTGGGCAACATTTCCCACCCAAATATTAGTTCCATGAACCTTCGTAACCGTAGATGTAATAAAATTCTACTCTTACAAAGTGGTGCGGTCTATTAAGCTATATCTATATATCAGGCATGTTCAACCTGTGCGTTGGTCTATAGTTATCTTTGCTACAACAGTGTTAGAGTCCAAATTTTACGCATAAGGTAATACAAAAGTAATACAAAAGACACTCTGAATGTTCTCAGATTCAGTCTGACAGTGCCTTTTTAGATAATCAAATATAAAGTCATCAGGATACCCATATTTTGCAGTTTTGATAAAATAGTTAAAACTTAATATATTCAAAATAAGTTTTATCCACATCGAACAGGAAAACAAAATGTCAATGACAAAGCGAGGCCTATGCTCAGCCGTGAACAGTCGGACTGTTGATGATAAATATGAAATGATTTCAAACCATGCAGGTCCTAGGATTTCGAAGATACTAGTGCTATAATTATTATTCATGTAAGAACATGTTTAATCCAATACTGAATATTTTTAGGCATTCTGCAAGCTGTGAAATTGTTTAAATGTTTGCCAACTGAGCCATAAAAGAAATTTACAAGCTACCAATATTACAAAGCAAGATTAGTGCCGTCTTATTTTTAAAAATGATTCTACTCAGTTAAAAAATTTACTACAATAAACCATAAAAGCCAATAAAGACACTCAGATATTGGTATTTTATAATTAATTCAAATAGACCTTTCTTTCTGAAATGAATGTTTCCATTTATCATTCGTCCCCTCCTTCATTATGTAATTCAACTTTAATTTTATTTGACTTTATATTTAAGGGAATTTTCCAAATAATGTTAATATTTATATTAAACTGTTAACATGTGGTGCCAATGTAATTCTTATCAATCGCAATTAATAATTGTTTTTCTGAATAAATAAATTTAAACTGACTAATCACAACTGACTTAGAAATAAAGCATGAGTAGTCCATACAATTACTTTTATTTGCCAAGAATAAATACTGCTAAATGGGAAAAGAGATAATATGGATTTTCACATCATGTTCCTTAAACCCACTTATCATTATCCTAATAATCATATTCCTATCTGTCTTGTATCCCACAACAGCTAAGCAATAAGGTTGGCACTAAATTTTATTGGTTTATCACTGGTTGTCATCTTGAATATAGATGCAACTAACTTAGCAAATTAATGAACTCACAACTAACACTAAGGCTTGTTATTTATAAAAGATTGGCAGTCACCTGCCTTAAGACTTTCAACCTAAAATGCTTAGAGATGGACTTTTATAAAACCTAAGTGAGTGCATATGTCCATAAAGAAATCTACTGTCCAGATCTCATGTTTCTAGCTTCAGTAGTTTGGGTTAAGCAAGGACGTATCATGGTCGGAACAAATCATTCTATACAGGTATAAAATTAAACGACAAATATTAAGATATGTTGGGTTCCCTTGTCCTATAACCTTAACTTGAGCTACAAGTTGACAGTAACAATAATGTTAAAGTGAAATCATATAGGCACCTACAGAGTCCACAAATATTATAATAAAACCTATTTTGTAACTTTACAAATATTAGCTTTAAAAATGTGTATCACAAATTTATTTTTATATCTACCTTCTGAATAAATATCTGTACTAATATACTAAAACTGAAGTTAGTTTTGTTGAATGCACTTATCTGTGAAACTACTGGTTTTATGCAAATAATTATTTTTGTGGTGGATAGTCATCTATCAAGAGAGGCTTCATATAATCACGCCGTGAGCACTAGCCATAAGTAATGCAGTTAGTTAGCCTTATGTAATGTGTAACCAAGGGCTAAAAATAATGTTTTGATTCCTTTAATGTTGTAACGGAGCGTATGCTAAGGTTGTCATTGTATAAGCGTAAGCTAAGTATGTCGTCACTATATAGCCATGTACTTTAGATTTACTCACGAGTAGCTCTAAGACAGTTAAACTAAGAACAGTATTGTGAGATCGAAATATACGGATGTGCTACATGAACCCACTGACTTTAATTGATCTAGAACATTAGTGCCGTAACCCAAGGTCCCTCCTATAATGTTTTACTATTGAGATAACCTATTGACTACCAATTGAATTCATTTTAAGCACATCGATTAGCTTATTTAAACTGAAAGCAAATCAGGCAATTTATACAATGGATCTATATCAGAGCTTCAACTTGAAAAGGGCAGTTATACCGTTCTTTACTAATAATTACATTAGAAGAGCCCCAGCCGACGGCATAACATGACTATAAGCACATTAGCACTGCTTTGTATCAAACATGGATAAACAACAGTTACCTATAAGTTCTATTTGGGGTGTAACGTTCGTAATTTTGACTGTATAATGTTTATCTGGTAATCCTTACGGGGACAGTAGGTAATCTTGTAAGCACCATAATTTATAAAATTAGGATGTTTCTCAAAAACTAATCAAATCAGCTCTAAATAAATACCTCTGATCAGTGCATCAACAACCCGCATCTGCAACCTCTGGTAGAACTCGGAGCAGAACAGCGTTCACGCCACAGCACAGCCCGGTGCGTGCACCCCGTCGTAGTTGCTCTGTCGCTCTCGCTCACGCGTGGCCTCACGTGAAGTGTAGACGTGCTCGCCATAACTCCGACACACCGTGTGGTCTTCGATCAGGGTTGACTAGGGCCAAACACGGCTTCCAAGCGCTTGTCACATCAGTCTTCAGAGCATCATTGGTTCTGGCGGCTAAGCCAAGAGACCCATCACTCTCGCGCCAACCGTAGATCCCGAAGTCTCTTAGGGGGCGTTTATCCCACCGCTGCTGTCGGCGATACGCCAGGGTTATAGTGTCCAGACTCCATAATAAAAACACTCACGTAATATTACTTGGTTTATTATCAGTTGCTTTCTAGCACAGAATTGCATTAAAAATGCGAACTACAGTCCTTTTTATAAACTAACCGTCATTACACTTAATGTAACGTTTAATAACTCCTTTTCAACATATAATTGAAATTACTGTACGATTAATTATAAACTAATCAAAAATCGACATTAATATTGTAATGAATTTTGCATAACACCAAAGTATTTATTTTACACGAATAACAAATTTATTTTAGTAACTAAACGCTGCTTTACAACATTGTCAACAGATGGCGCTATCAACAGGATGCAAATATAAACGCATGTTACTTATAACTGTAAAATAAGTGTCAGAATAATGTTATATAATACTAATTGATTTTACTTTGAAAGTTTCTGGAGTTATCTTAATAACTAAGCGATAAATTAAATACCCAATCTTTATAAAACAGATAAACAGCCAATACAGTGTCTAATATTGTAAAGTAGTGAAGTTCTCAGTTCTGTGTTCACAAATAGTTATTTAAATATCAATCTTAAATATTATTAACATTTTCGTAACAATATAATCATTATATATTAATTTGCGCCCATATATACCACGTACCTTTGTTTTGAGTAACCGATATTTCGGCACTGTTGCAAGCGCCATGTTCACGGATGTACTGAAGTATAGCGGGTGGATGAAAGTTATAAACAAGTGAACCAGTCTACCCGCTTCCTTACTCGTTTATTGCGCGCACAACCACTATCACCGTTTTCACTCTCGCACTGTACTCGATCGCGACACACTGTACTCACTACGTCAGCTTGTGATTTAAGTTTTTCATTCTAGGTATATAGTGGCGTTCTGTCAAAAGCACCTGAGGGTTATGTAACTCAATCCAATGGTTCGTACGATAGTGGTTGTGCGCGCAATAAACGAGTAAGGAAGCGGGTAGACTGGTTCACTTGTTTATAACTTTCATCCCCCCGCAATACTTCAGTACATCCGTGAACATGGCGCTTGCAACAGTGCCGAAATATCGGTTACTCAAAACAAAGGTACGTGGTATATATCCCGTAGGAACAGTACAAAGTAATTATTGTGACCACGAAAGTTTAAATTCCTATATATTTCGGATGTCTATTACTTTCACGTTCAATATTATATTCTTGAATAAAAGAAACTTTATTTTGCGATATTTTTGTACAGTGACGCCTCCTATTTGTCAAACATATTTTATAGCGTAGAGTATGATTTAATTTCCTTTTAAGTTAAATCTAGTAACATTAGCCGTAATATCCATATCGAGGCATGCATTACGTTATCTCAATAATGAACTCAGTGTAATTCATAAAGCAGCATTATTCGACAGACAACACGATTAATTACTAGCTGTGTGCCTTTCTATAGAATGTGTGTTAACCATATTATACGTGTGTACCTATATTGAAAATTTATCATTTAAAATTGATGCCATGCAACGTTTTCCAATAAACCCTCACAAATTCACACAAAGAACAAGCGTTTCATCTCGAAAATTGCTCCCATAAGTACCGTGTTAATGAACTTAAATTAACATCGACTGCCCATCAGAGTGCCGGTGGATGGGTCGCGTCTCCTGGGAAGAGAACAAGTAATTACCATGGCTGACAGGCTAATCGTGGCAAGTTAAAAGAATATCCTGGAGAGTTAATGCCCTTCAGCTTTAATATTTGATACGATGTATTGTTTTTCGGGTAGACGGTACAAATAAATCCTGGGCTAACAACTGGTTTAATGTTTGTATAGTTTGTTCGCCCCTGATGAGAACCAATGTAAACTTGTCGAAATTTCTAGGAAAACGTATATGTGTCAATACCTTAAATATGTTAGTTAACCCGGTTAAGACCAAGAGGTCTCAAAATAAAGTATATAAATATAAAGTAAGTTACTCGTACCTAAGAAGGAACCAGTAACTTTCGTAATTAATGGGTGGTATAATTTTGTACTTTAGTTTCTTAGGCTAAAGACATGGGTCTGTACTACATATTTATCTCACTGTCAGCAGTAATAATATATAGTGGTAGTTTACAATGCAAAAGATAAAAACATAAACATGAAAACATCATGCGGAACTTTAAACCAAGGTCAGCTTTTTCACAGCGCGCTCTAGAAAAGCAAAATATTTTCCGCAAACATTGCTTTGCATTTGATCTGCTAAAGTATATAGACAGAACAAACCGTATGCACCTACAAACCTCCTTTGTACAGTTAAAGTGGCAAGTGAGTGCATAAACTTGTTGCGCGGATCTTATACCGAAATTGGACTCATAAATGTTGTTTGGACTTTCGCATTGTAGATTTTTTAGGATCATCATGTATTTTTTTGCATGCCAAATTGACTTTTCTTTTATGCGAAAAGGAAAAACGATATGGACAGACCAAAGACCTAATATTCCGTTAAAGCCAAGTATACCATAAGTCTGATGAATTACATGATCTCGTATGGGTTCGTTTTTGGTACCGATCTGATATTTAAACCCTATAGTGTTTCAATTTCAGTTACTTAATCCTCAATTACATATTATCTCTTTATTAATAAATTATAATTTGCGCCATACATATGATACCGGTGAGCAATTGGGCTTAGATAGTAATGTTTGTGACTTTTGTGTACCCGTGTATATAGTCTATAATATGAATGTGTACTTGTGCAGGTTTCATGAAAATTCATTTTGTTATTAACTAGTATTTTCAGTCTTATCTTTAGCAACTTCATTACTTTTGTTGTAAGTATACCCCATAACTGTTTACATACAATCTAAAACGCAGATTTTCATAATTGTATAAGATAAACATAACCTAAGCCACCATGCCATTCATACAGCACATTTTTGAGATAAGCAACCATTCTTAACCCTAGAGTAGTCGCGCTCTCCCATGAAACGTGAGTCATCGCGTGGGGAGGATTTTGCCGCCCATACGCAATCATTATTTTTTTGCTAAATTGTTGTTTAATACATTAACAATAATTTATAAGGACAGTATGAAACATAAACTTAATTAGAAAATAACATTTATTAAAGATTTTTTACTTAGTAATTAAGAAAAACATGCTTTGGGATATCTTAGGTATTTATTTTTTAATTTTAACAATATCTTTAACTTAACATAATTAAAAACTTGAAAAATAAGACCTCATAACAAAATTAAACGTTTTCAGTGTCTACGATACATTCTTCAGCAAAATAGTCCTAACAAATGAACATACAATTTTCGTTGCACAGTAACTTTGGGCATATTCTATTGCACCCTTTTGACCCGACTACGGCAAAGCCGAAAGGAAGGGTAATGTTTTTGGCAGTCTATGTATGTAAGTATGTATGTTTGTATGTTCCCCCGTAGCACCTAAACTACTGGACCGATTTTAATAAATGAGGTGTCAGTAGATTAGTAATAATGGCGCGGGTGACATAAGGTATATCAATTTTATCAAAACTTCTATTACGGAATGCAATGAATCCTCAGATTCCATCATCAAAAAAAATTAACTGAGATAATTATTACGTGTTTGGTATCAAAAGAAAGGTTATTGGTAAGTTAATTACAAATATGTACATATATTACACTGTTTGATTCAAAATATAAATTATAAACGCGGTTTTACTTACAATTAGCGCTGTTTAGATGCTTTGAGTTTTCTATTTTTCTTCCTTTAAAAGTGACAGTGAAAATATTGCACGGTTAGTAAACATGCCTCATCGGAATACAAAATGTTTTAAATAAAAAAAATAAGTTTAAAAACTATGACCCGACTGCGTAGAAAAGACGAAGAAACAAGAAAATAGCTGAATCAGACAAGTATAAGTATAGAAATGCTCAAGCTAGAGCCGTGGCCGCACCTATAGTTGTATTGCAATGTGTGGATGGGCGACGGGAGTTGAATAGAAACAAGCGGCTCGTTTGAATGTGGTATATTGACTGTCTCACGGAATATAATGCACAAACCTATATACTTATAATGAGGTAGAGGTGCACTACACTACACCTCCCCCCTTTATTAATAAAAAAAATAAGAATACAATTATTATTTTTTTAATAAAACAGGAAACAAAATTACACAATAACAATTTTTTTTTTGTAAGTAAATAAAAGTGATCAAAATATAATTCCTTATTTCACAAAACCAATTTAAGAATTCAAATTATATTTATAAACATTTAACAAAAAATAAACGTAGTCATTCTCGTAAAAAAATAAATTCATTTAAATATAAAATTTTCTTAAATTCTAAAGGTTGCTTTAATGACAATATGGTATTATGCTATGATAATTATTTATTGATAATGACTGGATTATATTTCTACATTATAACACATAATAATACATTTTTTTTAAGTAGGTAATACATAATTATTTACTTATGCATTCTTAGTCATTCATAGTTGATACATTTTCATTGGTCTCATTACATTTCCTTAGCTTTTATTTCAAAATTACATTTATATAAGTAGATAATTATATATTTCACTGGCATTACCTATCTTTTCAAATATAATAATAATATTAATATTCTACCTTAATTCCATTTTTCAATTTCTATTCATTCGCTTCATCTCATTACCTATCTATCTTTCATATACTTAATCATTTCATCACAATACTTTCTTCATATTATTGGTACACACATATTACTTATTTTGCACCCGGGTCCGGTCATTTTATAACATTTCACTTAGGTACACTTCTTTATTACATATAAATCATGTTATTCAACTCATCATATAATATCTTTTATACCTCATATATTTAAGAACATATTTAAGACAATTTACGTCTCCTGGCAGGGTCGCCATGCAATGTGTGGATGGGCGACGGGAGTTGAATAGAAACAAGCGGCTCGTTTGAATGTGGTATATTGACTGTCTCACGGAATATAATGCACAAACCTATATACTTATAATGAGGTAGAGGTGCACTACACTACAGTATACTAGTGTACGTTTAGTTTCCTGCCATGTTTGTTTAAGTGTTTCTGGCACCCAAATTAGGTATACAATAGGTATGGGCATTTCTGTACTTATACTTTTCTGAATGACCTATTTTCTTGTTTCGTCCTTTTTAGACCCCTTTTTTACGTAGTCGGGTTAAAATTTTCAAACTAATTTTTTTTGGGCATTCTATTTTTTTTTTTTTTTTGGATGGCTATACTGCACGTCTTCTCTACCTGAGGGTATGTTTTGTTGTTCCGGTGGCACAAATCAGGCGACTTGGTTTCTCAGTTGTTTCTGAAAGTATTTACTTCCGATCTTCTACTTAATTATATGTTCTCTAGTCAAAGCCAGAGCTATTTCTTTCAAAAAAATTATTCCATCTTTTTCTTTGTACATAGTAATTCTTGCAGATCATCCCTCTAAATTTGCTACAATCGTAGCAGCTGTGAGGTTCTTCGCCTGCCTATTAATCGAGCTAAGGTCTCATTACTTGATGATCGTGTACGATATCTAGTTAGTGACCTTTGGCGACTACGAGATAGTCTTTGGAAAGTAACAGAGATAGGAAAACGGCTGCGGCTTCTTTGTATTGCAAGCATTCACGTTGTACACACGAAGACGGTCTCTGCGACACGTTATCTGGGAAAGGGCTACGACTTCCTTTCGTTACAGTGGATCTATGAACGTGAACGACGGCGAGATGGTATATATATAAAAATCGCCCAAAATTCATAAAAAAACATGATAATTTACTACGATATTAACATTAAAACGAAAAAAGCTAATAATATTCCAGCTACATACAAAACAGTCACACGAATTTTACTTACGTGAGTAGTGGCGCAGTGAAACGCGACACACGGAAAGTAACTGCTTCCTTCTGCAGTCACCCAAGTACTAAATTTCTTCTAATTTCAAAAAAAAGGAGCTGAGGTGCCGAAGAGCAACTACTAGGACGCTTGACCTTGACAAATGCATCATGTATAAAATAGTACGATTTTTCGCCGCGGGCGGCAAAATGCTCATAGTGCGAGCACTCTAGGGTTAAAGCAGATATGTAAATTCCTTATCTCTTAACTTCAAAAAACCTAGCTAAAGTAACGTTGAACAAGATAATATGAATAATTTAATAACCATACCAAACTGCGTTGGCATGCTTTCATGCGTTTGTGCATTTATTACCATTAATTTAAATATATTTACAACATTATTTGACGGCGGCGTAAAATGCTTATTGTTAGTGCGGGCCACACGATACAAGCTTGACAGTTGATTTCAATAACATGAAAGAATGTGTCTAGAAAATTCGATCGAATTTTGAGGTTACGCGCATCCGAAAATGCATACCACGGAGGCGATAGTACATAAAGAAAAGAATGAAAAAATATATATCTGCACCGAGTTTTGGATTCAATCCCCACATGGGACTACACTTTGTGTGATCCACAAATTCTTCTTTCGGGTCTGGCTAACCTGGGTTCTAATCTATTGTCTTCGTAGACAATATATTAAATTTATTCTTAGTGTAGGAGTTGTGTTTTTAAAAAAAGGAAATAGAATGGCGTAAAGTAGCTGCCTTCGGTTGTGGGCTTTATGATAGTGAGTTATTTAGCACTTACAATGCATCGGAGATCTCTCGGTTTAGGTACAAATTAACTGCTCGATTGGAGAAGTGCTACAGCCTTCCAAATTCTTTTTTTTTTTAAGACTCACGATTGTATCCCCCAAGGGGTAGGCAGAGGTGTAATATTACACCCATATTTCGCCATGAATGTTTAAGTCCCACGTAACAGGGGGCGAGCCTATTGCCGTTAGCGGGCACATCACCAGACTCCAAGCTGCTACTGAAAATTCGGAAAAACCCAGTAACACTTTTGCCCGACCCGGGAATCGAACCCGGGATCTCCGATCAGTAGTCGCATACGCTATCCACTGGACCACGGAGGCAGCCTTCCATAATATATGGGAAAACAAAATCACGGCATCTTAGGTAAGTACCTACCTACATCATTTCTTTTGGTGAACAATCAGATATACCTGAATTGTTACTCCAGCCAAATTCTTTTTATAACGTCAATCGTCCATGGTATTGCTTTATGTAGTTTGTCTTCTTTAAAAGAAAACAGACATTTATAATAATTAAAACCTACTATGATAATTTTACCGTCACCATATTATGTTTAAATTATTCGTTTTATTTTGTTTACTTCACTGATATTTGCCACAATCATGTTCATTTATAACTTATGAAAATAGTCGTAGCCCATTAACAGTAACAGTTTAGGCAGTGTCCGACATCTGATTTTAAACCTCTAAGTGTCAGCGCACACCAAACTGCAAAAAGCTCGCGCATGGTCGAGCAAACTTTTGATTGCTTGACCATGCAGGCGGCCTACTCGCCTTTCCGTGAGCAAGCTCCGTTGAAAATGCTCTGGGTTGCCAGGCGGGCGTGTATGACCAGTTTGATGCCAAAATCTGACGTTGGTAGACGTGTTATTGACGTTTAATCAACGCAACTACTTCGCTCAACACAATTCAGCAATAATTGATTTTGACGTTCTAACTATTTCGCGGGTTTCTCGTCATTTGTCAATGACATGAAACTGAAATATGGCGGAGTTCTATTTTGCATTTTGCTTCAAACTCTGTATAATCTATGTTCAAAATTTTGGCGTCTAGTTTTTTCATTGGCAGATTACGATTACGATAGTGGCAATAATTAATTGCACTGCGGCGGCACTGGCGGCGGGTCGATCACGTTCGCGTATGTAGAACGCCTACTCGAACATTTACTTGCAAGCTCGAGCATGGTCGGGCATCAAGTTAGGACGTGTATTCAATTTTGAAATGTATGGAATTATCATAAGATTAATTTTTCAATGATTTCACAAAATGCTCTGCTCTGCTATGCTCTTGGTGTGCGCTAACGGTAATGCGTTCGTTAATATGTATGAATGCAAAATAAAGGATCAATGAAACAGCTTAACAGACAAATACATATTTAATACCATGATTTATCCTATTCTTTGTTTTAATTTTTCAACATTATCAGTACCATCCAAAAGATATTTATTTATGAATTCAGTTTCGTAGTGCTATTGTAATATGCAAAACAGCTCATTACCTTCAGCAAGATACTGATATTATTACAACAAAATATTTGTTTACGTAACTACATAAGTCGCAACACACCTTAAATTGTTGCCTAACCTTTTATGAATTAGAACTTTAATTTATGAATTACTACACTTCGCCCGCGGCTTCGTTCGTGTGATTTACAAACCTAAACCTTCCTCAGGAATCATACTTTTATTGGTGAAAACCATATTCAAAGTAAAAATCATTTACGCATTTAGGCCACAAATTGATGCTTCACGTCAAAATTGAAGTTAATAATTGTAATTAATGAACCGTACAAAAGTCTGACAGTTGGAATTGGCCTTTGCAAGCTATCGCATTATGACACATTCCACGCACACGCTCGAGAAGGTATCTTAGCTTCTTTTTCTTTTCAATTTCAGAGCTTTGCTCTTGTCGGTGGAGTTTACTCCATGTCTTTCTATTTCTTATTAAGTGGCCCATGAGAAAATCAACCCATCGTTGCACAATAGGCCTCCTTATACAACATGATCTTCGCCTTTTCTTTAATTTGATTTTCCGTGTATGCCCGTATTTAGCTGTAAAACTATGTAATTTCTCTACCAGAATAGTTTTTTATCAGTTCCAAACACGTTATTACCCAAATTCAAAACCAATCTGTACACCCAATACACACAAAAACTAAGAAACAGTGTTCGTCGATCTCAGGTGTTTGCCGGTACACATTGATTTCTATTTGTTCATAATGTTCGATGTATTTACCTTGTGATCGCTGACTATCAGTCCGGATGACTGTGTGTGGACGACGGGGCAGCTTATTCAGAGAAAATACATATACCTGTTTTTCTAAGCCTAGTTTTTCTAAGTTGGTTAGTAACTAGGGAGATGTACTGTATTATGAACCAACAGTAAATACTGTATACTTTAATACTGAGTACCTGTTATCAAAGTTAAGTTCAACGAGCTATCGCAGTAATGGATCCTCGTACGAAACCTATTTATCTACGGTAAAGTACTATCATAAATGCATAATTGAGGCCATGAGAACCATAGTGGCCTAACTACATTTTTTACAATATTGAGTTTATGATCTTTTCCAGTCCAAATTGATCATTTTGATAGAACCAGAGTGGCCTAAAAGTGATACAACGAATATTCACTAGATGGCAACATAATCACTGTTACCGTTTTTAGTCTGCGATCTAAACTTGAAGTGCCATACTGGCCTAAATAAGATAGGCCACTATGGCTTAAGCCCTCTAAAACTTCACTGTCATTATGAAATTAGTTAGGCTACTTTTTGACAGTCTGTTCATGATAAACGTCATTATTCATACACTTCAGCTTGTTAATTCTTTGAGCTATTTCGATTTACTTGATTCTCTGTCGGATCACTTCATTACGAATTCGATCCTTCAGAGAAACTCCGAGCATAGCCCTCTCCATAGCTCGCTGAGCGACCTTAAATTGGTGGACCAGTCGCACCGTTAGTGTCCACGTCTCGGCCCCGTAAGTCATAACGGGTAGGAGGCACTTGTAGAAGACCTTGGTCTTAACGCTTTGCGGTAGGGGTGACGTAAAGACGTGACGGAGTTTCCTATATGGTGCCCAGCCCAGCCGTATATCTTCTGCCAGCCTCCTTCTCGAAGTTGTTTCTACCCAAATGCACGGTTTGCCCCCGGTAGAAGTACTCCTGAACAACTTCGAGAGGAATCCCATTTAGGATAATCGATTCCGGAGAGACATGTTCATTGAACATTATCTTGATTTTGTCCAAGTTCATCCGAAGACCGATGCGACCAGAAGAATTAGCTAGGCTGCTCAGCATATACTGCAAGTCCTGCACGCTTACAGCCACGATGACGATATCGTCTGCAAATCTTAGGTGTGAGAGGTCCTTTCCAGTGCAGCGTCTTGAACATATTCTTCATTGTATTTATGTACAATTTGGGGGAAATAACATCCCCTTGTCTCACACCTCGATGTAGGTTCAGACTGCCGGTTCTATACTTGTCATAGTCGCGGCATCATACAGACCTCTCAGCACTTGGACATATCGCCAATCGACTTGGCACTGTTGCAAGGACTCCAGAACAGACCAGGTTTCAATGGAGTGAAAGGCCTTCTCATAGTACACACTCGTCGTTCTCATAGTACTCTGTCTTCTGTGTCGTATCCTCCTAAACAACCAGCCAGTTCGGGCGGCAGAAAAGTCTACGCGCGAATCGGTTCGTAATGACCATTGAGAACAGCTTATAGTCGTGGCTCAAGAGCGAGATAGGTCGATAGTTCTTCAAAGTTTTGTCTCCCTTTTGGAAGAACAAAACGACAATGCTCTTGCTATTCCCTTGGAGTTCTCTCCGAGAAGAGGACAAAATTAAATATGCGCTCCAACGCATATTTGATTCTGTCCTCTGCAGCTCCAGCTGCACAAGTATATGTTTCCCACCTGCCTTCAGCAGCTCCGTCGTAATTCCATCGTCCCCGGGGGCTTTCCCATTTTTGAGCTGCCTTAGGGTCACCACGATTACGTCCTAGCTGACATCTGGCAACTCTTCCGTGAAGTGGCGGGTTAAAGTGGTTCTGGGATACGCGGAAAAGGGACTTTACAGATTTGACTGGTATTACCCTGATGGAAAACCCATCAGCTGTGAGAAAAAAAGGACTTATTAGATCTTTTGCCCTTTTTACCTCCAGTGCATCACAGCTTTTATATCAGTATCAAAGATAATGTGTCAGTAAGAAATGATCAAATAACATAGATGTTGAGGATGACAATGATAGTAGCTAAGAATACTTTTATTGTTAAGTGCACTTGCTGCTTATGTTGTTTTGTTTTATTTTTGAGCTGTTGTGTTTAATAAACAATTGGCCTAATAACCGCTTTATTCTTATCTATTTCTAAAAACCTACTGCCAAAGTGGCCTATCTGTGTATAAAATGTAGAAAAATAGCAATAAAGCTATTTTGTCACTACTAAAATCATAAATTGGTACTTTATTAGGTCAAATAAAACAAAACAGTAATAAAAAGTATGTATTCTGAAGAGTGCTAGATGATTAAAAAAATACTGTTTTTATTTTCTATGGTACTCAAAAAGCTTGCCTATTGAATTAGGCCACTATGGTTCTCATGGCCTCAATTATCATTATACGCTTATTATACTTCTTCTTAGTCGTTAGGCTCTTGACAGAGTCGTCGTCGTCGTCGTGTCCGGTCTGATGGCAAGCTTGACAATCCGTCTCCACTCATCCCTTATGGCAGTCTATCTTGTGCACAGATGCAGGGGTGCGTCCACTGCTGCCTTGATTTGGTCATTCCATCTTGTGGGTGATCTGCATATACACAGGCATACAAAACTACGCAACAATGCTTCAAGATTTCGAAGTGTTACACAGATTTGTTTCTTAAAAGAAGATGATGCGAACAATTGAATCATACCATGCATATGGCAGATTCCTACTTATTAACAACTAGACTTCGACCATAGCTCCGCCTGTGTGAGTTATACACCAAAACATTCCTCAGACATCACAATATCTATAGGTGAAAATCGTACAAATGACCATTCGGTAATTGTAGAGGTTATCGCGTTCGAACCTACAGACGAGAAGGAGTGAATTTAATTTTATAATATGTATAGATTTTATTCAAATCTGTGGACCAAGTGATGTTAGCGCTGATTTTACTGAGTAACAGAACCACGTTAATCGTAGCATGAATTGTCCAGCTTGACCCGCTTAGCACCATTCTTTCAGATGATGCAAAGTAGTAGCAGTATTTCTACTACTACAAACTTGCCCACATTATGTGGTCGATGCAGCTGCATTTGTGACATTTCGTACAAAAGCAGCTGCTTTTGCAAAAAAAATTACAAATGGATGATAACTAGAACTTCGTTTCTTGCTCAAAGTTTGGTATGTTGCTAAGCTGCATTACATATTTTGTGGCTACGCCTCTGTGAGCAGTAAGCCAGTTTGCACATTGCTATCTTGGAGCGGTATATTTGACCCGCAGAGGAGCATCCTGAATTGTGTATTTAAAATGTGTTCTTGTGTAGGCGGCACTAGATTAAATTATTATGATACTGAGTGCCTATTTTTTACATACATACATATCGTCACGCCTTTTATCACCGAAGGGGTAGGCAGAGGTGTATTTCTACACCCACTTTTCGCCAGATATACTTAAATCCCACGTAATAGGGGGCGAGCCTATTGCCGTACCGGGCACATTTCCAGACTTCGTGCTGCTACTGAGAATTTCGTGACAGAAAAACCCAATAACTCTGCCCGACCTAGGAATCGAACCCGGGACCGCCCGATCCAACGCGCACATTTATGGCACGAGACCAACGAGGCAGTCGTATAGGGTTTGATGTCGAGTTTTCCGTTCTACGCAAATATGGTATTTGCATCGTGTTATCCCTTAGTCGCCTCTTACGACACCCACGGGAAGATAGGGGGTGGTGACACTTGTATTCTATGCCGTCAACCACACGGCAAACCCGTGCCTATTTTTTATAAATAAAAATCTATTTCATGTTTGATGTACTTCATACAATTTAAGAAGCCATGTTCTGATTTTTAAGTGGCCAATGGGAAAACCAACCAACCCATCGCTACGTAATAGGCCTCGATTTCAAACCCTCAGCGCGCACCACAGTTTCAAATTATCGGTAGCTTAACGGTGCAGGATAACATCGTGAAGAAATATGCATGCCTGAGAGTTCTTCTTAATTTTTTCGAAAGACATAAGTCTGCTACGCTGCACTTAGTTTTTTTGATGTTCTACAGCCTAAACCCAACTTCTCATGGTGAGAAGAGACTTATGGCCAGTAGAGAAACAGTTTATACTAAATAGAGTTTATACTATTGAAATTAAACTACGGTTTACGGTTTCTATCTCACCGAACCTTGACCACGGTTCCTGTAAAGAAACTGAAACGTCGACTAGTAATAATTAAAAAATGTAGTTCTAGAATATTCTAGATAATTCGGTTTAAATATATTATAATATAAATCCAAAATATCGCGATAGAATACGATAACCGTAACAGTCGATTAAACCATTGAAGATACTATGAGTTTATACAATACAATTATATAACATGTTTGATCTTTAAGTTTCAACTGATTTCCCATTATCTTCATTTTTATCATAGGGTATATATATCTCCATAAAAATGTGTATTTTTCAGTATTTTCTTTAATAATTTTCCGTTTTAGTACTCCCAACACAATTAGTGATAATTCTTCCGAGAAAGCCAATTTAGTTGAGCAGCCTATATTGCTTGTCATTAAATATTTATGCGAAATTATGTTTCTTTATAAATTATATTTATTTCAAACTTAATTAAAACTGCACAGCTAGTTCCCAGAAATTGTCGATGGCAATTAGCCAGTTAAATTTGTTTTAAAATAAAGTTAAATGCGTTGAATATTGGTTATAAACTAAACTCTTTGATGTTGGTACCCCTATGGAAATGAACTAATTTATAAATATACAAAGTTATGAAATTATATTATATCATATTCTACCACATACACACAACACCCAAGGTAAGCAGAACTTGTTTTATGGATTATACATACATGGGGCTAGACAAGGGATAAAAATACATAACTATGTACTTTATAATCGAATTTAAACTGTCGCGGTTCGTATACATCGTACAATATTATTTAGCGGGTCTTAGCCCCGATAATTAACAAATTTAAAGGCATGAATACCACAAGGTAAAAAGACCCGCTAAGTAATATTGTTTGATGTGTACAATCAAACAAGTTCGTGGTCGATCAGTTTAAAAAAGTTTCCTTTGGCTCGCTCATAGAGTCGAGGCACACGCACACTAATACAAAACCAGTCCCCCATGTATGTGCCCATATTACGTTTGACTAGGGAACTGGTCGCGACCATGCTTTGCTGAGCGATTTTCGCCTTTATGGCCCACCCAGGCCAAGACAAACATCCATGTTCACTCAGAAAAAATACCTGCTTTAGAAATATGAATAAATTCTACTAATCATTAAAACACGTCAAACACGAATTTCAAATCTCAAAATCCATATATGGATCGAATATTGAAAATGGCCGTTAGTGTAACCAAGAAGATTTCATACGTAGGAATCTTTTTGAGTGTAACTAACTTCGGGCACTGATAACGCGTACAAGACATGTTTATTCAAAGCATAAGCTCTGCAGGTATCAAACTAGGTACTATTTAATTATAAGCAAGAATTTTTTTAGGATGAACGTTTGTTACTCTTTCCCAGATAAACTACTGCGCGGATTTTAATAAAACTTTCAGAATTACAGATTGTTTTGTTAACATTTAGTGCAGAGGCTCAAGCACGAAATATTTACGAATTTGTTTAGTAAATGTATCGAGTCCTCGATGACAGAACTATAGCAGGCAGCACCAACCAATTTTGACATCTATCGTTTACTCGATGACTTTTTGCATTAGTAACGTACATAGAGATGTGGCAATATGAGGTAAATTACCGCCTCATTGAATGAATGGTACGTTCCAAACTAGGTGAAATGGTTAATATTTATACTATGTTGTAAAAACTCTTTTGTAGAAAACAAAAAATTATATTTTATGGTTTTCGAATGTCCTTTCTTGTCATTGTCAGATGATGGACTTGTGTCTTAAAATGTACTAAATCAAAATACGAGTAATTATATAATTGGCACATCTTAATATATAAAATCTTTGCGTTACTGACTGACTGACAGACACGCTACAGCCGAAACTATTGGGTGCAGGATGCTGAAATTTGGCATGTATGTTCCTTGGGGACCGTAGGGGTGCACTAAGAAGGGATTTACCGAAATTCCCACGGGATCGGCCAAAACGGGTAAATATAAAAAAATGCCGGCGTAGCTGCTAGCGTCCTCTAGTTGTTATATAAAAAATTAAATACTATTATGTAAAGTTTCGAATCTTTTCTCACCAACAAATTCTAGGTGAAAATTGTTTCGACAAAATGACATTAGGTTGACATTTACTTTACTTTGCTTATGTCAAATCAGAGTTAGTGCTGCCGTTTTTTGCTTATTTGTTAGAAAGCTCGACACATTTGCATGACATTTACCGCAGGATAGTAGTCAAAAGTAGTTTGTGCTGCCAATATTAGTTGCATCTTACTCACGATAGGGGCGCTGTACAATTGACATACAAATTTTGACATTTACCTGACGAATACTTTCTCGAGAATATTTCGTGCTCGGGCTTCTGATCACAGAGTACCTTTGTATATAGGAGGATAGATACGTCACTCAAGCTATTAGCGCTACCTGGCGGTCGTTTCTAGCATTTTTTAACTATAGTACTTTATTAGATATTATTAGATAAATTTATTTTATTATGCTTCAATAACATATACATCCCTAAGTGAAAACCATGGTTTTCGCTTATGGATGTACATGCTACTGAACCATTTAATTTTCACCAGGTGTGAAACTGCGTACTGTAAAAATATATAAAATAAAACATTGATTTAAAAGCACCCTTTATTTTTCAAACTTTTTTTACAATATTAATAACATTTTTGTTGTATCTGAGATTTTTGATCATAGTCAATTCTGGACTCAGTCTAAACTCTATTGATGACTTTACACCAAGTAAAAATAAATAAGTTGGTGCATATTTCATCAAACTTTTTGATTTAAGATGCGTGAGTTCCTAATTCGATCTCATTGACACGCAGGCTGTGCGATACAATCGCTGGCAGCTATAGTTTGGCTCACAGAGCAGATACAAAGAGGAGATGGCCTAAACAACTGTGCACTGTGATTTTCAACTAGGTCCTGACGTCATCACGTGGGCGTGGCCTAAGTCAGTTTGTTGTTTGCGTTCGCCCTGTGCACATCGTAAACGTTCCCTTTAAACAGCATTACATTCGCGCTAAAAGAAAAAAAAGATGAAGTGTTGTGTTTTGTCATGTAAAATCTACTCGGATAGAATTTCTGGTACTATGGATGGCATCACATTTCATTCATAAGTAATTTTATGCGTTATTTATTGAAATAGTTCTAGAAAAATCTCTTAGCTTCGGCGTTTTCAAGTATAATTCTACCCGACATTAGATGGCGACACTTTCTGCTACGTGAACTTAGAATATTTAGGTATGTAGAGCTCATCATTAATGTATTTTAATAATCATATGTACTGAAATTTGTTAAACTTTAATTCCTAAAGATTCTTTAATTGCCAAAATATTGTTTTTTTTAGTTTTTAAATCATTTTTTAAACAGGCCGCCATCTTTCGTCAATTATGAACATTAAACATGAAATGTCAAAAAGACAGGGCCGGAATTAGAATCCAATCCGATTGTCCCGCGGGTGTATCATACATGGAAAGTACTTAAAACATTAAATACGCTAGACATAAAAATACAATCTATACAAATCTATACATTTATACGAATAAATAAAATTGGAGTGTCTGTTTGTAATATTAAAATAACCGATTTTTACTAAGTGGTTATGGTTGTATATTATACGGTACATATACCAAAACAACTTTTTTACCATTTCTGTCTGTCTGTCTGCTTGTTCCGACTAATCTCTGAAACGGCTGGACCGATTTTGAGGGGACTTTTATTTTTTTGAGGAGATTTAAATTAAAGAAAAAAATAGGATCTCACAAAATAAACTAATGAAAATACCACGCGGACGAAGTCGCGGGTAACAGCTAGTCTCCTATAAACTAAATATTTTATCAACAATAATTTATTTAAATAAAGTACTTTCCCTCCGTGAGACAACTGGTATGGTAGTTGTTATTTAATTAATTATGGGTGAGGCTAAATGAACGTCATTTTAGGAGTCGCGTAAAATGAGTCGGCGGAATTTGGCTGCATACTAAAGTCCAACTCACTTTGCGTCGCCGTGTAGTACAAACATTCTGAAGTTGCGAGTGTATTCTACTCCATATCACCTAAGGACTTACGTTATTCCCGAACCCGAACTAAGAATGAATTCTAATAGTTAGGTGATACGGAGTAGGATACACCGAATGCAGCGTAAATTCCGCCGACTCATTTTACGTGACTCACAAATCACAAAATAACGTTCGTTGGGCCTTACTCTTAAAGCACTTAATGCCCACCTAGTTTATTTAGTTAAATTTCAAATGATGTACCTATGTTCTAGATTTCCATCCGAAGATGATCTAAGACAGCAGTGGATTACAAAAATTAACAGACACGATTGGTCTCCGACTAAATATACAAAAAGTTCTTGCCATTTTAATGATGAAGACTTCGTAGTGACAAAAAAGGGCCTTAGAAAATTAAAGAAGAGAACTATTTCGTCATTGATCAAAAACCATTTTATTCAAACATGTTTTTTTTGTTTTCACTTCAATAAAAAATACGTATCAAGATGACCTACTAAAATCCTGAGTACGACCCTGTTGCATCCTGCACTTTTAGTGACACCTAGTGTGCGATAGTTGCGTAACTACAAAGTAAAAACAACAGAGTTAGCGAGTACTTTTGCTATTGAACGGTAGATGGAAAATAAAGAAATGGGCGGGATCTAACACCCCCTCACCCCGCAAATTGTCACGCGTTTTTCCCTAGGGAAATTATATTACAACATCTCCTCTCTGTATCTGCTCTGTGGTTTGGCTAAAAACCTGTGTTTCACATTTTACTTTCATGTTTGATATTTTCTTTGGATTCACGTGATATATTACTTTTGGCATTAAGCAAAGTCCTTGATATGCAGGATATTCACTTTACAGAAGCATAATATGTTTCCTTTTGCTAAATTTTCTTGCCTATCATCATAGAGATATTATATACATTGATATAAATACTAAAGATACGTGCGACCAAGGAGCAAGTATACATGGAGTGATAGCTTTAAGCATAAACAAGAAACCTATCGTTATTTCTTTTTACTAGTATAAAATTTAATGTGTAACCGAGACAGATGTATTGTATTTATTACCTCTTGAAATACTCATGTCGCAATTTTTCAAAAGAAGAAATGACTGTCAATAGTGATGTACTCATGCATTAATCTTTTATTGGTATTGGTATATAATTCGGTATGTAGAGATAAGATAAGCATTTGATTAAGTAATATACCAGTAGTATATTATTTTACGAGCTTTTATTTAGAGTATAGTACTTAGGTGCCTACAAAGAAACAAATACTGTAAAAAGAGAGGTAATAATAAGATATGATTGATCATATCTTATTATTACCTCTCTTTTTACAGTATTTAGGAAAGTAATTGAAGAAAAAGTCTAAATAGTCAAAATCATTTATTTATACCACAAAGTAATGCACACATACATGGGCGGAAACAGTTAACATTTACGAACAATATTTTCATCCTGAGTTCCAGAAGTGCAAGCCATGTTCACTCTTGAAGCTTTATTATCGCTTCTAAAAAAAGGTTTCGTTATTTCGGACATTTCTGAAAATTACAACACAAATCTGTTTATGATATACCTACATATATGTATATATGATTACTATAGCATATTTTAACAGTTGCAATGTTGGTATATAATGATTGATAAAAATATAAGTAAATAATAATAAAGTAGAAGTACAAACCTCAGTATTAGATATCTGGTTAGTAAAATTAGTAGGCACAGCATAAGAATGCAAAACATTTCTTTGAAATCCTTCTTGATAACAAGCAGACACAAAATCAAGCGAACAAAGTTTAGAAGAATTAGACTGTTGCCATTCTCCCTTTCTCATACTTCGGACCCAATTTAGTTTCAAACCTTCATTCTTTGGAAATCTACAAAAAATCACAATTAATAACCAATTATTCAAATTATAATCTTTCAGAAACTGGTTTTCTAACTGACAATTGTATTACAACACTATCCTCATATTTTTTATCGAAATATTTCTATTATATATATTTCATTGTGACTATTGGAATAAAAATATGTGTCAACGGTGGTCATTATCTTTATCTTTAAGTATAAGCTTTACAAATATCATTGTAGAATTATTACGGCAGATATCTACAATTTTACTTATTATGACTTACCGGCGGTAAGATATTTTTTGACCATTTTCGGTCAATAGTCCCATTTGGCTTTTACATCCGACGGCATTACAAACTATGGTCATTTTTTAATGTTTAGAATTGGTCATATCTACAATTGTAATATTTTGTAGCAATTAAAATTGCAATTTATTTCGACACGGCTTTCACTCCAGCTGGACGAACATCGACATGACATAACAGTTTTCTTGGCATATGTCATTCAAGGCTGTATAAAAGCTATCATACTCGAACATATGCAGTTTTGTAATTAAAGAGAAAAGAGATGCATATACGTTTTCTATTCATTTTGAAATGCTCCCTCCATGTACACTTGCTCCTTGCGTGCGACCGAACATTTGACAGACGCAGTCACCTTATAAAAAAATAACGCCATCTATTCAAGAGTATATTTAGAAAGTATATTTTTCCATTTTGGATTCGTACCTAATGTTTTTTGACGTTGGTGTATCTTTAAATTTAAAGAATCAAAATTATTTTGTTAGAACATAATTTAATCTTATAGTAATAATAATAAATCTTTTCATTTCATCGGGTACAACGCCCGCTGCTTCAAAGTTATGTCGCACTTTTACGCGGCTTCGCGCCGTTTTTACCAATGTGAAAGAAAATTGCTTTAAATAATTTTAGAAGTTGATTTAATGACATATTTTTAAGTTACCGGTGACATGAAATGTTATCATATTGTTTATTATGTTTTTTGTCGTAGTTCACGCAACCTTTCACGGCACAATTGGCATTTTTGTTCGCAAAATTTACGACCGCTCCCGATGACAGCTGATCGCCGGATCGCGTTCTAGTTCACTTCGTTAAGGAGAAGACCATTTTAGGACCAACTTCGAGGCGTCATTTGTAACATGCGGTCCGCCCAGTCCTTACGCAGTAATATATATGTCAATGGATATATAATATAGAGATGATATTTCAAACAAAATTACTGTCACTCATTGTCACTCAGACTGATTGACTACGCATGCGCGCGTGGGTTTTTTCGTCATAGATTAAGAATATATATACGCAGATATGACAAACTGTTTATTTTACCTACTTGATATTTCGTGGACACAGAAAAATACAATCAGATATTTTTTTTATATTTTGTGCAAGTAATTTATTTTTTACAGATACTTCACGTAAGCTTGCTTTTAGTTTAACTTTTCTTGGGCTATCAAATATCGAATCAGATTTAGATACGTGCATATTATGTTGAGATGAAGGCAATGCATTTTTAGGAGTTTCTAAAATCTCAAACGTGTCATATGGAGTCCAACAAGGATCATAAGGAATTGCGTCTTTTTTAAGAAACCTTCTTCCAGTTTTGGAAATTGTGAAATCATCAGGACGGAAATGCGCTGAGCAGATATGCGAGTGACAACCACGTTTCTTTTCTTCTCTCAGCTTGGAAGAATTTGATCCAAATTTCCCTTTTCTCAACGTTTTCGTGCAAGAATCTAAAATAATTAAACTTTTACGTCCCGTGGTCTCAAGCTGTCAGCTTGCGACCACGGGACGTGCAACCGTCTCGAAACTTCAAGCAAAATAAGGTATGTAAATACCCAATGAATGTTCGCGTTAATTCCCGTCTATATATATATTCATAATTAAACTTATAAATAATAGGATACATTATATGAGGCTTCATAAACGATAGGGTACATAGGAGGGATTGCACAAAATATGCCGTGCGGTACTGTCCATCACGGCATGGCATATTTTTTGTGATAAAGGAAGACATAACTTAAATATAAGTAAAACTTTAGTTTCAATGACAAATATCAATAGTAACAAGCGAACGGGAATGCCATGGTATCCCGCGGGATTTCTTTCGGAGTTCAAATTTCAAACTTATTGTCATATCATTAATTGATAATTTTCTTTTTCTTTCAGGCTTTAGAGAATACCACTCTATGCCATTCCATGTATGAGCAGCAAGGGGCCTTATCACTTCATCCATTTCATAAAAATATGGCAAAAGTATGAGGGAACAATGTCCAAAAAGATATATTTTTCTCGTACAACTACGTACGATTATTCAGGATATTACGCAAAAATGAAGTAGTAGATGTTTTTATTGATATTCTACCTGCGATCACGAAATTTCCCTTGCTATAGGAATATGTTTTCATTCGCAACAACAGCACCCGCGTGTGGACCTATGTAGGTAACTTCAAAAATACAAGAAAAGTCGTCAATATCGGTAAAGAAGAAGACAAACGAACATTTTATTTTTTGTTCTCTGGTATATTATATACTTATAATAAACATCAGTGAAATACCTTACTTGTGGAAAGTAACTCCTGCAGCTTTATTTGTGTGTTTGGACGTATTTTTACAGGAACGTAGAACACATGACGGCGTCGCTGAGTACGAACAAAGAATACACACAATCTATGAATTTAAAACTATATTATTTTTAATATAGTTTTAACTACATACCAACCTTTAATAAATATTATAGAGCAAAAAAATATTAAGTCGGTACTCGAGATTCTCAAAGGAATTTTTCCAGTCTGTAATTTTATTTTATGACGAGAACTGCCGACAACTCCGCGTATATATCTGTATCGTTTTTGCAAACGTAATATCGTGCATAATATGTGAAAGTGACAGATAGTACAATGGACTCGCCCTCATTAATTCATCATGGACTTGCCCACAATGGACTTGCCTACAATGGACTTGCCCGGGGTGCACGAAAATTTATAATATTGCCTAGTAATTGCGTTGCTAAGATGTTTTATGCCAAAAAATAGATTAGTTACCAAGCAATAAAACAGATTTGCATAGAATAATCACTGAAATCTTTCTTATTCCAATTAAATAAATAATTTCGTAAGCAGTTTGACAGAGCACGGTTTCGTGCGCCCATTAGAGAGTTGTCGAACGAACTAAGAGCTGTATGGTTCCTAAACCATAAGTCAGTGGAACATTTTCGTTGTACAGAAGGGCACATCTAGTAAGTTAGTACATATAAATCTATGCCCATCATTAATTACTTTAAAAATTCTTTTTATTATTTTCTCAAATAATTGATCAAATATGTTGTCATTCAAGCCGGGTTTAATGGAGGCTGTTCGAATCATTCGGCTAAGTGTTTTTAGTGATGGTAATACAAAAACCTTTCTGAGCCATCAATACGCTCTTGGACCCTATTTCTAATAGGTCACCACTTTCTCGCCTTTTTTAAACCGTCTGCCCATTTTTCATTTACCAATCTTCCTGTAGCATAGTGAAAATCATTGCAGGAGCTGTATATATTCAGTGTCTTTAAAAGAAATGGGTTTTCTCATAGCTTTAATCATCATCATCATCCTCCTAGTTTTCAACCTGGGGTTCGCTTACTTCTCTAACCGAATTTGGCTGAATATGAGTTTTGCCACAGAGCAACTGCGTCTGACTTCCCCAACGCAAAGTGATAGCACTATTCCATGGTTTAGACTAGTGTCAGTTTATTTTAAAAGTACTGATGCCTTAAAACGACTGCCCACTCCTTTAAGGAAACTTTACATACAAAACGATATCCATAAGATCAGTAGATGACTTATAAAAGTGGCTTTTGTTACTTACAAATTTTATTACAGTTTCAAACACAACATTTTCTTGTGGACATTGCTGTGAATGTGGCTGAATTCCAGTGGACTGCAAAATTTATCGAGTAAGATACCTAGGCGAAAAGTGCGGGAATCAGAGTCCAATATGTTGCCACAGTAGTTGATGAAAGAAGGATCGTCAGAATCACAAGCTGGGTCGTCGTAAAAAATGCACAAGAAATACCAAACATATTCATTCACACAAAAGAAAATAACGGAGATTTTTAAATTTTCAAAAAGCTTTTATGTCAATTTTGACATACATATTTGACAATGTAGTATTACTTTACCCTATGGTTTGACAGCTGCTCATAGTTTGAATATCAGGAAATTAAGAAACATTAACATTTAAATATTGTTTTCAAAATAATAATTGTTGTTTAAAGATATTTTTATGGAGAAAATTTTACGATTTTTTTTGGATTTAGAAATAAATATTATAAGAAAAAAACGTGAGAATAAGTGATTATGTAAAAAAGAGCAACTTTCTTCTAAGTTTTAAAACCATGCCTCTGATGACCAACTATCCCGGCCAAGCTACGGGCCGCAGCTAATTATCAATAAACAAATACAATACACGATTTTATGTCGCAATTCAAATTCAGATTTGCTTCACAAGATAAAGGAGTAGTTTTTCAGGAAACACATCAAATATAACATGGGCACCCTTTCAGATTGATTGGCTTATTTGCGGATAGCGCATAGCAATATTATGAGAATACATAACAGATTCAATAAAATATTTCAGCGTATGTGTAAATATGAAAATGAGGAATGTACCGGATGGACAGCCAGATAACAATACGTATTGAGGTCATTGACCGTTCTAGTTAATCCTGAAAGAAAATGAAAGGATGTAAACCAAAGTCTCAAATATGGTAAAAAATATAGATGAAACAAATAGACATGTGGTAGTACTTTCGATAACTTTTTAATGATATTTTTCATAACATAAATTTATTCCTAGATAATATGATTAGAGACATATATTTTGTGCAATCTACGTGTTTTTTTGTAGTTATCTTTCAATGCGCCTCAACATACTCAAATTTTATTCTCTAGCGCACCTTGTATGCCAATGCTCGTGACACTTCAAATATTCTTCTGTGTGACACTTACTAGCCATAGTCAACACCAAAGAGTCACGTCTAGACTAAAGATGAACCAAAACAATACTCTAAAGCCATATATTATGATAATAAATGAGTCAAGCCATACAGTATAAAATTATTAAACCTTAAACCCACTCCAAGACACTGAGATTATGTGGTTTCCCAAGACTCTTTGCATCATTACTTTGGATAAGTATTTGGTTTTTGTCACACCAAAATCAGCTAAAAAGGCTTCGTCTATATAAATTTTTAGTGTACCATAAATTGAAGCATTTGAGCAAAGTGAAGTACGCAGAGTTCTAGGGTTCTCTGCATGAATACGTGAAACTATGTGCTGAGTTATTTAGCAAGATAATATTGGTATATATTGTTGGTTGGATATAGTTTGTTTGGCGGGTTTATTAGACAAACTGAAGTGCTTGTGTGCATTCCGATTGGTGTGGTACTATTAGTTCTTAACAAGTGGTTGTCAAGTTTATGCTTTGATTCTGAGTAAATTAAATACAAATAATTGTTCAGTTTGACAGTTATTTGTGCCTATTGTTTTTTTTTTATATAAAGTAAGCCGTGTTAGAAGCATAATTTTAGTTTATTGATATTTAAAACTTTTGACTGCCTCCGTGGTCCAGTGGATAGCGTATCCGACTGCTGATTGGAGGTCCCGAGTTCGATTCCCGGGTCGGGAAAAAGTGTTACTGGGTTTTTCCGAATTCTAAGTAGCAGCACATAGTCTGGTGATGTGCCCAGTAACGGCAATAGGCTCGCCCCCTATACGTGGGACCTAAAAATTCATGGCGAAATGTGGGTGTAATATTACACCACTGACTACGCCTTCGGGGAAACAGTCATGAGTCTATAAAAAAAAATATTTTTTATTAAATTTAATACTACATATGTTGTGTACATACATACACGGAAAGATATGCCGTGAACATAGCCTAGGTTAGTAAGCCAAAAATTTTGGTCATAATGCCTAGAGCAAGAATCTACGCGATAAAGATCCCTCAAACAACACCGTATTTTATATATTTTTTTTAAAAAACATGTCTAAAACAATGCTTTGAAAAATAGTATATGAATTCATGAATTGCTACAAATAAATATATTTTTTGTACAGATAATCACTACAGAACCGAACCTTATTCATACGAGGGACAAAGATATTGGTTGCTTCACCAACGCCAAGTACAATAAGTCGTAAATGTACTCCGAAACTTTGCTCACCGCAGTAACAGGTTGTATATGTCGTCGTGGCTTCACGGAACGGGTATTCGGAATCCATATCCATGGAGTAATAACTTCGCAACACTTCTTGAATAAATTTAACGTGCTGTGTGATGAGCAATATGGTTTTAGGAAAAATAAAAATATCAACATGGCAATATTTGATTTCCTCAGTAAAATAATGCCAAATGTAGACGAAAAAAATCAGGTATGTGCAATCTTTACTGACATGTCTAAGGCCTTTGATCGGGTAAATCATGAAACTCTCTTATATAAACTTCAGGCCTACGGCATCAGAGGAAATGCATTAAATTTAATAAAATCGTATCTAGAAAACCGTAAGCAAATTACGGAAATCGACAAAATTTGTTTAAAAACCAAAACTAAAGTACAGTGCAAATCTACTGCTAAAAAAACACAATTCGGCGTCCCACAAGGCAGTATACTCGGGCCACTGCTTTTTTTATTATATATAAATGACCTGCCTCGACAAACATCCCATCCTATGATTTTATTTGCCGATGATAGCACACTAATAATAAAATGTCACGATAAAGATTCTTACGAAAATGATATAAACAACAACTTAATTAATATAATAAACTGGCTTAATAACAATACCTTATTAGTTAACATTCAAAAAACTAAAATTATGCACTTCCATCAACGTACATATCCGGCAGATATGAACATTAATTATAATGGACAAATTGTACAAAGTGCTAATGTTACGAAATTTTTAGGAGTTTTAATTGACAGCCAATTAAATTGGAAGGCACAAGCAAATTATATATGTAATAGGATAAGTACATCTGCCTATGCGCTTTATAATCTTTCAAAAAAAGTAAATACTCAAACACTCCTTGTTGCTTATCACGGTCTAGTTGTTGCAGTATTAAGATTCGGCGTAATTTTTTGGGGCAATTGTAGCGAAAGGGAAAGCATTTTTAAATCCCAAAAACGTTGCATAAGAGCAATGTTTAACTTGAAAACAACCGATAGCTGTGCACCTATATTTAGACTCCACAAATTGTTAACACTACCATGCTTGTATATTTTAGAAATATCATTATTTGTCAAAAGGAATAAACACTCATTTCCATCCTTACATGAAACCAGAAAAAGGACAACTAGTTTGAGATCTCAATACCAAAACTTATTATCAACCGGATCTTACAAAACTACTTTATTGAGGAAAAGTGTAATTGTTATGGCCCCTACTGTATATAATAAGGTTCCCAGTAATATTAAAGAACAACCATTTAATATATTTAAGAAACAGCTTACAAATCTTTTAATTGATAAATGTTACTACTCGATAGAAGACTTTTTGAATGATGGTTCTCTTTGATTGTTAATAAGCAATATAATTATAAAAGTTAAAATAGGCACTAAATGATACTACTGTTTTTCTATTTTATTACTATTGTAACATTAAGATTTGCACGCCTTAATGGCAAAATGTACAAGGATTCATATTAATGTATTTAACACCTAATGTATTACCTACATTTTTGGCAAATAAAATATTCTATTCTAAAAAAAAAAAAAAAAAAAAAAAATACTGTATTATGTCATATTAGTGTATACACAAGAGATGTTGACACTTTCAAATACTCCAAACGACTGCGCCCTCGTTAACAATATTTGCCTTATTTATATAAAACAAGGTACTTCCATAAATAAACATTTTAAAATAAATTAAACAGAATTACATGTTATTAAATCACACATGATTTTTAAATATGATATGACAATTTATTTATTTATATAGAATGATTTATTAATAAAGAGGAATGATTCATAAACAAATGATTTAAGATGGCAGTTCATATTAACGTTTGATGTTATAAAATAGTCTATTTAAATATATTAATCAAATAAATACAGATGTGTCTAAATAAAATATTAAATGAATTTATATTCATTTGTTTATTTAATCTTTGCTCGTTACAATAGTATCAAATACATTACTCTTTTAGATATTGCATTTATATCAACACAACATTAAATCACTAAATCAATACAACGACCGTAAATATCAAATATAGTTCCTTTTTATTACATTTACATTTATATAGATATTTATTATTTCAACATTCATTCACTAAAATCAATACAGCGCCCATATATATCTTAGAAACTTTGAAGCGTTGTGTTTATTATAATAGACAGGATTATTCATAGCTCGTGAAATTCAACAACATAATGTAAGGCTTACATAAAAGGACCTCGAAGATTTGGATTGGTTAATTGAATTATACTACGAATATTATATTTACAATATCTTCAAATTATCATATGAACGCCAAAGATTTGGAACTATCGCGAAAAAACAATAAATCTCAAACAAATTTTTCATAGTTATTTTCAAAACCAAAACTAATTTAAGTCCTCATCCGTTAAAAACAATTATACGACTTATAATTCACCACATAGTCAGCAACATAAATCCACATACCGACACTTACAAGTTTTTTAATGGTTACCTCCCAACACATTATGATTCTCAATATCTTGTAGATTTTTTAGATAAAGGAAACTTATCTTTATAAAAATTTGTAAAGAAAAAAAAATTAATGAATTTAAATTCATACAACTCCCGACAACAATTTTGAGGTGTGTAGAGACTTTTGTCTTGACAGTTGACTGTACAGTGTACATAGTACAGAACAGTATTGTTAACTCAGTGTCGCGTTTGCATTCAGTTTATAGCTCTCATGGGCAAAAGCCATAACGTTCAACTGGGAGCCGTTAGTAATGTGTACCAAATAGGTATATTATTCTTTTATTCTCTCATAAATCATTGTAACGCTGCTGGGACAATGTACGCCATGTATGTTCGCATGCAAATGTTTGCAAAACGTTTGTCTGCCATTTCTTGCTTCCTTGCTTTATGTTTATTATGTACATAAAACATAATAATTATACATATGTTTTTTTTACGAGTTGTCTTTTTCGCTGATGTATTATAGTAATAACAACAAATATTACGACACAATATTTTTGTCAGTACATTGTTTTCTGTAAGGGACTGGTATAAAATATTCGAAATGTGAGACCAACTGCCCTTGGGAATACAAAGTTTCGGACACCATCGTGTAACAAACTTGTATACAATTCAAAATGAAAAGTATTTAAAAGGCATAAATCCTTTATTCTTTATAACACATTGGTTTAAATTGTATAAATTTAGTCAACATAATTTTACTCATTCTTTTTATTCATAAGACATGTCCCAATTTTAGATTTTTTGTAAAGTGCACGTAAGTAGGTATCTACTAAATATTGTATTGCATCGCA
This sequence comes from Euclidia mi, assembly GCA_944739405.2. NCBI lineage: Eukaryota > Metazoa > Arthropoda > Insecta > Lepidoptera > Erebidae > Euclidia > Euclidia mi. The sequence continues at coordinate 101,496,028 of OX123181.2, forward strand.
TAGTCCCCAATATAGACAATAATAATAATTATAACCTGAAACACGGCAGTTTATGTTGATTCAATGAAATAAGAAGAAAATTAGAGACAGATATATCAGTTAAAGCTAAATAAGGCCCAAAGTATCTAAATCCATTGAAAGTCTTAAATATTAACCGAAAATACACACCTATCTAAGCAAAACACCCGAGGATAACATTGCAGATAAAATGCAGTCTCTTCCATACATTACATACTTGCATCTGATTATAAATATTCCATAGTACGTTTTCGCAGAACCTTTAGAAACGCTGCGATATCGTCCATAATATAGTACGATGACACTAGAAAATGCAACTGCAATACAGCGTTTGATAAAAGCTCAACGTGCGAGCAAAGTTTGCATGCTCTCAAGTTTCTGAAATCCTACGGTTTATATGCATATAGTTTTACTTATGACTTTGATGACGATGCCATTACCGTAATGGAGAATGCAATCGATACGTATATGACGTCATAAGTACGGGTTAAGCGTCTTGAGAACGTTTGATTGCAGCGCCATAAAGTGTACTAAATGTGAATGAAAAGTAAAATACAGAACATACTGCAAGACTTTCTTCATCGTATGTCTGTCAAGGCGTAACTTGCAGTTCTAAAACATAATGTTTTGACAAGTTTGTCTACCTTCGTTTATCTGTGAGAAAACCTGCTTTCAACAGTAGCTTCGACTCTACTGTGATTCTGCAAAATATACCTTCTTTACTTACCTTCAGTTTAGCCACAACTACGTACTGATAGCAATAAAATCCCTATTGAATACTGAACATAGCGCTCCGTCTTGTATCTAGATTGAACCACAAATGATTTTAGTCGCTGATTGGCTTCGATTTCCTACAGAGTCAAAGTTTACGTCACTCTAAATGTCTGTGACAGTGATGTTTGGTATCGACGGAAGTCGACCGAAGTGCATCATTTTTGTGAAACTGTTTTTTACAAATGTCTTCTAAATTGTGGTATCTTAGGGAGTTGTTTTGGCACGTGTAGGTCAAATCTTCGTGCGAGCGTAAATTCACGTTAGAGGAAAATAGTCCTCATACATTATATGATAATGCGAGTTTTTTCCGAACGTGTTTTTCCTAGAATAATAAGTAATAATAATAGTATAATATTCTACCACATTCACACAACACCATCTAGTCCCACTAAGCAGATATTGTACTATGGGTACTAGATAAAGGATAAACATACAATATATTTTTTTTTTGTAAATACTTACATGTTATACATAGAAACACCAGACCAAGACGAACATCCATGTTCATGCACACAAATGTTTGACTTGAGCGGGAAGTGAACCCGCGACCTTCGAGTCGCTTACATTCCCGCTACGCCAACCGACCGTAAGTTATACCATATTATTATGTTATATGATACAGATAAATTGTGGTATAACATTAAATGAAATATACATACTGTTCCTAAGTAAAACTACCGATACCCTTACCGATATACTTACATTTATATACAGGTATTTCTATAAGTACTTTCGCTTTGTTGCGTCGTTCTTGGAAACGACGCCGCTGGGCATAAGTCAAGCCATGACAAAGGTGTTATGCCGAATCATCGTCAAAATAAAATATGGCACACTAGTCCTCGAATAATTAGGGGTATCGGGTATGGTTGTCGCACGGGTTGCTTGACCATTCGGTTTTCTGTCATGGTCGCTCTGACAATCAATCCGAATGACAACCATATCCTACGTGATTTAGACCCGTTATACAAATATTAGCACGTGTCTAAATCATTAAACGTATACAATATTTCACTACAGACCCTGATACGTTCTAAGATTATTAATTTGGTTGTTCCTTTAGTAAGTTTGCTGCAGCTCTTCGGGAGATAACTACGTCTTAATTGACTCATGACTGCTACATCCCGCTTTATAACTTTGATAACACTTAAAGGGCTTATTGATGCTTGCTAACTTATTTTTATTAAGGAACGTCTTAGCTATTATTGTTGCTTTTACTTGGAATTATTTGTGCGATAAATAAATACTCCAAAATAATGGTATTTGATGCTAAATCAGGTAGAGCCAAGTGGTTACCAAGTAACTGATGAACATACCTAAATATTCATAAATATTTCCATATTTTATGTAAATTACACACAAGAGTAAATTCTTGAGTGAATTCTACTGACGACCTCCGACATAGGAGTAAGTGTCATTAACCACTAAAGCAACACACCAATAACCTTAATTATACACGTAATATGTACACTAATATTGGCTTATTGGTTTATGCAATGAGGAGACTGATTAGCTGGGTCACGAAAAATCTTGAGTTCGATTCCCACCTTGAACAAATCTTGGTGAGTTCAGCACGATTATTGGTCGGTACTTAGGTCTACTTTATGTAAAAATTGTATATTTAAAAATATATACCCCGCATTTACATTTTTCATTATTATTTCGTTATTACCAGGAGCTATCGCAGATGTGCATCAAGTTGATGAACCTATAATACAATCTACAACATGTAACAAGTTTAATGCACATCTTGAAAGTACTTTGTTCAGAATCGGCAACTGAATCCATTTCCGTCATTTTTAATATTGTT